>OY992882.1:22790434-22812309 GCA_963921405.1 Cepaea hortensis | reverse complement strand
ATACACACGCACATACATATAAACACACACACATGTACGCACACATAAACACATATATAAACATTCTTACACACACAAGCACCCATACAAACACACATTTACACACACTTACACATACACACCCATACGCACATTCAGACGTGCACACACATACACCCACATACACACACATAAACACACGCATACACACATATGGACACACGTACACACATCCATTCATCCACCCACACACTTACTCATACATACACGCTGCCTCACATAATCTCACCCTCTCACTCACACTCACTCATTTACTCTCTAATCCACACTAACTCACTCTCTTACTCGCACAGACAAGTACACAGACACACACACACACTCACCCACTCTCTCTCTCTCTCTCTCTCTCTCTCTCTCTCTCATTAACTTCTCATGCACTCTCTCACTCACCCCCTGTCTCTCTCTTGCACACTCACTCGCTCTCACACTCACTCACACACGCACATACACACATACTCACAAATTCTCCCCCTCACTCACTAACTCACTCTCCCTTACTCACTCACTCACCCAGGGGCTCTCTAACTCACTCTCTCACACAGACAGGTATACACACAACACAACCTCTCTCTCACACTAACTCATTCTCTCACTCAATCTCTCACACATACGTGTACACAGACATTCTGTCAACAACTCATGTTTCAGGCATCATCGGATTACTTCTCCCACACCATACAAGAGACTTGCAGTCGTGTGCGAGGAATGAAATGGTACATTTTATTGCCGTTGGCTCTTTACAATTGCAAAACAGTCGCTATCTAATCACACATAAAGTCACAATATTCTCTATCAATAGTTTTCCTAACCCCTATAGCTATTCTCTATCTACTAGGCTATATGAAAACAAATCTATTCTACACGATGTGAACACTACAGAGTCAGTCCCCAGTCTGACTTGCTTCACTCGCGTCGCTACACGCCTCGCGGAAGGACCTTCATACGCCCTTCGGCTCCCTGCGTGCTAGGTCAGTTAGCACGCCCCTATTAGCTGGCTTTGCTTTGAGTGCTAATCGTTGCTATCACGCAGGCGTGATTCTGTCGTGACCAGTAGTGCTAACTATCTGGTCAACGCCTTCGTGTGAGGACTAGTTAATAGTCCCCCTTTTCTCTCATCTATCCTGCCCTGATCCCGGGCACTATGTTCACTCACCTCTATCTGAGGTTGACCCCCACGTCCTGGTGGTGTTCTATCATGAGGCAGTCTTTGACACACACCCACCCCTCTTGTGTTGCGTCATCAACTTTGACTCATTGGTTGTGACGCAAGAGGTTTCTAAAAAAATTAGTGTGTCTAATTTTTGTCAAAGACTGTAGATAACCTGGCTTTGGGCTACCTAATAGACCTACTGACTAATGTCACAATGTAGCATCACTTTACTTGGCTACTGGCAATCGCCACAAACTTGTCTGGTTGGCGTGAGCCCTCTTCTCAACCGCAATATTATATTCATTAGAGGTATGTCTGAACCGGACCGTTGTCTTATAAGACCTGCCCTCAAATAGTAAATTAACTCACTACCCATACAAAGTTGACTTTCTGAAGGTCAACACATGAATTGCTTCATGTCCCCCATATAATATTAAACAACCATTACACAAGCTGTGCGCGACAGGCTTTACCTATCTCGCTTCCGCGTGTAAAGTCACATTTCACTGTTAAGTTAGTTTTTCTTTGTCTATTATGTCCCCTGACCCGAAGTTATCTCCCTTTGATCTAATAAAAGTGTATGCAATTTATATGTTTGTTTTTCTGGTTGTTTGTGTGTTTGGATGTAATTAAATGTATAATCTACACTCTAACATGTATATCTAACTATTAGTTTTTCAAGTGCCATAATACATTTAACTGTGGTCACAAACATGTGTATAATACAAATCTGTGACTACGTTTCTGTCTTATGAGACTCAAAATACTTTCACTAAGATCCTAAACTAAAATACTCAAAATACATTCATTACAACACATTTTCAACATTGAAACCAACATTTGACGGCAATCAAAATTAAAAAGTCTCGTTGAGCGGCAGAAAAAATCCGCTGACTGTTCTCACTCTCTCCTGTATATTTTACATTTGTTCTCTCTTTCACACTTCTGTCACACATCTTTCACCTTCCCTTATGTCACACTTCTTTTACCCTCACTATTGGCACACATCTTTTACCCTCATTTCTGTCACAAACCTTTCATCCTCATTTCTGTTACACTTCTTTCATCCTCATTTCTATCACACTTCTTTCATCCTCATTTCTGTCACACATCTTTCACCCTCACCTTTGTCACACATCTTTTACCTTCATTTCTGTCACATAACTTTCTCTCTCATTTTTGTCACGCATGTTTTACTCTCATAGTTATTTAAAAACCTTGGAGTGACACTGTACAAGTTTGGCTCAGTTTCACAGAGTTGAGCCTCATGACTGTGCATCACCCGTTGCACACGTCAAGTATTTACAACATATTTACATGTAAGAAAAACGGGTTGATGGTTTGTACCCTGGTATTATTAACCACTCTATTCTACTGAAATATTATTCTAAATAATGACATACTAATACTAGTTCTAGCCGGTCTCTCTGGCTGTGGGGTTACAACACTTTCTCTCTGTAATCCCGTTTATCACGCAGAGTCTCGCAGCGGAGCGAGAACTGAGGTGGTTCGACCCCCGCTCATGACTTGCGGATACTGAGCCGGCCGCTCAGAAAGCAATGGCAAACTACTGAGCGTAATCTTGCCAAGAGATCAACAGACAGCTGAAAGATGCTGCTGTTGACAGCTAAGTCCTGTAAAAGGATACGCAAAAAAAAAAAAAAAAAAAAAAAATACTAGTTCTATAAATATACATTTAATGTGTTAATGTATCTGTCATATTAATCCTAAAATAAGCTTACATTACTCCTAATATTTATCTAATTTAAGAGATGTAATTTACCTATGTGAAATGAAATTGATGTGAGATGAGTTATGTCCCTTTGTGAAATGGGTGATGTGAAATGTAATAAGTTACGTCCCTTTCTAAAATGAGTGATGTGAAATATAACATATTCTAACTAATGTTTTTACATGAAACAAACTATATGATTGATATTCTTATTCTATATGGTGTAAATGATGTATATTTAAGTGTATAATATTTCTATTCTATTATGGTGTAACCTAATCATACTACTAAATGATAACATTTGTTAAATGGATTGGTTAAGATGGAATGAAATCAAATGAAATGAAACAAAGTGAAATAATAAACTGAATGATACTATTCCTATCTACACTTCTTATAATTAGTTGTCATGTTTAAATTACTATCCTAATATACTTTTACAGCTAAATGAATATGTAAATTAATAATCTATCTAACGTAAAATGAAAAAGTATTATATTATCTAAATCTAACTATAAATTAAAATGACATAATCTATCTATATTTTATCACTATATTAAAACCTTATGATACATATCACATTAAGTTTATATATACATGGCCTTTAAATACCTCAGATTAGTCGTTGCCATTAATGTTCAGAAACATGCTTTCATTGGCATAATCTCTATACAATTGTTCTGGGTATCCATTACACAGTCATATTTGCTCTATGGATATTGCACCTGTAGAGTTCGTTTGTAGACTACTGTTCTCGTGTCTGTATGTATATAATCATCTGACACTGTTTTTCTCTGTTTAACACAACTACTTCACTGGAACATATTTGGAGCTTAGCAAGTAATAAGCTGTCCTAGTTCACAAAGTGATATATTTGTTCCCAGAGTAAAGTTCTTACTTTTGATGTCTACGGACACATAGCAGGTCAATGTTTTTGATGCTTAGTTCAGCACATAATATTCATGTATTTCTAACATATTTCACATAGAATATTTGACTGTACTAAAATAACATATATTACAGTATACTCTTATGTGGAAATTTATGGTATTGCTACATCAGATGGTCGACTAAGGGTATCAGCCAAGATGTTATCTTTCCCCTTAATATGTACTATACTAAAGGTGTAATTTTGCAGTATTAGCGACCACCTGTATATTCGGTCATTTCGATGTACACCACTCTGCATGACCGTTATTGGGGAGTTGTCAGTCTGGACAATGAAGTGTACACCCGACAGAAATCGATGCAGCTTTCTCACCGCATAGATGACGCTTAAGGCTTCCAACTCGGATATGGAATATCTGGACTCGGTGGGTGTGATCTTACGGCTCACGTAGCAAATCGGATGGAAGATGCCCTCATAAAATTGGCCTAGTACTGCAGCGATGGAGATCCTGCTGGCATCTGTCCTAAGATAATAAACGAGCCTCGGATTAAGCAAGCGGAGGATTGGAACATTACTAAACAAAATTTTCAATTTTGACAATGTAGAAATTAATAATGCATCTTTAACATCCAATTTTACAGAAGCTTTTAAAACATTGGAAAATACACTTGTAATCTCCGCTAAATTTGGAATAAATTTACTATAGTAATTCACTAACCCCAAAAGGCTTCTGACCTGTTTCTTGGTGGTAGGCATGGTCAGATTCATAATTTTGGTAATAATTTTCTGGTCAGTCTTTAGTTGACCTTGAGAAATGACATGACCCAAGAATTCTATTTCTTTTAGGTCCAATTCGACTTTGCTCGGTTTGACAGTGAGCCCGAAGAGTCGCAACCTATTAAAGACATTTCTCAGTTTCAGTAGGTGTGTTGTCCAGTCATCAGTATGGACACATATATCATCTATATAGGTCACTGTATTCGTCACTCCATGAAGTAGATCTCTAGTTAAGCGTACGAAAGTGGCAGGAGCGTTTCGAAGTCCGAAAGGAAGAAAACGCCACTCGTACAGTCCTAAAGGTGTTGAGAAAGCAGTAAGATGGATGGATTGAGACTGCATAGGGACTTGCCAATATCCCTTAGTGAGATCTAATTTAGAAAAGATTTTGGAGGTGGACATGTCAAGAATAAGATCTTCGCAGGAAGGAATTGGCTCTGCGTCGATCTTGGTGACGTTGTTGAGCTTTCGATAGTCCACGCAAAGACGAATTGTAGAATCTTTCTTCTTAACTAGAACAATTGGAAAAGAGTACTCCGAGGTGGATTTCTGGATGATCCCACTAGCCTCTAAATTCAGAATTTCCTTATTTAGATTTTCCCTATAGCTTAGTGGGATTGAGTACGGCCTGCATTTAATAGGCTTAGAGTCCGTAAGGAGAATGGAGTGTTCGATTCTGTCCGTCCTACCTGGAATGTCAGAGAATATGTCTTTGTATTCCGTCACTAATTCTACTAATTGTCGTCGTTGACTGTCTGTTAGTCCCTGTTCTATATGTATGCTATCTAATGTAGCAGTCTTGTCTACAATAGGAACTGGTAGTTCCATTCCGTCGTCGTCTACCTGATTCAGTACGGTGGTGGTGCTAAGTGTGTATTCTGTATTCTCGCTAAGTGTATGCTCGTCGGATATGCCAGTCTTGCTAACTAGTGTAGTTGCGTTGTGTATGTCTGTCGTCTGATCACTTGGTGTGGGTGCACTGTGTTCGTCTGTCTCTACCTCTGTCTCTTGTCGTGAATAGTAAGGTTTCACCATGTTGACATGGAATATCTTTAAGTTTCCGTTTATTGATATTTCATAGTCAACATCTGAAATTTTACGTACCACCATGAATGGCCCTTGCCATGCAGTCAATAATAAATTTCGTTTGACAGGAAGCAAGAGAAGTATGTCTTGATCTGGTTCAAGTTCAATTGTTCTCGCCCCTTTGTTGGCCTTGTACATTGGTCGACCAACGTTGATATGAAGCGATTTCCTTTGCCGGACACCTGATTCAGGGGTCCAACAATATCTACCGCCACACTCTCAAATGGCCTAGAAGCCAGTGTAGAAGGTTGTACTTTAGCTGTAACATGTTTACTCTTTCGTACTAACTGTTGACAGACATTACACGAATGACAAAATAATTTAATATCATTGCCAACACCTGGCCAATAAAAATGAGCCTGAATTCTGGCCCTGGTTTTGTCATATGCAAGATGGCCAGCAAACGGTGACTCATGTGCCATCTTTAGCACAGTTATGCGATGTTGTACAGGTAACACCGTTTGCTGAATGTTATGGTTACCAGTAGTATAAGGTTTAGTAAGAATGCCACTATTTAATCTGAAGAACCCTGATGCGTTCTTTGTAACCTTAGCTCGTTCTTTCAATAATTTTAAATAAGGAGACAAACTAGGATCAGCTTTCTGCTGTTCTATGACTTTTTGTCTGTTTGTATCATCAGTGCTAGATGGAGAAAGCACCAGTAGTCTCTTATCTTGAAGCGTGTCTTGATGTTTTATAGTGTCTGCTCTGGTTGTTGCATTAACTGCATTCAGTTGGTTCCATGCAGTTATTTCATTGCTAGTACATTGTTTTAGTTGAGGTAAGCAACCCAGAATTAGGTCAGTACAAGGGTTGTCAAGTATAGCACAAGTAAATGTACCCGAAAGGAAAGGAGTGTCAATACGGGCTTTGGCCAAAGGGTAAATTTCAATGTTACCCGAAAAGGTTCGGCATTTGACAGAGTCACCTGTATAATCCTCTTGACTCACCAGTTCCTTTCTGAGACCAATAAGGGTACTACCGCTATCTAGCAAACATTGGCATGGTCTATCATTGACCATTGCATTGTGGAACTCTAAATTGCCTCTGGAGGCTAAGGCTGCATTCACGCTCTCAGTTGAGCATGGAACTGTATGTCCACATTCTAATTTTCCGTCAGCATGAAAATGGTGACATCGCTCACAACTGTCAAAACTCAACACATCGTTTACACAACACACCTCTTCCGTTTGGTTAACAGGTAACTCATTTTCAACATCACACTCAGTCTCACTACCACTATCAGAAGATGTATCAAGTAAAATAGCATTGTTGGCTTTCATACGTTGGCGGCCAAGGCACTTATTTGAATAGTGGCCGTAGCTGGAACCAAAAAAACATGTAATGGCCCGCCGGTATGCAGATCTTTTGTTCTGTTGCTTCTTAATAACATTTTCAAGATGTGCCGGATAACTCGGTGATTTGTCACACATTGATTCAGTGTCATGTAAAAGGTGACAGTGGGTACATTTTGAAATTTTTCTATCTTTCTTGTCAAATTTATTAAATGGTTTTCTATTGCTCTGATAGTTTTTAGATTGATCTTTTACAAAAGAAACTATTTCAGAGTCATTTGAAGTTTTAAAAATATTTCTGTTTGAAGAAAAATATGCCGACCCTTTCTTTTCAAACTGTTCTATAGTTTCAATGTCTGATTGCTGCAAAAATTTAGCAAAAGAGGATGGTATCGTGGATATTACCTTATCCATAGTTATTAAGTTTTTTAATTTATCAAAGTCTTTTCCTATGTTAGCCGCTTTAAGCCATCTATTTAGTACACTTTGAACATTTGAGACGTAGTCAATGAAAGTCTCAGTAGGTTTAGGTTTTAAAGTTGAGAACTGAACCTGATACCCAGGGGCATCAAGTAAAAAGTGTTGCATAATCCTATCACGGATGTTCTGGTAGTCAGATCTAAGATCGGTTGGTATAGATTCTATTACTTTAAGGGGCTCACCACTTAGGTTCTTCATATAAATCATAGCCCACATCTCTAAAGGAACTTGGTGATATTTAAACTGATACTCGACATTTTCTGTCCAGGCAGATATTGAATCCTCTTTACAATATGCTTTGATAATATTTTTGTATTTGTTGAACTTATTTTCATCTTGTTGACTTTTAAGTTTAGTGGCAGAGATTTCTGCGTGTGAGTCTACATCCATCTCTTTCATCTTTAACTGTGTCTCTGATTCTACTTGTATTTGTTTTTCCTTAACTCTTGCCATTTCATCTATCTCTTTTTGCTTTAGTTCTCTTTCTTGATCTAATGTCTTTTGTTTTAATTCTAGTTCTTTCTGTTTAATTTCCTTATCATATTCTAGTTGTTTTTGTTTTGTTATCTCAGCTAGTTGTGTTAATTCTTTTTGGTGCTCTCTTTCTCGAGCGCGTTCATCTCTCTCAGCATCTTTTGCTTCTTTAAATTTCTTATCGGCATATTGTTCTAGCTCTTTACCTGTGTATTGCAATTCTTTGCCAGCTTTAATGAAGTCAGCTAGAGTAGCCATGTTGTTGGGTAATAGGTTCGCGTTGACCTGAACTGACTACTTCAATTAGTTATTATTCTTTGATATGCTATGTTATTTAATATCTGAGCACTACAAATTGTACTCTGTTTACATTCTGGAAAATTGTATTTCTCCAAAAATTTAGAGCACAAAGTCTGTTCATACAATACACGCTGAAAAAGAGATGCACTATTAATCACAATGCATGCCAAAAACGTAGGTTTTACTCAACTTAATGTTCCCCAGAACAAGGAACAACGCGTCAGCAACACCGGTCCCGTTGTTTGGCACCCGGAATACACACGAGTTTTTTACTCAGGTCACCTTGTTTGGCACATCGGCACACACTCACGTTCTTTCTCAGCTGTTGTTCGCCCTGTTTTACAGAGCAGCAAAAATTACCAACTCGTAAACGACAAATAGATTTTTGACAAATTGGTACAATGACACAAACATGCCCACGAACAAACAGAACATCGATTACTTAATATTTAATGTCACTGTCCTGTCTTCGTTCTACCGTAATATGTCTTTCGTTACTAACCTAGTTTAATCTATGGAAGTAAGGAAGGTGCAGGCCAAATCTAATTTGCATAGCCGAAAGTAGTGCCCTCCTGACGGTAAACAAATACAAAAGTACGAAAAAAAATTCAATAACTGCTTTTAAATAAATATAAATATAATAATAATGTGTAAATAAATAAATATATTCATTCTTTAACTTAAATAAACAAATAATAGTTAATATATCGTAAAGATTCAGGCAGGCAGCAGCTTGCCAGTATGTAAACACTGATATGCTGATTGCAAATGGCGAGGCCCAACTGTTTGTCAATCGTGCCACGTCACAGGCGCAGCGCTATTTTTAGCTTGCAAAAATCAATACTGTCGCTGACCTTTGTATTGCTCCGCCATGAATCATTTTTGACGATTATTCAAAAACAAATAAATAATTACATAAATAAATGAAAGAAGAACATAATATGCATACTTACAACTTTGAAAAACATATTATTTAAATATATAACATTCTAATAAGCACAAATAAACATTATTTTATCACGATAGGCACATTTCTGCCGGCAACTCGATCTAGTCTGCACACGTCATCGTACTGACACAAATTAAACAATTTAATCTTTGTAATCCCCTATCCGTAAACCTAGTCTAGAGCCGTGGGTAAGTGTATATAGCTTGACCTCAGGTTCAAGCAGCACTTCTGACACCACATTTAATCCTATTGCCTGTCAACAACTCATGTTTCAGGCATCATCGGATTACTTCTCCCACACCATACAAGAGACTTGCAGTCGTGTGCGAGGAATGAAATGGTACATTTTATTGCCGTTGGCTCTTTACAATTGCAAAACAGTCGCTATCTAATCACACATAGAGTCACAATATTCTCTATCAATAGTTTTCCTAACCCCTATAGCTATTCTCTATCTACTAGGCTATATGAAACAAATCTATTCTACACGATGTGAACACTACAGAGTCAGTCCCCAGTCTGACTTGCTTCACTCGCGTCGCTACACGCCTCGCGGAAGGACCTTCATACGCCCTTCGGCTCCCTGCGTGCTAGGTCAGTTAGCACGCCCCTATTAGCTGGCTTTGCTTTGAGTGCTAATCGTTGCTATCACGCAGGCGTGATTCTGTCGTGACCAGTAGTGCTAACTATCTGGTCAACGCCTTCGTGTGAGGACTAGTTAATAGTCCCCCTTTTCTCTCATCTATCCTGCCCTGATCCCGGGCACTATGTTCACTCACCTCTATCTGAGGTTGACCCCCACGTCCTGGTGGTGTTCTATCATGAGGCAGTCTTTGACAATTCACTTACTCTTTCTCTCTCGCAGGCACATGCGCATACATACTCTCTCACTTTCTCTGTCTCATACTCACTCTCTCACTCACACTTCTTCTCATTTACTCTCTCACCCACTCTCTCACTCACACAGTGAAAAATGATAGTGAAAAAATGATACCAGTAGGTGACTTATGGAGGCATATAGTCGGTATTAAGTAAGTATTGAAAGAGTTTTCGGTTGAATGTGTAGAGACTCATTGGCGTTTTCAGAAATGCTGGAAGGCTATTCCACAAGTGTGCACCAGAATACGCGAAACATGTTTTGTATAAGTCCAATCTAGGCTTTGGAGCCTGCAATAAATGTAAGCGCTTACTGTTCATTGCATTAGATTGAATTAACGGTAGAAGATACTCTGGGGTATTTTCAGATATAATTTTATTCACTAATTTGCTTTGTTAAAAAGGAATCGCTTTCGAAGTGGTAAAAGTCCTAGAAGACTATATAATTTATTACTTTCAACGTGCTTTACGCCAGAAACTAGACGTATAGCGCGGTTTTGAAGCGAACACAGTCGTTTCATATTAGATTTAGGGCACCCATCCCAGACTGTGGAACAATAGTCGAGAGGTGATTGGATATAGCATGCATAGTATATTTTTCGTGTGCTTTCATCTAAGAAGTGCTGAATTTTAGTAAGTTGGTAAACTTTATGTGCTATTCTCTTGGTGAGGACGTGAACATGAGAGCTCCAGATTGGATGTCTGTCAATTAAAAGACCTAATGTTTTGTGTTCATTTACATTAACTATAGGTAACGTGTCCACGTGGAGATCGAGCGGTGCCCCACTTATGGCTAGGGTCTGTAGTTTTTGTCTGGTCGTTATTAGCATGGATTTGGTTTTGTCGATGTTAATAATCATGCGGTTTTCATTGCTCCATCTACTAAGGTTCTCTTGACTAGTGTATATAGTGCAGTCGTCTGCAAATAGGTCACACGACGTATTGAGATATAAAGGAAGATCGTTAATATAAACTGCAAAAAGCAGCGGTCCTAGTATTGAGCCCTGAGGCACACCAATATTAAGTTGTATGGGTCTTGATAGACAGTTATTGAAGGATACTACTTGTTGTCTGTCGGATAAAAATGACGTATTTAGGTTCACCATACTGGTGATAGTCTTCATTTGTTTGAATTTTCTAATTAAAATATCATGATCTACCATATCAAGGGCCTTTTTAAAGT
This sequence comes from Cepaea hortensis, assembly GCA_963921405.1. NCBI lineage: Eukaryota > Metazoa > Mollusca > Gastropoda > Stylommatophora > Helicidae > Cepaea > Cepaea hortensis. Next base: position 22,801,079 of record OY992882.1, on the reverse strand, counting down.
CTACAAATACTGCTCCACAAATGTTGCCATTGTTGATACAAAGATGCCAGTTATAGGTCATTTTTCTTAGGGCACTATGGCAAGAATATTTAGGTCGAAACCCAGATTGACTGTCAATTATTAGATCGTTGTTAATTAAATGATGTAATGTTATTTTATGTATGTGTTTTTCTAATGGCTTTGATAGCCATTGGTAAGGAAATAGGTCTATAATTACCCAAGACGCTATTATCAGTTGAGCCATTTTTAAGTAGAGGATAAACTTTAGCAATTTTAAAGGCAGATGGAAAGTAGTTTTTGGATAGGCACTGGTTATATATGAACGTCAAGGACTCATTAATAATTGGTGCAGCACAGCGAAGAATTTTATTACTGATACCATCTAGGCCTTCTGAATTTGTTGCTTTGAGCTTTGAGAGATATTTATACACTTCTGCAACAGACATCAAGGGAATCTCAGGGGGAATATTTCTAGAGCATTTCTCTTCACAGAATGATGACAGTGAGCTTAAATTACAAGATGAGTCTGGTATTGAGGACTTTAGATTCTCTATTTCTGATTGAAAGAAGCAACTGAAATCCTCGCATGTTATAGTGCTCGGTATTGCTGACTCTGAAGAGTGTTTCTTGTTGGTTAGCGAGTTAATAGACTTCCATATATTTGTGTTATTTGATTTATCTACAATCAATTTTTTGAAATGATCTTTCTTTATCCTACGAATTTCATACTTAACTGTATTTCTTAGTCTGCTGTAATTGATAAAATCTTTATTTTTGTGCGCTGTATCTCGTTCTCTCATGATTTCGAGAACTTCACTAGTCACCCATGGAGATTTATGTTGATTCTTCACTCGAACTTCTTTAACTGGCACATGCTAATCAAACACACTGTAGACTGTCTTTGTCCAGTAAGCTAGTGCATCATCCGGATCAGGAAATTGGTAAACATGTCAAGGGCTGCATTTTTTAAGTCGTCTAAAAATGTACTTTGGTTGAGAGCTTTTAGATTTCTAAATTTGATGATTAAATGTTTATTTTTAGGAGGTTTGAACCCAGTTTTCGACCATGTACAACATATTGGGTAATGGTCACTAACTGCACTAACAGGAACAGAACATTCGATAATATTAACTGGACAAGTAACATATATATGATCAATTATAGATAAGGAGGTGTATGTAACCCTTGTGGGACGGTTTATTAGTTGTTTGAAATCGAAAGATTGAATGATATCGTCCCATGTCTGGTTGGATTTAGTAATAGCTATGTTAAAGTCACTTACTATCATGACTTCTCTACCTTCTGTAAACACTCTATCCATCATTGCAGTGAAACAGTCATACCAACTGTACCCAGCACACGGATTCCGATATAGGTATCCAATGAGAAACGGTTGCTTACTGGCTGGCTTCACCTCTAAAACAACACATTCTATCTCTACTGACTTGAGATCACTTCTACGGGAACAGTTGAGAGAATTGGAAATGTATACAGCAATACCTGTCTCTAATTTTTGATTTGCGTCTCTTCGAATTACTTTAAGAGTGATTTCAGAGTCGGTTATTTTGTCGTTGAGACAACTATCCGTGATACCAAACACATGGAATTGTTTGCACGGTAATACCGAAAGCTCAGGTAATTTATTGAGCAAATGATAGATGTTGAGATGGCCTATACGTAGGCCATCTTTGTGGAGCCACTGATCGTGATTGGCGAACATTGCACGATGAAAGGATGATGTCGCTTGCGGTAGAAAATTTCAGAGTTTTTGAAACTTTATTTAGTAGTAGTTAAGACTATTAGATGGGGTAGGAAAATGACTGTGCTGGAGTGACATCATGAAAGCTTGATGCAGGGCTGCAGGATTGTATTGCATTAGCTGTTGAAGCTGGCGGTTCCACTGATAGGAGTGTAGATTACCGTCCAACGAGGTACCACTGCTGTGAGAGTTACTGGAAGTGCCTACATTAGAAGCATACATCGGGGGCACAGCAACATTGTTTAACGGTGTTCCCTTTGACATAATAGGGGGCGGCTGCTTTATGGTCAAGGGAGGAAACAAAACATCACAGATAGCAACACTGGGATTGGAGCATGGGTTGCTATCCATGGCATTGTATTCTTCGAGTATAGGCAATGGTAGTGCAGGAAGAGAAGGAGCGTTTTCTGAACACTTAGAGGTGGCTGTCGCCGGGGGTGAAGTTCGGTTTACTCCTGTAACTGGTGCTGGTTGTTGTGCACGTTCGGGATATTTTATGTTCTTTGCTAATATACTACTTCCTAGCTTGGAACAATGTATTTGATCCCTGTATAGTTTTTTCTTAGGAGCCCTGGACGACGAAGTAAAGTACGGGGTGTTATTAATGAAACTAATGGCATTAGAAAATCTATTCAAAGTTAGATTGGCAGCATCGGCAGTACGACACTGGAATCCATAACATGGTGGAATGATGGATGAAATGAACATAGATGAGTTAGGAAATTTAGTTCGCAACAGTACCTCCAGCGTAGCTAGTTGTGAGGTGCTTATGATGTTATTATCCATTATGTCATTGACACCAATATGGACTGTTGCTTTTTTAATTCTCTCATTCACTAGGAATTTTCGCAGTGTAGCGGTCAGCCTATCAATGTCAGCGCCTGGCAGAGGGAAGATTGAAGTTGATTCGCTGTCAGAAGATGACATGCGATCGCTATATATTCCCTTCAGCAGGGAGTCTCCAATGATAACATGAGTTGCACTGTCATCTATTGTTATTTCACGCTGCTGGCGTGTCCGCTTGGGCTGTTGTTGCCACTGACCACTGTGGTCTTTCTTGTGTTATTGTTTATTATAGCTTGCTTGCGTTGGTTGTTGATGCCCAGTAGCGGTAACAATTGAGCTTTGTGATTCCTGGTCTGCTGCTGAAGAGTCTACACTTAAGGCCTGGAACCTGTTGCTGATATGCACATCAATGGGGTAGATGGATGGTGTGCATTCTACGGGTTTAGAAGTAGTTTTGTTGATTGTAGAAACTATCTGTATGTCAGTATGCGACGAACATTCGCTGGTCATACACGCATCTATAACACCAAGGATAGTTTCTGTCTGTGCACTTTTATTAAATGACTGTGCACTTTTTAGTTTTAAAGCATGTATCGATGTTTTCAAAGTATCCTTCTCTTGTCTAAGGAGGCGGATTTCTTCTTGAAGAAGAAGGTTTTCGTTTTTAAGTACAGCAATAATATTAGTGGTGTTGCTGGTAATAAAATCTTTTAACCTCATCTCCAAAGTCTGAATTGGTTGAAGAAAATCATTGTGGCTCTGTGGTTCCGCCGACGAAAGAGTGCTTGAATGTGATGTGCTGGTTTGATCAGATTGAGCTGGTGAATTCTGTTGTATGTCCAGCTGGAATTCAGTGTCTGATTGTTCACTAGACAACACGATTGAGGTTGGCGATGAAGATGATCGATTCATTCGCTGAGCTGGCGTGCTCGTCAACATTTGTCCCGTCTTGTTTTTGTTTACATTTTGCCGCTTAGACACAGTTGATGACCGCAAGTTGGAGGACATTTTGGCAATATAGGCAGCTCGATAAGGCAAGGAATAAAATAATATTGTAGGCCTTTCTGTAGGTCGTGCGCGACGTTTAATTTGCTAGTCACGCATGGTTAATTCTCACGTTGTCGTGAATCGATAATTAGTAAAATTCAAAAATGGATGATCTTACCGTCACGAATCACAAAGAAATCCTCATTTAACTATATACACATTCACATAAACTTGACATGTTGAGTTGTATGTAAATCCAGCTTTAAAACGAACACAATGATGGAGTAAATATACGCGCAGGCCTTTCTGTAGAAGGTGCGTAGTGTTTATGACTTGTTAGTCACGCATGGCAAATTCTCACGTTGTCGTGAATCGATAATTGGTAACATTCATAAATTATTGCTCTTGCGGTCACATAAAATAAACTCTCATTTCATTAAATAAACAATCACATAGACTTGAACTGTTGAGTAGTATGTAAATCCAATTTAGAACGAACACAATGATATACACAGCATCGCGATTGAATTGAGCAAACTTGTTAAAATATTCAAAAATCGGGAGAATATGTGAAAACACGTCCTCTCTAAGCTGGAAACCGGAAGAAACACATCATGTGGGTAGGCACAGAGAAGCAAGATTAATTGGAGAGAGAGAGAGAGAGAGAGAGAGAGAGGTGGAGGGAGGGAAAGAGAGAGATGTGGGTATCGTTCCTGTGATGTGCCTCATGGGGTATGCGGAGTAGGTCGGTCTACAAATACAAGGCTTCACTCATACTGTTCCCTACGAATTGGGGTAAGTAAGGTTGATTGTTATACCACGTATTATAAGATCATATCACCCAATGCTTGTGTTATTGGGGTTGTATAAGATCCGACCACTGGTAATACACATGATATGGGTAGGCACAGAGAAACAAGATTGTTTGGAGAGAGAGAGAGAGAGAGAGAGAGAGAGAGAGAGAGAGAGAGAGAGAGAGAAGTGTCTGCGACATACCACATGAGGTATGCAGAGTAGGGCGGTCTACAAATACGAGGTTTCACTTATACTGTTCCCTATGAAATAGAGTCAGTAAGGTTGATTGTTATACTACGTATTTTAGAATCAAATCACCCAGTGCTTGTGTTATTGGGGCTGTATAAGATCCGACCACCAGCAATACACATGGCATAGGTAGGCACAGAGAAGCAAGATAAAGTAAAGTAAATAAATGCACTACCTTTTTATAAATTGTCCCACACTTGAGTTTAAATGGCATCCGAGTGAATGGCCATCCTATAAAGCCATTCATCCCTTGTAAACTACACGAAGTGGATTTGATACCGTTTGCTGTATGGAGCTTTCGCAGAGCTCAGTACACTTATACATTTTATTTTATTTTTTTAATTATTATTTTTCTTTTCAAATTAAAGTATTTTTATTTTTTAAACATTTGCATTATGTTATTATACAAGGCTGCATCATACAGTGGATACTAGCTGGATGTGCATTGATGAGAATATCACATCACTTACACAACACAAAAAGTATCCACAGTGAAGTTTTACTAGTGTTGTGAGATGAAAGGAGTTTAACATTTTTGGAAACAACCTCAGCAGTGAGCCGTCAATGATGTCTAAAAACAAAGCAAACATCAACAGTGAGCTGTCGATGTCTGAAGGCTATACGAACAGCCTCAACAGCGAGCTGTCAGCAATGTTTAAAAATGATGCAAACAACCTTGCAGTGTTGTAACATTATAAATATACAATCATGCCAGCGCTGGAGCATGCTGCCAAAACTCTTAAAATGAAACAAATGAACAAACAGAACTGCCATTCTATGCAGTAAAGCAAACATTTCTAACAATAAAGAACTGAGTAAACAAATACTTAGCGTATAGCACTATTTGATTCTGAAACATACAAATGAGATTAGAAGAACTTGAAAGATTTGAGACGTATTATCACAGGTTGCAAAGAAAATAAGGTCGACATAATTTAAATTAACACATTCTTGAAGACATAGGAGGAAAAAGACAGAAAATATACTATTGAACGTCATAAAAAAAAAAAAAAAAAAAAAGCCTCTTGGCTTGGTCACGAAACGAGCCATTGAGATGTATTTTTGAAAGGTTATGGAAGTTGTGGATTGTGGAAGTTCCAAGACATCGTACACACGAAAAGTATGCTAGACATTGCACACACACAGAAAGTTATCTATGGAAGTTCCTGGACATTGCACACACATACACAACACGACACAAGCAAGTAAATAACATGCATGCAGTGCCTGAGAAATTAACATCAAGATGCAGCCCCAAGAGGCTCCGACACTAGGCATCAAGCTGACATGAACTGCAGTTTAAAAAAATGTATATAAAACTGACCTTCAATAAAGAGCGCACATAACCAAAGGTATTAAACTATCACGGACAGCATCTTTTATTTGTGTGGTTAAGTTTTATGGGGGGTAACGGTCTACAAACTTGTAACCCAGAGAAGTCCCTCCCTGTTAGTATGTGTAAATCTTGTGCTGCCTGGGTGATAAAAAAATAAGGTTTGTCTAAAATCGTAAGTGCTAGGAGAAAGCCATACGAAATCTAGATCATCACATTTGTATGATTTTGCACTGTCTGATAAAACACTATATCATACCCATGGTCCCATTGTTACAACATGTGAACACTGACAAACTGTATGCCAACACACATACATACATATGAGGTTACACACTTGTCTGGTAAAACAACATATCAAATCCACTTTCATTGTTACAACATGTGAACACTGCTTGACACACTATATGCCAACCCACACACAAACATAAGGTTACATTACACACTTAAAAGTCCTCATCGAGAGAGAATGTATGACTTGTTGGGGTTTTGTTCATCACTCCCATTTTCTGGTATTTTCCCACTTTCTTTTCAAAGAAGTTGGTCTTGCCTTCTAATGATATGTGCTCCATGAAGTCAAACGGATTCTCAGAGTTGTAAATCTTCCCAAAGCCAAGCTCAACAAGAAGCCTGTCTGCAACAAACTCAATATATTTCTTCATGAGGTCACCATTCATGCCAATGAGATTACAGGTAGAGCATCTGTGAGGAACTCCTGCTCAATCTGGACTGCATCCCGAACGATCTCGTAGACTTTCTCTTGTGTTGGTTTGTTGACCAGGTGCTTGAACATAAGGCAGGAAAAATCACAGTGTAGATCCTCATCTCGACTAATAAGTTCATTGCTGAAGGTGAGCCCTTGCATGATTCCTCGCTTTTTAAGCCAGAAAATAGCTGCAAATGATCCAGAAAAAAAGATGCCCTCTACTGCAGCAAAGGTAACCACTCGTTCACTATATGGAGAATTTTCATCACCAATCCATTTAATGGCCCAGTCTGCTTTTTTTGTCACGCATGATATTGTTTCGATGGCATTGAAGAGAAATTCCCTTCCTTTTTCATCCTTGACGTATGTATCAATAAGAAGGCTGTACATTTCACTGTAAACGTTCTCCATGGCAATCTGGAATCCATAGAAGCACCTGGCCTCGGTAACTTGCACCTCTTTACTGAACCTTTCCACTAAATTCTCATTGACAATTCCATCACTAGCAGCAAAGAACGCCAGCACATGAGAGATGAAATGTTTCTCCTCTGGCTTTAGTTTCTCCCAGTGGTCAAGATCCTTGGACAGGCCAACCTCTTCTGCTGTCCAGAAAGAGGCCTCTGCCTTTTTGTACATCTGCCAGATATCATGGCACTGGATCGGAAATATCACAAATCTTCTTGGGTTTTCCTTCAGTAAAGGCTCATCTTGATTGCTGTGAGCAGTCTTTGTAGGTTTTACTGTCTCTTTTAACTGTTCATCCTTCTTTACTTCTTGTGCAGATACAACATTCTGCAAAAGGCTAGCTCCCAATGGTTTTCGATGTGAACTGGCCAGAACTAAACTTGGCGCCTCATTTACGTCCACAATCTTAGTCTTCCTGTTCAAGGAAACTAATTCTTCTTCGTGTGAAAGTATGTTGGCAGGCATATTGAAGTCTGTAGCGAGCTGAGAGGAACAAACGAGAAGGTATGTCTGCTGCCAGCTGATCTTTTTTAGTTTTTTAGTTTTTTAGTTTTTCTATTAAATAAATGTACTCCTAACATTGTTTAATTGACCATTAAATCAATGTATGAATAAGACATATGTATAGCCTAAAACTTTTCAATTAACAATTGATCAATTTTTCTCGTCTGACGTTCAAGTTAGTTAGTTAGTTAGTTCGTCGACAGATCATCCTCATTGCACATCGAACCATTCAGTCCATAAGTGCTCGGATCCCCTCATCAGCAAATCCCGCAGCGTTAGCGGCTAACGACACCAGTTCTGTGTTGGTTTATCAGTCTTCTTTGGCTTCCTGCGTAGTGTTCTTGTTTGGCCACCCGTCTTTTAATTTGCTGTTCTCGCAGTCTGGCCATGGTTGTAGATTCACAGTAATCACTTGGTTCTCGCAAGTCTTACTTCTCGTAGAGCATTCAGAATGTCAGCCTGGTCCATGGTGCATCCGCCCTCCACAGTAGCGTTACCTGCGAGCTTGTCAGCCCGCTCATTTCCTTGTACTCCCGCATGCCCTGGCACGAAGATGAAACTAATGTTTGCCAGCCGAGACCGCTCCAGGGACAGCAACCATTCTCTTCGGATCAACCCAACCTCTATCTTCTTGATCATGTTCATTGCGTCGCTAAGGAAACATGCCCTAGTGGATGTCAGTGTCTCGAGCCATGTTATTGCTTTACCTACTGCCATGACTTCCATAGTCAGGCTACTTGTGGTTTCAGTGAAATAACCAGAGTCCTCCTTCACAATTCTCCCTCCGGACCGAGCCGTAAAGGCCCATGAGCTTCTCACATGTCGGACGACCGACCCATCTGTGTAGATGACAGCATTACCGTCTAGAGAATTCGCGAAAATCAACGCTTGTACTTCAGCCTCCACAGCAGCAGGATTTTCTTGTCTGCATTTTCTGTCTAGTTGGATGCAAACTGAAAAGGATATGCAGAAATCTATTGGCACTTGTACCCACTCCTCGTCAGGTTCTAAGTCCTCAAGTGAACACACCTGTTGAAGAATGTATTCGGCTTGACCCATCCACGACCGTCCTCTTTTTAACCTGCTGCCCTTCACCTTCATAATTTCACTATGCAGTGGATGTTGTGTGTTTACGTTAACTCTGAGGTAGGCGCGAGCTCTGAAGACTTGTATTCTGTCTTCAATGGTTGGAAAATCAAGAAGGTAGCGCATCGCCCTGCATGCTGTATCTCTTGTACATCCAAGAATAATGCGCATAGCTTCATTCTGTATCCTTTCCATCCTTTCTATCTGCTTACGGCTGAGAGTCAGGATTGCCATCGCATACTCAAAAACAGACATGACCAGCCCTTCGTATAGAAGACATAGATGGCGCTGCTCACAGTTTGCTGCTGCCATCACCCGCATCGCAGCCAACCCCCGCTTGGACTGTTATTACCTGGTCTATGTGCTCATTATAAGCAAGGCTTCGATCAAACCGTATCCCCAGGTAATTCATTGCCTGCGTTCTTTCCACCGTCTCTGAACACAGATTTACAGTTGGTGTTGGAGTGTTGACAATATGATTATTCAACGAGAACCAAGCCACTGTTGCCTTTGTTGGGTTGACCATTGCCCCAGCCTCAACACACCAAGTACTTATGCGATTGAGTTCGGTTTGTAGTTCCACAGCAACCTGATCTCTATCCTTTCCCTGGCGATACACTAAAACATCGTCGTCATATGACAATGTCCTACCAGGTCCAGTGATCTGCTCACTGGTGATTCTCACAGTGTAGGCGTTGAACAGTGCCGGAGATAATGGTAATCCCTGTGGTAGGCCAGGATATATTGTTGTTGGTTCCGACGTCCAACTGCCACATCTAAAAACTGCTTTCCTTTGGAAGAGGGCTGCAGCGAACCAACTAAGGAGGAATGGACTTATTTTGAGTTCAAGAAGCTGAAGCATTAAAAAATCCAATGGTACTCTGTTGTACGCGTCCTCTAGTTCAATCGCTGCAGCAAAGGTTTCAATGCCTGAGTGGAAACCTTCATAGACATCATGGGCAAAAACTGCTGCATTGGTCCAGGTTTCTCTTTTTGGACGGTACCCACCCAGTGTAGGTGGGAAAACACCTTGCTTCTCTAGCTGGCTTGATATTTTCCTGGCAATTAACTTCTCCAGCAGTTTGCCTATTGTATTCTGCATGATTATAACTCGATATCCCTGAATTTTTGTGTGGTCTTTGACAGGCTTCGGCAAGGGAATCAGATAGCTGTGTAACCACTCCTCCTTGATGCTAGCACTCCCTATATTGTTGTTGTACATGTCTGCTAGTTCCTCTAGCTCGTTGTCGGTACACCTATTGATGTCGTTGTATCTTATGCCATCTGGCCCTGGAGCGCTGTTTTTTAAAAAAGGTGTTTATTACTCTGCAGCCACGAATCAATATTCTTCTTCCTTTCTTGTGTATCGGGCTTTACCCCTAGCATCAGCTCAGTATTGTAGGACCCATAGAATTTGTACTTAAATCCAGATCTGCGTCCGTTAGCAGAAAATTTTAAAACGTCGTTGTCTCTGATCTTATATGCCGTGAACGGCTTTAACTGACAATTATTTAACAGCCTACAGTTCATGGTTTTTGTTGTCATAAACGTCCATGAACGTCGTTGCACTTGTGTAAAGATGACGTGCCATCTTTTTATCACTCTCGGTGTCAAAGTGTACGATGCTCTCTTCGAACATCGAATAGTTATCTGTTTTTTGTGTAGCAGTAGTGTTGCATGTTTACAGCCTTTGTGTCCAATTATACAGTGCTTCTACAGTAAGAGCCAGATATGTATTCTCACGTCAGGATTGTTGAGCAAACACTCTGCACGGAAGTTTGGTGCATTCGCTGAAGTCATGGCAGCGCAAGTACACCGCTCGCCAGATACCAAGGTAAAACAATTTGCCGGTTTCTACTCATAAACTTGTGACGCAAAACGTGCAAAGCGCATTGCTGTAGATGACAACAGCACATTCAAGCAACACTCCATCTTTAGAGGTGCCATCTCCTTGTCTAGAAAATGGGGAGGCGTC
>OY992882.1:22777934-22785434 GCA_963921405.1 Cepaea hortensis | reverse complement strand
ATCATTGCTTGTTGTGGTATACTGTTAATTGGTAACCTATTTGCATGGCGAAACCATTTGACATGCTGCCTTCTAATGAAATCTAGTGCAGCTATAACCCCCACTTTAGTCCTGATTTCTTAATTTCTGATCTTATCTCTTCTGAGTATTCTTCTCAGGAATCTCATTTCTGTTGTTGTGATTTTTCTTTTCTCTTTTTCTGTCATTGTCCAGGCTTGGAATTGGTAACACAGAGTTAGTTGGAAGATTGTGTTGTAAATTTCTTTTTTAGTAGTTATTGATACATGTTTGTACTTTAGTATTGGTGCCATTTGTTCAATGAGTTCGTTTGCCTTATTGCATCTATTTTCGATCTCGTCTTCTGATTTGCCATTTGATATTATGCTTCCTAGGTACTTGAAACTCTTTACTTGTTTCAAGGGATGTTCGTTTAGGTGAATCGTAGTTGCTTTTTCTTCTTTAGTTATAGTCAATACCTCTGTTTTGCTTGTGCTAATTTTTATATTATGTTCCCTACAGTAGTATGTCAGAGTGTAACTACTTATCAAATAAGGATCTGGATCCTTCTGGTGACGTCATTTTTTACTATACGCAGGGTGTACCTCCATATTGATGACGTCACCAAACCGGATCCTTTTCGGACCACATTTTTGAAAAATTTGAGGGTATTTTCTTGGGTCTTGTTGTCCTGGTCACTACTTCCGTTCCCGGGGCGGGCGGGCTGGCGGCGGAGGCGGGGCGGCGGCGGCGGCGGCAGCGGCGGAAGGTTCAAGTCCCAGTGTGTGTGTGTGTGTGTGTGTGTGTGTGTGTGTGTGCGTGTGTGGTCACGTGGTGTAATCGAACACCAGTCATATTGATATCGACCCCCTTCGATGAGAAGATCGAAATCCAATATGACTTAAAATTGATTTATTCCATCTCTCGATTTACCCCGAGTAGGTCAAGTAATGACCGGATGAATAAACTTTCCACCATGATAGTTAATTCGGCAGGAAGTCCCGACCCATGTATCAACATTAAGCGCTTGGTGAAAATCTGGTTTAAAAATATACTAACCGGACATCCATTATTATGAAAAATTAACCCTAAAAACATAATTAAACAGATAAATTTCTTTTATGTTTAGAGGAGAATAGTTACGTCAAAAACATACAACGCTTCTCATTTAAAATAAGCCATAGCGTACCAAGATAATCATAAAAATATGTAATATTATTAAACCCTACAGTTATACCCCCTTCATTATAAAAAAGTAACCAGGGGACACTAGTCATGGCTCTTGACTCATCCAGAAGTAATAAGCTCCCCTGACCGCTAGATTTTACCTGCGCACACAGGTAAAAGGTCACGTGCTGACCCCACAAGGTATTAAATATTAAATTTAAATGGATATGTATGTATTTATGTATTTATTTATATATGTATGTAGTTCTATAGCTGCATGTAGGTTGTCCCAGTGAGTAACGTACTTGACTTGATGACTTGGTCATGCGGGATATGTGTGCGTGTGTGTATGTACATGAGTGTGTGTGTGTGTGTGCTACCTATTACAGGACGTCACAGTCAACCCCAACATACATTGTTTGGTTACACGTTTGCCATCATGACATGCGTGTGTGTGTAAGTGTGCCCTCATGTAGGCGTGTGTGCTTGCGGGGGTGTACTGCCGAGTGTGTGTGTGTGTCTGTGTGTGTGTGTATGTGTGTGTGTGTGATCAATTACAGGACAGCGCAGTCAACCTCAACATTCTATGGAGTTTCATGTGTGCTGGGCAAGTTTTCAATTGTCATTTTAAATGAACACCAGCCAGGTCATGTGCGTGTAAAGAGGGTGTATCAACAACTAGTTGTCTATCTACTACAGGACGTCGCAGTCAGCTCCAACCTTGTTTATGCAATACATTTACAGGACGAGGCAGACAGCCCCAACATTGATTGGTTGCGCGTGTACCACTATGACATCCGTGTGTGTGTTTATGTCTACGCGCATGTAGGCGTGTGCGCGCGCGTGTGTGTGCTATCAATTACACGACGTCGCAGTCAACCTCAACATTCTACGGAATGTCAGCCGTCCTGGGGCAAGTATGCGATTCTCATTTTGAATGAACGAATACCATGTCATGTGCATGTGAAGAGGGTATATCAACAGGTTGTTGTCTATCTATTACAGGACGTCGCAGTCAGCCCCAACATTGTTTATGCAATGCATTTACAGGACGTTGCAGACAGCCCCAATATTGATTGTTTGCACAAGTACCATCATGACATCCGTGTGTGTGCGCGTGCGCGCGTGTGTGTGTGCTATCAATTACAGGACGTCACAGTCAACCCCAACATTGTTTGGTGGCGCGTGTACCATCATGACATCCGTGTGCGTGTGTGTATGTGTGCTCACTGGTAGGCGCGTGTGCGTGCGTAGGTGTACTGCCGAGTGCGTGCGTGGGTGTGCTATCAATTACATGACATCGCAGTCAACCTCAACATTCTACGGATTGTCAGCCGTCCTGGGGCAAGTTTGCGATTCTCATTTTGAATGAACGACAACCATGTCATGTGCGTGTGAAGAGGGTATATCAACAGCTAGTTGTCTATCTATTACAGGACGTCGCAGTCAGCCCCAACCTTGTTTATGCAATGCATTTACATCACGTTGCAGAAAGCCCCAATATTGATTGAATGCCCGTGTACCACCACGTCGTACCACCACAACGTCCTGTAATTGATAGACAACTAGCTGTTGATACACCCTCTTCACACGCACAAGACATGGTTGTCGTTCATTCAAAATGAGAATCGCAAACTTGCCACAGGACGGCTGACAATCCGTAGAATGTTGAGGTTGACTGCGAAGTCATGTAATTGATAGCACACACGCGCACGCGCACACGCCTACATGCGCGCACACATAAACACACACACGGTTGTCATGATGGCACACATGCAACAAATCAAGGTTGGGGCTGTCTGCCACATCCTGTAAATGCATTGCATAAACAAGGTTGGGGCTGACTGCGACGTCCTGTAATAGATAGACAACTAGTTGTTGATCCACCCTCTTCACACGCAGATGACCTGGCTAGTGTTCATTCAAAATGACAATTGAAAACTTGCCCAGCACACATGAAACTCCATAGAATGTTGAGATTGACTGCGCTGTCCTGTAATTGATAGCACACACACACACACACACACACACACACACACACACACACACTCGGCAGTAACCTCCGCACGCACACACGCCTACATGCTCGCACACATATACACACACGGATGTCATGATGGCAAACGTGTAACCAAACAATGTTGGGGTTGACTGCGACGTCCTTTAATAGATAGCACACACACACACACACACACACACACACACTCATGTACATACACACACGCACACATATCCCGCGTGACCAAGTCATCAAGGCAAGTACGTTACCTGCTGGGACAACCTACATGCAGCTATAGAACTACATACATATATAAATAAATAAATACATAAATACATACATATCTATTTAAATTTAATATTTCATACCATTTGTGTATCGCCTTCGTATAGCTATATTTGAGCATAGCTAATTTTGCCTACCCAAATATTCCCTTCACAGCCCCGGCTGTGCCACTGTGCGCTAATTATGTTAATGGTCAACCAGAACGTCTCAGTGGGTGTGTTTATCTCAGGTAAGATCAATTCGAGCTGGTCAGCGCTGTTGTCAGCCCGCTTTAGTGTGCGTGTTTATCTCCGGTAATGTTCAGAGCTGGCCGTTGGTGGGGTCAGCACGTGACATTTTATCTGTGTTCGCAGGTAAAATCTAGCGGTCAGGGGAGCTTATTACTTCTGGATGAGTCAAGAGCCATGACTAGTGTCCCCTGGTTACTTTTTATTATGGAAGTGTTTATTCGCAAACGGTTCTGGTCACGTGACGTCTATATCTTCTATATTAGAGAGCAGTACAAACTGGCATATCGTTGGGGGCCAGTATAATGTATTAAGTTAGGGTTAGGATTAGGGTTAGTGAATACATGGTAGTAATACATGTTCCAGGGCCCCATCTGCGAATAAACTCTCCCTTTTATAATTAAGGGGGTATAACTGTGGGGTGTAATAATATTACATATTTTTATGATTATCTTGGTACGCTATGGGTTATTTTAAATGAGAAGCGTAGATTTTTATTGACGTAACTATTCTCCACTAAACATACAAGAAATTTATCTGTTTAATTATGTTTTTATGGTTAATTTTTAATAATAATGGATGTCCGGCTAGTATATTTTTAAACCAGATTTTCACCAAGCGCTTAATGTTGATACATGGGTATGGACTTCTGCCGAATTAACTATCATGGTGGAAAGTTTAGGGCAACTCGAGAGATGGAATAAATCAATTTTCTGTCATATTGGATTTCGATCTCCTCATCGAAGGGGGTCGATATCAATATGACTGGGGTTCGATTACACCACGTGACCAAACACGCACCCACACTCACACACACACACACACACACACACACACACACACACACACACACACACACATACACACACTGGGACTCGAACCCGCCGCCGCCGCCCTGCTTCCGCCGCCCGCCCGCCCGGGGACCGGAAGTAGTCACCAGGACAACAAGATCCAAGAAAATACCCGCCAATTTTTCAAAAATGTGGTCCGAAAAGGATCAGGTTTGGTGGCGTCATCAATATGGAGGTATAGTAAAAAAAAAAAAAAATGACGTCACCAGAAGGATCCAGATCCTTATTTGATAAGTAGTTACTCTCTGACATACTCCATACACATTTCGTTTAGACTATTCATGTGGTATTGTAATTCAGCTTCTGATTTTGCTATTAGTGCTTGGTCGTCTGCAAACATGAGTTCTTTAATGGTACATTTGCAGATGGTTCTTCTTCTGTGTTCTCGCCATGCGGTGTTCTTGCAGTCTCTGTTTGGCTGGTTTCCTTACATATGTTGTCTATACATGTTATAAACAAGAGAGGGGACAGGACACAACCTTGTCGTACTCCGGATTTTATGGTGAAGGGTTGAGTGTCCTCCAGTTGCTCTCACTATTCATTCACTGTTGTTGTATAAGCTTCTACATAGGTTCATTAGACTGCAAGGTGTGGACTGCGCCTGGCCCTGCAACCAGCAGGGTTAGGATCGGCTAGCCTCTCCCAGGAGGGGTGAAAAGTGAAAAATTAGTAGCCTACCGATGACCCGCAGACCACACAAGTCAACCCCACCTCCATGTAGTGTAGACTGAGAAACCATGACCGCGAGGTCATGGGCTAACGAGGCTATGGCTCGCTATAGGGGATGGACTTCCTAAGGTCAGATTTTTGTCCTAAACCTGCAACTGGCCTAACAAGCCGGCAGGGGATCTTCATGCTGCTCGTAGAAAAACTAAGAAGAGAATTCGTGATTTGGTGAATTCTCTTCACTTCAATTAAGAATTGTCTCGGAGTCATTTTCCATGTTCTTATTTTACTAGGATATAACATCTGGGCACGACCAGAGAAGCCATTTCTAAATCCTAACATTGAGCAGGAAAGATCGCTCAACAGCTGGCTGTATTATAT
The DNA here is from genome assembly GCA_963921405.1 of Cepaea hortensis. Lineage (NCBI taxonomy): Eukaryota > Metazoa > Mollusca > Gastropoda > Stylommatophora > Helicidae > Cepaea > Cepaea hortensis. The sequence continues at coordinate 22,779,861 of OY992882.1, read as the reverse complement.
GCATCACCTTGTACTAAGGACGATGATCTATAGTGAGATCCTGCAGGCTTGTGAGTTCTATCCTAAAGGATCCCCTTTTCCTTTTTTGTTGCATACTGGAGAAGACTTTACCCACCTCAAGTCAGCCAGGGACCCGACACTGACCAATCCATTCAATCCAACCTTAAGAAGTTGAAGGCCACCTGAAGCTGATGGGAGAAGGCTAACTGTCGGAGACAAGATGATACACCCAAGAAGCCAGTTTGATGTTCCGGAAGGAGTCCCAGTAAGGACAGGTGGTATCCTATCTGAAGACCTGCATCTGTATCATCTAACTGACATTACACTCCTGCCTATGAAGCGTCTTGGATGATGACACAGCCCACGGGACCATTCTCAGTCTAACACCACAACCTTTTCTGTTGTATAAAGTTCTTAGAGACCGTCTCTAATAAAGATTTGTCTTTTCTCTTTTCTCAACGTTGAGTTGTTCTTAGTATTACTTTAGTTGTCTGTCGTAGGTAATAATAATAATAATAATCTTAATGAAGACAAGATCGGCCTATGACAGTGGGAACAATTTATAAAGAGGATGGTGTACGCGTGACAACAGATAAAGAGAACGGGGAGGCGTTTCTCGAGAGATTTTTAGAGCAGACCAATCATAATGATGCGGATACCAGGGATGCAGTTAGAGAGGAATTATCTGGCACAATGGAGAATATGCATTGTGAAGACATCATACGGGTTGAAGATGTTTTTTCATCATACGGGTTGAAGATGAAAACATATTTTGAAAAAGGCAAAAGACACCGCACCATGGCCCGATGGTGTTATGTATGGCCACAGTAAATTTTTGAGCGATGCAAATCTGAAGGAGATGACCGACTGCTTTAATCAGAGCATTAGGACAGCATTAGTACCGCAGGATTGGTTACATAGCTATCTCATCCCTGTCCCAAAACCATTCAAGGATCATTCAAAGCTTAGCGGCTTTAGGATCATCACCCTTCAAAATACATTTGTTAAGGTTTTAGAGAAGATAGTCGCTGTTAAGCTGCAGGATTTTTTGGAAAGGGGGAAGCTTCTTCCAAGAGGCCTGGGAAGCTACGGGCCAGGAAAAGAAGATACCTGGTCAAATGCAGCCACTTTTACCTTTGACGTTTATGAGGGGTTCCAGAGTAGACAGGAAACGGTGGCTGCAGCGCTTGATCTTGAGGATGCTTACAATAGAGGTCGCTATGATATTTTGATGACCGTACTAATGGAGAAGGGGAGTAAATCCCTGGTTGGTGAACTGGATAGCAACCAGTAAGTAGATGGTCACTCGCTCTTTCTCGCGACTTTCAGTTTCATTCCGTGGAGTTCTTGATAACTCTGGTTGTATGCTACCTGTGTTAGGTTTACAAACCAGCGTGTAGGAATTTCGGAACGGTAATTGTCAGCAATACCCCCAGCGCGGACACCAGCTTAGCCTTGCAACTGTTTTACGAAATTGTGTTCTGTAAAACTGCATTATTTCATGTTATTTTATAGTGTTTACATTTCTGCAGCTTTACCGCAGACAAGTTGCTTTTTTTTTTTTTTTTTTTTGGAATCATCTTACGATGAGTAATAAACCTGAAAACATAGTGACCACCATAGCAATCTTGACCGGGAAAAGAGGATGTGGAAACGAAGAGATATATGCCAGGATTGCTAGGCATAATCGAAGTATAATTCGGAGGGGGGGGGGGGGGGGGTCTCGATTTATGGTGTCCGCCTCGAGTGCTGGAAGTCCAAGCCTCTGTGAGGACCGGGATTTTTTCACGTGGACTTCTAGTAACAAAATTTCCCCTGGTCTCTGCGTAGTGAGATCGGACGCCCTTGTGTATTGTTGCGCATGTAAAATCTCCCTTGGCAGTCGGAAATCGAAAAAGAGAAGCCTAACGGCGCTGCCCGGGCAAAA
>OY992882.1:22377934-22772934 GCA_963921405.1 Cepaea hortensis | reverse complement strand
ACACCGACGAATCATACATCAACACGTGCCTAGGTCTAAGACATTCATGTTTTAGTCTTAGTACTTACCAGATTGGGTACAGCAATAATACAGACATCGGACAGGTGGCAGATTATAGAAAAGGACAAGGACTGACAGGGTAGAATTGCTATAGTACAGGTGCGAAATAGCATACATAAATGCAAAATTGTCAACATACACGCACCGTCTGAATACAGACATCAGCCGCCCTTCTACCAAACACTGGAAAACTTACTATCACACTCGTGTTGGGGTCACAACATTATTTAAAGGGATGATTTTAATTGCGTACTTGTTGCGCATGACCTGAGAAATGCAAATGTAAGAATTAAAATTAGAAACATTTAAGGGGAAGATGAACATCAGGTAGACACATTGCAAACAATTTTAGATATCCATTGGCTGACAGACATATACAGGCAGACGCATCCCAATGGAACAGATGCGACACACACAGACAATGCACATAGCAGAGCAGTGCGATTAGATAGAATTTATTCCCCCAGAGCAAATCATATAACACAAGTAAGCATTTACAGGAGACACTGACCTTCACAGACCATAAGCTGTAGTTGCAATAGTAAACACAGTACAAGCAACAACACATTTTAAAAGATCTCCCCATTGGAAATTTAATAGCACACTTTTACAAAATCAGGACTATGTAGATTGCATAATAGAACTGATGATCACATGCACAAGCGATATACCAGAGGTTAATGGGCGAGAACTATGGGAAACACTTAAACAAACTATACGAGAGAGAACACAAACACTAGCAGCAGTAATACAAAGGCAAAAACTGCAACAAGAAAACGTATTGGAAAATGCAAATAGCCTCCCAATACAGACAGACAAAAGTTCAATATACATCATAGAATTGCAGGAAGAATTATATCTCCACGGACATCACCGATTTCAAGGGGGCTTTACTGAGAACAAAGTTATAAACTAAAACACAAGAGATACCGAGTAAACAATACATAGCTATTGAACAAAACATACAGTCCAGCATACAGATAGGCCAGATAATTGACAGGGAAGTAAATATACAAGTAGAGCCACAACAAATAGCCTTAGCCTTTGAAGATTATTATAAGACCTTTACACAGAGGTAAAACACACAGGCGCACGTACAAACAAAACAATTATGAAATTCACAAAACAACTCACAAAGGAACAGACTAACTAACAATAGATACTGAATTAGCATTAACAAATATAACACAAGCGGTTCACGGAATGCAAAAGGGCAAATCGCCTGACCCTGACGGTATTACCACTGAATTCTATCAGTTTTTCTTTCCTCTTTTATGTCCCCTTTTACTAACAGTTTCTCTAAATCGTTCAACAAGAAAGAACTCCCATCGAGTTTCAACACGTCTTACAATACTCTTATTCCGAAGGAAAAAACAGACAAGACACTTTTAAAGAGTTACAGACCAATCTCAGACGATATTGTAGTCTTACAAGAAACACAGCTCGGCGACGGAACTGTCAATGTCGCGGGATTTCAGGGATTCTTTTACAGGCGGCACCTCGGACAGGCCATTCTGGTCCGCGACAACATACTAGTGTCTGAGTTCGATATGTCTTCCTGGAACAGTGATGCCCTGCAAGTGCAGGCATTAAGAATAATGACGCCAGTGCAGCTTGTAATCGTGAAAGTTTATGCGCGAAATGGGAAGGTCGACGTGCGACAATGGCAGAGTTTGTTCGATATGTATGAACGGCATATCATCTACTGTGGGGACTTCAATGCCAGAGGCAGTCAATTGGGAAATTGCCTCACCAATAGACAGGGAGAAGATCTGGAGGACGCCCTGCTGCCCTAATCTGTCTGAATGATGGGAAGGTCAATAGAATAGCCACTCGACCAGGTGACTCTGACAGCGTTATTGACCTTGCTCTGGTATCGCTCACCATCGCACCAAGGTGCCGGTGGGGCACACTGGGATACCACGATAGTGACCACTACGCTTGTGTCATCCTGATCAAGAAAGACAGGGCCATGAGTCAAAGAAACAATACAAATGCCTTCCCGTACGTCAACACTGGTCAAGACGCCATAAGCAAGATCAGAAGAAGAAAACTAACTTCCTCCCATAGGAGACAAGAAAGATTGTTGCAGCCACCATGGTGGAATGGAGAGGTCGAGATGGCATGGCTGGGAAAGAGGCAGGCTGTCAAAGACTGGCATAAGGCCAGAAAGGCTAACATGCCACAGATTGAGTTGGCGAACCTGAAGACGATAGGACGATGACTTTATTCAAATCCTACGCAAAACAGGCCAAGGCCGAGAAATGGGACGAGTTCTGCAGGAAGGTGTGCTCCGAGCGATCTCTTACGACATTCTGGCGCCTCCAAAAGAGCATGAACGGTGCTGCACAACGTAGGGGTATTCCAGACTTTCAAGGCACAGACCTCACATGGAAAAAGTCGGATGCGGATAAAGGTAAGGCCCTTCTTGCACGCTACATAGAACAGACTGACCAGAAAGACGAGCCCGTCAGACAGAGGACGACAACGACACTCTCTCAGTTGTGCGAGGGGGTCGGGACAGACGAAGAATGGATAATCATAGCTGAGATAGTGCGTGCGATGCTCAGGAAATCACCTAACACCGCCCCAGGCCCAGACGGCATCCGCTTTGGTAACCTACTGGTGATATCAGAGGATGACATGGAAGAACTGGCCAGAGAATTCAACACCAGTATCCAGAGGGGTCAGATCAAAGAAGAATGGCTACACAGCTACTTGCTGCCGCTGCCAAAACCGAACAAAGACCATTCCAAGATAAGCGGCTACAGAATCATTACGATGCAGAACACTGCTGGCAAGTTACAGGAGAAAATTGTAGCACACAGACTTGCTTGTGACTTGGAACAACTCAGCTGCTTCCCGCCCACACTTGGAGGATACAGACGCAAAAAAGAGTCATGGCTGAATGCGGCGGTCTTTGCTCAAGATGTTTACGAAGGATTTCAGGTCAGAGAAGAGACATGTGCGCCCGCCATAGACTTAGAGGACGCATACAACAGAGTATCTTTCGAGCACTTGATAAAAACCCTCCTCAGACTGAAAGTGCACCCTCACCTTGTACGATGGATAACTGCAGTTCTGCTCCAAAGGAAGGTGGTGCTAAGATGCGGGAGTTGGTCTTCTGAGCCGATAACGATATGTCCAGGATTGCCGCAGGGTTCACCACTGTCACCAGTACTATTCAACGTGTATACGGTGCCGATCACTGAACAACAGTTTGACGGGAGGGGTAGGACTCTGTAATTCGTTGACGACATCCTCGTGTATCGACATGGTCGAGATAGACAGGTGGTTGCCAATGATATGCAGGGCGAACTATATCGAATTTCCTCATGGTGTGATGATGTCAATGCCCTTGTCAACCCTGCAAAGGCATCGGTTACATGGTTCTCCCTAAACAACCATATTGTGAAAACAGACATGCCGGCAGTAAGAATGGATGGGAGCATTTTGAGTAGAACCCAGTCAATGACATATCTTGGTGTGAGGCTTGATCGTAGCCTGTCCTTCAGAGATCATGTCGATTATGTCATAACGAAAGCTCGAATAGGTTTGTCAGCAATGAGAGTCATGGCGACTGGCAATATAGAGCAAAGACTGCTAATACTTCTGTTCCAAGGACTTGTGCTTTCACGCATCGAGTATGCCCTGGCCATCCTCACTGTCAGCCCTACACAGATTGGAAGACTTGAAATGGTACAAAACGAAGCCATGCACATCATTTTGGGCTGCACGAGAGACACCAGCTGTGTAGCAATGAGATACCTCCTTGACTTCCCGACAGTGGAACACATGATCAAGATCTGGAGAGCTCGTGCATACTTAAAAATAAGTGCAGATGAGCAGCACCCTCTGCATAACGCTATATTCAGAGAAAAGGGTGACAGGCTAAAGAGTGGCAAATCATGGATGGGTCGAACGGAAGATGTCGTCAGACAGATTTGCAGTCTTACCAGTATCAACCCCGGCAAGGAATGGGTGCCGGTGCCTCCAGCTTTTAAGTACACTTTCTCCTGCATTATCACACTCGACAGACGGTGCAGAGAGCAGAACCCTGTCGCTGTCAATGCTGAGGTTAACGCGCTCATCTATGAACACTCAGATAGCCCACCTAAGTGCTCATCTATACAGATGGATCTGTTGTAAAGCAGCAGAGAAGTGCGTGGGCATTTACAGCCCGTTCAGCAGGCCGAACTGTTCAAGAATCCAGTGGTGCCCACTCTATGACCACGAGCTGCATGACGATGGAGGTGATGGCAGTTACACAGGCTTTCATATGGCTGGAATCACAGCATTATACCAACGTGTGTGTACTAAGTGATTCAATGAGCATGATTCAGAAGGTCGAAGCTGGATCTGTACGTAGACAGTGGACTGAGTCGCTGCGGAAGACTGTTGTCCGTAAAGTCACCTTCATCTTCGTCCCGGGACATGCCGGAGTCGAGGGAAATGATCGAGCTGATAAACTGGCTGGCTCTGCACCCCCTGTAGATGGCCAGCCCATGGATCGTGCCGATGTTATTAACATCCTCAAATATATGGCGAAAACAGAAGACTTTGACGTCAGTGATTCCACATCGCTGTCCAGGATGAAAGACTTGGAAGTAAGAATCGGCACAGCCAGACGCGAGAGGTACATCGGGAAAACAAAGCGCCTCGTCAACCAACACAGAATTGGCACTATTAGCCACCGGACGCTGATGCATATGGTGGGGGGAGGATCTGAGCACCTATGGACATGTCCGGGGTGCAATGAAGATACCCCAACTGATAACTGATAACTGATAACTGATAAACTTTGACTACAATATTTTAACAAAGAATTTAACGAATAAACTGATACCAGTATTGGCAATTCTCAACCATGCAGACCACCAACGTAGTGTACAAATCCGGAACATCCATCAACACACACACTTCATAAGGGACATCATCAACTACACACATCTGAAAAACTGTCAGTCCTCAATTCTTTCTTTTGATCAAGAAAAAGAATTCGACAGAATATCTCACTCATACCTCCACAAAACTCTCTCACACTGCAGCGTGGGAAGTTATTTTCGGACATGGATCCAAATTCAATATTTAAAACCAGAAAGTCGGGTTCTGTTAAATAATACCCTCACCAATTCTTTCAGGTTGACTAGGTCAGTGAGACAGGGATGTCCCTTGTCCACATTACTGTACGTTGTCGCTCTAGAGCCACTTCTAGAAAAGATACGACAGGACGACAATGTCAGGGGTACGTTCATACCAAAGAAGGGTGAGCAAGAGCTGCGTGCTTATGCGGACGACACCATTTTCTGTCTGACAACTGAAAAATCTGTACGGATCATTTTGGAAACGTTTTCGTTTTTCGGCAAAGGGAGTAGTGCAAATTTAATCGTCCAAAGATCTTCCATAACGGATTTAGGCAAATGAAAAATAAGGAAGATTTTCCATTTGACTTAATTTCAAACAATCTTATAAATTTAGACAGAATAATCTTACCATGTCAACCAAATCAGCCACAGAAAGACATATGGCGGAATCTAGAGAGGAAAATAACAGACATGTTACATCTGTACAAATACAAAGCAACCACCATATTTGGTAGACGTACTATTATTAACACATACATAATTCCAAAAATCTGTGCACAGTCCTAGACCCCTCACGTCAGACTGTCACAAAAATAAACAAAGAGATCAGACGCTTTGTGTTTGGCAGCACCATCTACAGTATCACCCATGCCACACTGCTATTTCCCTTTTTGTCCTAGCTCGCTGTCTAAAACAGTAAGGCAGCTCAACAGGGGCAATTCAACATAACCTCATTGATTTGAATAACAGCTGGCGTTTCCTGACATCCGAAACTTTATTTAGACATATTGTCACATCAGAAAGAGTCACCGTTCCCATGTTGATGGGAGGGCCGGTGCCATGTTAATACACATAATAATAATGTTATTATTAACTGCCGTGTCCAACTATATCTATATAATCATTTCCTAGAATGTCAGTATAACTTCCACTGCCTATCAATCCCTAGATTACATCACTGCTGACCAACATTAAAAGGAGGTACTTACAACGCAAACCATGTCTGTTGATAAGCTATGGCTTCTGATTACTACCCAACCGACAACTGTCTAGCACGGAGCCATTTCATCAATTTCCTGATCTAAAGATCCATGGCCGACATTCCGTCCTGACTCCAGAGTGTGTGTTTCTTAATCACCTTAATTGCATGACAGGTTGCTTCTCTAATTCATCTCTTCTGGAAGTATTTAAGATGATAATTCACCGCTGTCCTTGAGCCCGCCTTTGCTTCATCATTCCCCAGACCTAACCACCGGTTCATGACTGTGGGATGTGGATTTTAATCTAGGAGAATATTTTGTTAAAAGTGTCTAGGGGATTTAGTTGATTCTCTGGTCACTTTAGAATGCAAGGTGATCAGGGAAATTTACCACAAATACAAGGAGAAGAACATTTCAATCCTTGAAACAATGGTATCTGTGTGTAGGTTTCCCCTCTCACTTCATCACCCTCTAAAGTTTATATAGTGTTAGAGGATATTGATTGTTTACAACATATAAATAACCACGGTTGAACAAATATCAACAGTGGACTTGACGTAAATATCAACAATTTTGCACAAACAGTTCAGGCATTAAATCAAGATCTGCAGTAACAAATAGACACATGTATTGTCCACTGTAAGCTTCTTGAATATGTCTCATTTGACATATGTATACATTCACTTGAAATATGACAGCAGTCTATAATCACAAACATATATTGACCATACTGAAATACTGGAGCAGGCATGGGATGAAATATGACAGATCAAAGGCACATTAAAAGTGCAATCCCCTGTTCCTCCAAAATTCAACAATCTTCAAAAAAAAAACAATACATAGTTGGTTCCCAGCACCATTGACCCTTAATGATTAAAAAAATAAACATTGGCACTGACCTAATCAACCTGAAAGAATTGGTGAGGGTATGATTTAACAGAACCCGACTTTCTGATTTTACATACAGAATTTGGATCCATGTCCGAAATAACATCCTGCTTTATAGGTGAGAGAGTTTTGTGGAGGTATGAGTGAGATATTCTGTCGAATGCTTTTAGTCTTCCCATGTCAACGAAGAACACATAACGACATCTAGACACGAAAATAACAGATATGTTAAATTAAAATTTTAGTTGCATGTCCTTCACATGCTAATAGGCTGCAATGGCTGGGGCATATAGAAAGAATGGAAGATAATAGGGACACAAAACTCGCTTACACTCAAGAAATAAATGACCGTAGACCCCGAGGTAGACCACGAAGACGGTGGAGAGATAATATATATACAGACCTACAAGCACTTGGAATCAGCGACTGGCAAGAGAAGGTCAACCAGAGAGACGAATGGAGACGGCTTGTATCTGCAGTAAAGAACCTCAATGGCTCGGAATGCTGAAGAAGAAGAAGAACAATGTCCTTAACATGACATAGCAGTCAACCCCAGCATTTTGGCTGTTTGTGATTCGTGGGCAAGTTTTACTTTCAGTAGTTTTGCCATTGCTTTCTGAACGACCGGCACCTATACCTTTTTTGAAGGAAAAAAAGCCAGGACAGCTTTGTTTCGAACCCGGGTATACGGGATTATGAATCGCGTCCGTTACCTCTTATATTACGTCGGTACACATACAAAACAATCACCATATTTGGTAGAAGTACTATTGTTAACACATATATAATACCAAAAATACTATTTCTGTGCACATTCCGAAGACGACCCCCCCCCCCCTCACCCACAGATCAGACTGTCAAGAGATCAGACGCTTTGTGTTTAGCAACATCTACAGTATCACTCCTGCAAGATAAAAAAGAGGGCATAGATATTACATACAGATTATACCGAAACTTTCGCTAATATTCACAACAAGCATATTACTCCAAAAGCAGAGGAACTTACATATAGGCTTATTTACAACATGACTCCAGCAACACAGAGAACAGCAAAAATAACAAAACAAATACTAGTGTCAGCTTTGTAGACAGAACGTCCAAGAAACAGAAGAACACATCTATTACGAATGCAACACAATTGTGCCAACAAGAAATCTCCTACAAAACATCCTACGCACTCATACGAATAAAAGAACACCTATTTACCAAGCAATTATGATAAATTCCATTCCTTACTCCACACAAGGCACCCACACAAAGCTATTTGTTCTATTGGCAGAGTACAGAAATCTCATATGAACATTAAGAAACAAAGCATTATACAATTACACACCTTTCTACAAAGAAATCGTCCAACAACTTCATCAACAAGTCTCAAACACTGTAAACTTTAACCACAAGCGCAAATCTCGTAAGAGATTTGCCTGAAGACAGCACATATTACATTGAACGTTTTATAGAAGTAAACAAAGATCTACACCTCTGCTTTATTGACTACACAAAGGCTTTCGATAAAGTGAGACATGTCAACATGATAAGGATGCTTGAAGATCTACAAATTGATGGAAAAGACCTTAGACTTGTAAAAACCATATATTGGAAACAACAAGCTGCCATAAGAATTGATAATGAAGTGGGTCAATATCAGCCTATTAAGAGAGGTGTGAGACAGGGATGTATAATGTCTCCAGATCTTTTTTTCCCTGTATAGTAAACATATTTTCAGAAATATAGAAGATATAGAAGGAATCAGCATTGGTAGACGATGCATCAATAACATTAGATACGCAGATGATACAGACTTGATTGCAGACAATGAACAGGACCTGCAAAATTTAGTAGATGCGGTTGTTGCATGCTTATCGGCATGGCACATGATGATGATGATGATGATGATGATGATGATGATGATGATGATGATGATGATGATGATGATGATGATGATGATGATGATGAAACATTAAAGGTATTACAACTCTAAATGTGTTTATTGGTGGTATTATTATGATAATTAGATCACTATTATTATTGTTATTATTATCACTATCCTTAGTTTTTACTATTATATTACGACTATCATTATTATTACTATTTTATTACTACTATCATTATTATTACTATTATTATTATATTTCAAGCTGTAAAATGAAATATATTTTGGAGGTGTGTCTGTATGGTTTTCCTGTTACATATACTTGCTCGAGTGTGTGTGTGGATATAGGTGTGTACACGCCTATGAGTATGTGCGTGCATGTGTGTGTGTGTGTGTGTGTGTGTGAGAGAGAGAGAGAGAGAGAGAGAGAGCCTTTAAAGAAAGGTGACATCTCAACTGACATCTCAACTTTAAAAACAATCGTATATCGTAATGATATGTTTGAAAGAAGAAAGTATGGACCATGGCAAACTACTGAGAGTAATCTTGCCAAGAAATCAACATACAGCTGAAAGATGCTGGTGTTGACAGCGATGTCCTGTAAAGGATATGCACCACAAAAAAAGTTTGCTATTGATTTCTGAACGATCGACAGCCATCCCAACACGTTAAGACCCATCGCGACGCGGTCTGCTGTCAAATTGGTCGCAGCTGTATTTCAACCGCAAGTAACTGAGCTCACGAATCGCGTCCGCAAAGCCGTAGCCACGGAGCCCAGGCATAATTGACATACACAATGTTTGGTTGTTGATAGATAATTAACATGCACAGTTCTTTATTGAGTGTATAATTAAAATAGACAACTCTTGACTGTTGCCGGTTAAATTAACATAGACAATTGTTGATTGCTGCAGGCAAATTTGGTGCTGGGAAAATTCTTATCGGTGAAGAAAGACGCGAGTTCGTTTAAGGAATGACTGAAGAAAAAGAAAATGAAAGAGCATCAGGCTTTTTGACTGGTTAAAGCGATTTGTCAAGTAAGCGCTCGTAGTGCGAATAAAGACGCGACGATGAATATACCACTGTAAAAACTCTGCTCTTAATAAATGTAATGCAAATTATTAATTAGATGATATTTAAGAGAATTTTGAATCTATTACAAAAGTTGTAGATAGTTACTTTATAAGCGGAATCGTTCGGGATTATCATGAAAATTTTTTATCAGTTTCTTTCTGATAGTGAAAATGTTTAATTAAAAATTATAGTATTAAATTTGACAGAGTTATTTCCCTTTATAAATGTTAATAGACAGGAATTCAAATTTACATATTATTTTTTTCTTTTTATACGCCCATTGATGTGAACTCACAACGCCACATTATTTTCTGTTATATATATATATTCCATGCATAGAAAATCAACTTGGAGCAGAAACGGACCAATCTGAAAAGAACATGCAATTCTGAGATATAATAATAATAATAATAATAATAATAATAATAATAATAATAATAATAATAATAATAATAATAATAATCTTCTTCTTCAGCGTTCCGAGCCATTGAGGTTCTTTGCTGCAAATACAATCCGTCTCCATTCGTCTCTCTGGTGGACCTTCTCTTGCCAGTCGTTGATTCCAAGTACTTGTAGGTCTGTATATGTATTATCTCTCCACCGCCTTCTTGGTCTACCTCGGGGTCTACGGTCATTTATTTCCTGAGTGTAAGTGAGTTTTGTTTCCCTATTATCTTCCATTCTTTCTATATGCCCCAGCCATTGTAGTCTATTAGCCTTCATGATACCAGTGATTAGCGGGGACTTAAACAGATCATAAATGTCTTTGTTACTTCTTCTTTTCCACTCTCTACTTTGTGTATCCCTAATGGGTCCAAAGATGCGTCTTAAAATTTTGTTCTCAAAGGTTTGTAACAAGGCTTCGTCTCCTTTCGTTGCACTCCAGGTTTCAGAGCCATACAGCACAACTGGTCTGATCAGTGTTTTGTATATTGTGATTTTGGTGTTTCGAGATAGCGCCTTTGATTTTAGTAGATGTTGTAGTGCATAGTATATCTTATTTCCAGAGTTGATTCTAGTTTGTATTTCTTCCCTTATGATGTTGGAGCAGTTGAAGATTGTACCCAGGTATTTGTATGTTTCCGTTCTTTTAACGGTCATATTATCTATTTGTATGTGGCCAGAGTTTCTAGCCATTCCGTCTCTTGAAATTACCATATATTCTGTCTTATCTTGGTTGATAACCAGCCCCATCTGTTGGGCTTTTCCCTTTAAGTGAGTCAATATTTCCAATGTCTTTTGTTCACTTTGCCCTATAATATCTATATCATCTGCATAACCAAGCAGCTTGGATGTTCCTCCAATATCACATTCCTCCTTTACCTTCCTTACAACTTTCTCTAGAGCCAGATTGAAGAGTAGCGGCGATAGTGCATCACCCTGTTTCAAGCCAGATGTTATTTGGAAGGGGTCTGATTTCCTGCCTTTATATGTTACTATATTATAAGTATCTTCCATGCATAGTCTGGTCATGTTGATTAACTTCCTTGGTATCCCAAATTCCTTAGACTATTCCTATGGACAATATCATAAGCCTTTTTAAATTCCACAAAAATGTTATGGAGATCTCTTTTATATTCCCAATGATTCTCGGCTATTTGTCGTAAGATAAATATCTGATCTATTGTTGATCTGTTTTGTCTAAAACCCGCCTGGTAGTCACCTAATATGTCTTCTGAATATGGTTTTAGTCTATTTAGTAATACTGCGGATAGTATCTTATAGCTTGTGGACAGTAGTGATATTCCTCTATAATTTCCACATTGGAACTTGTCTCCTTTCTTAAAGATAGGTATCAATAATGACTCTTTCCAGTCATGGGGTAATTCTTCTGTCCTCCAGATTCTTATTATTAGTTCGTATAGCTTTAGATGTAATGCATGGCCACCTGCCTTTATAAATTCAGCAGCAATTCCATCAGTCCCAGTTGCCTTATTGTTTTTAAGTCATGTGATTACATATAGGATTTCTTCAAATGTAGATTCTTCAATTTGTGGTTCGCATGTTAGAACCTCTTCCTGTGAGAAAATGTTACTTGGAGCTTCACAATTTAGTAATTCAAGAAAATATTCTTTCCAAGTGTTGCACATTTCCTCATTGGTATTTATCATATTCCCATTTTTGTCTTTTAAACCATATGTGTTTTGTTGGTGCCCTCGTTTCATTGACTTCAGTTCTTTAAAAAATTTTCTGGATTCATTTTTCTGGTGATTAGTTTCCTATCTTTGATTATATTACTCATATATTCTCGCTTCTGCTGTCTGACTATTTTTGTAGCCTCTTTACATTCATTTCTATAATGCTCTTCCTTTTGGATGTTATTGATGTCATTTAACCATACATGTCTGGCATTCTTCTTCCTAATGACTGCTTCTTCACATTTTTGATTGAACCATCTGTTCTTTATATGCGTGGTTAACACACCGAGACATTCTTCTGCGGTAGACTGAATTGTATTCTTGATGTTCAACCAAGTTTGGTCAACGCTTTCCTCCAAAGGGTTTTGCAGAGTTTCAAGTTTACATTTTATTTCATCTGTAAATTTCTCTTTGACTGTAATGTCTTGCAGTTTTTCTCTGTTATATGTTGGGTGTAATCTTTGTAATTTAGTATAGAAAGCTCTCTTAAGTGTTGTTTTAAATTTTGCTCCAACGAGGAAGTGGTCACTGTGGCACTCAGCTCCTCTATAACTTCTGACTTGCTGTATGTTTGATGCATTTCTGTGATCTATTTGATTATAGGTTCTCTTGTCACATGATTTCCAAGTTTGTTTGTGTATATCCTTTCTTTGTAGTCTGGTACTGCTAATCTGCAGTCCTTTGGCTTCTGCCAGGTTGATGACTCTCCATCCATTATCATTTGAAGTTGTATGTAGGCTTTCTATACCGGCCACTTTTTTATTAGTTTGCTCTCTACCTATTTTTGCATTGAAGTCTCCCAGCACAATCAGGATGTCCTGTTTGGGGGTTTCTTCTATGACATCTTCCAGATCATTATAAAAGTCTTCTTTAATATCATCTTTTTTCTCTTCAGTAGGTGCATGTACATTAATCATCGTTATATTTTTCCATTTACCTTTTATTCGTAATTTACTAATCCTGTCATTAAAAGCTTTAAAGTTTAAAACGTTCCCCCATAACTCTTTTTTGATGACAAATCCTGTTCCTAATTCATGTTTATTTTGGGTGTTTCCTCCATATATTATAATCATTCCATTTTGCTCTAAAGTACCCTCTCCTGGCCACCTTATTTCTTGAATTGCTATTATATCCATTTGATATTCACCCAGCTCCCGGGTTAGTTCTTCGGCCGCTCCAGCTCGATATAGTGTCCGTACATTCCATGTTCCAAATCTCAAAAGTCCTTTAACGTTCCAAGGTCGTTGTCCAGATAAGTCAGTCCGATATCGAGGCTCATGTATTTGTTTCGTAACAAAGAAAGGTTTTTACAAAGGTGGGGATGTTAACCCCACGAATAATAATAATAATAATAATAATAATAATAATAATAATATTTTCAAAAGCTTACGTCTCCATAGTATGGTGTGTGTGTGTGTGTGTGTGTGTGTGTGTGTGCGCGCGCGCGTGTGCGTGTGCGTGAGTGTGCGTGTGTGTGTGTGTGTTTACAACAACTTGGTTATTCTTGCCTTTAAAAAATGGATCGTCTCCCCTAGCCCAATTTAGGAAATAATTGGGGAACCCATAGAGGCCACTGAGACAGTTACATAAGTAAACACACATAGTATTGCTTGGCGCTCACAGAAGGAGATGAAGGAAGTAGAGACTAGAGGACGCACTAAACAACATAAAATTTGAAAGCTATATTTACCGACCGGGATCGAACCTGTCACCTCCAAATGGCGACAGCGTCTCACTGCAGGAACAAGTGTACTTCGAAGCATGACCAACTAGACACTCCGTGGTCATGCGTCGAAGTACACTTGTTCCTGCAGCGAGGCGCTGTCATCATTTGGAGGTGACAGGTTCGAATCCCGGTCGGTAACTACAGCTTTCAAGTTTTATGTTGTCTAGTGCGCCCTCTAGTCTCTGATTGATTGATTGATTGATTGATTTAGGAACAGACATCACAGCATTCGGGACATTCAAATAAGCGCTCCGTCCCCATCATCAGCAGCCAGCGAAGAGTTCCAACACTAATAGTTCCAGTAGCAATCTGATTATATGTCCGTCTCGCCTTTCCTCTGAGCGTCGATCGTCGGCCAGATCCCCTCGCCACCCCTCGCTGCCTCATTCTTACCAGACTATGGTGATCCATTTGCTCCTCCGAGGTGTACATGTGCTCCCACAAGGCCGCAACCACGTCTGTCTTGTCATGCATCAATACTCCACTAAGTTTTGCCGAGCCAGCCAATCTGTCAGCCTGTTCATTCCCCAGCGCACCGGCATGGCCAGGAGAAAATATCCAGGTGATGCTTGCTACCCGTGACCTCAGAAGGGAAGCAAGCCACTCTGCACGAAGCTTGCCTGTTCTCACCCTCCTCAGCATGCTTTCTGAGCCAGTTACAATCACAATGCGTGTATGTGTCGTGTTCTCTATCTCTCTAGTCTCTATTTCCTTCCTCTCCTTCTGTGAGTGCCAAACAATACTATGTGTGTTTATTTATGTAACTATCCCTATTTAGTTTTACTTTTTTTTTTTTTTTATATAGACGCAAAAATTATCCAAGGGAATGTATTGTTTAGAATTTAACTTCTTTTTTCATTTGAGAGGACACCACGTAGAAGACAATTTACTCTCTATACTATCATTTACTGCCTATAATACCTTCCGGTGTAGGACGGGGGGAGGGGGTGGTCTTGAGCCTGTGGAACTAAGGCCGCATGGCTAATGCAGTCACCGCGATCTGCGCAGGTTGGAGTTTTCTTTTGCCGCGGACAAAAAAACTCCACGCCTTACCGAGGATTTGAACCCGGGTCTCCCGGAGGAGAGCCCGGCATTCTAGCCACTCGGCCAGCCGCTCCATGTATTATTAATGAGATCAGCAATAGCATGTATTGTTTTTTTCGCATATCCCTTACAGGTAGTGTTGCCAGATACGTGGGCACCAAGAGGAGGACATAATAAAACACCCCCCCCCCCCTTCCCCAAAAAAAAGGAAAAATGAGGGCATATTGAATATTTCATTTTAATCGTTTCAGATTAAACCCACAAACCTCAGGTCCTGTATGATATCACACTGATGTTGGACAACAGGATGCCTTCATCCGACATACAGGACTTCGCGATGGAGCTCAAGCCAACGAACACAAGCAAGCAAGCAACCCACAATCAGTACAATTTTATTACAATAGCTGCCAATAAGTGTATCTTACTTTTAGTGAATCGACCAAGAAATAATCATGCTTAAAAAAAAATAAATATAAATTCAATGGAGGACTTTTTGAAAATGCTTAAAAACATTATTTAAACAGCCGATTGTACTTAATTAATTACACACGGTCTCCCTGGCCAAGGCGTTAACGACATTGTTCGTAATCCCGTATATCCACGTGGGGAAAACAATAACTGCGAGAATCGGCCGTTATTTCAGGATGCAATGGCAAACTACTGAACGTAAAACTTGCCTAGTACATCATCAGCAGCTGGAAAATGCTGGTGTTGACTGCAACGTCTTGTAACGGATATGCAACATTTAAAAAAATTACACAACATATTTCTCGGAGGAGCCAACTTTTCATAGAAGATCCTCGTTAGCAATCACATATGCATAAAACTGTTCACAGGTAAGGGTCTTCAAATTGTACTTTGTGAGAATGATGCCCTTTACAGAGTCGAGTAACAGTCTGTTCCTGGGTTTTAATACAAAAGTAAAAGTAAATATCAAAATGAGTAATAAGCCAGATACAGATAACAGTTAGAATTACTATAATCGGCTAGTTCGCCGAAATGCATAGACTATCCATACCAATGAGGAAATGTGCAACACATGGAAAGAATATTTTGTTAAATTACTAAATTGTGACGCCCCAATTAACACTTTAACACAGGAAGAGGTTCTAACGTGTGAACCACAAATTGAAGAACCTGCATTTGAAGAAATCCTATATGTAATCACACGACTTAAAAACAATAAGGCAACAGGGGCTGATGAAATAGCTGCTGAATTTATAAAGGCAGGTGGCCATGCATTTCATCTAAAGCTATACGAACTCATAATAAAAATCTGGAGGACAGAAGAATTACCCCATGACTGGAAAGAGTCATTATTGATACTCCTTTAAGAAAGGAGACAAGTTCCAATGTGACAATTATAGAGGAATATCATTATCACTACTGTCCACAAGCTACAAGATACTATCCGCAGTATTACTAAATAGACTAAAACCATATTCAGAAGACATATTAGGTGACTACCAGGCGGGTTTTAGACAAAACAGATCAACAATAGATCAGATATTTATCTTACGACAAATAGCCGAGAAAAATTGGGAATATAAAAGAGATCTCCATAACATTTTTGTGGATTTTAGAAAGGCTTATGATAGTGTCCATAGGAATAGTCTATGGAATGCTATGCAGGAATTTAGAATACGAAGGAAGTTAATCAACATGACCAGACTATGCATGGAAGATACTTATAATATAGTAACATATAAAGGCAGGAAATCAGACCCTTTCCAAAATACATCTGGCTTGAAACATGGTGATGCACTATCGCCGCTACTCTTCAATCTGGCTCTAGAGAAGGTTGTAAGGAAGATAAAGGAGGAATGTGATATTCGAGGAACATCCAAGCTGTTTGGTTATGCAGATGATATAGATATTATAGGGGAAAATGAACAAAATACATTAGAAATATTGACTCACTTAATGGAAAAAGCCCAACAGATGGGGCTGTTTATCAACAAAGATAAGACAGAATATATGGTAACTTCAAGAGAAGGAATGGCTAAAAACTCTGGCCATATACAAATAGATAATATGACCATTAAAAGAACGGAAACATACAAATACCTGGGTACAATCTTCAACTGCTCCAACATAATAAGGTAAGAAATACAAACTAGAATCAACTCTGGAAATAAGATATATTATGCACTACAACATCTACTAAAATCAAAGGCGCTATCTCGTAACACCAAAATCACAATATACAAAACACTGATCAGACCAGTTGTGCTGTATGGCTCTTAAAGCTGGAGTACAACGAAAGGAGACGAAGCCTTGTTACAAACCTTTGAGAACAAAGTTTTAAGACGCATCTTTGGACCCATTAGGGATACACAAAGTGGAGAGTGGAAAAGAAGAAATAACAAAGACATTTATGATCTGTTTAAGTCCCCGCTAATCACTGGTATCATGAAGGCTAAGAGACTACTGTGGCTGGGGCATATAGAAAGAATGGAAGACAATAGGGAAACAAAACTCGCTTACACTCAGAAAATAAATGACCGGAGACCCCGAGGTAGACAAAGAAGACGGTGGAGAGATAATATATATACAGACCTACAAGCACTTGGAATCAACGACTGGCAAGAGAAGGTCAACCAGAGAGACGAATGGAGACGGATTGTATCTGCAGCAAAGAACCTCAATGGCTCGGAACGCTGAAGAAGAAGAAGAAGAAGAAGAAGAAGAAGAAGAAGAAGAAGAAGAAGAAGAAGAAGAAGAAGAAGAAGAAGAAGAAGAAGAAGAAGAAGAAGAAACATACGGTAGAGTGTAGATACATTGTAAGTTGTAACAACAATACGTACACAATTATCATATAAAATATAAGAAAAGCCGGTCATTTTAAAGGTTTTTAGCTTTGCCTGCCGGACGGAGAATATTGGGCTAAAAAGGATGATATATCCTCTTTTTACCGGTCGTCTGGCTAACCCTATTTACAGGACATCGCTGTCAACATCAGCATCTTTCAACTGATTGTTGATTTCTTGGCAAGATTACGCTCAGTAGTTTGCCATTGCTTTCTGAGCGACAGGCTCACATACCCCTAAGTTACCAACGCGGCGAGAACCGTTACCGATTCTCGCGCAGGTTACGTTCCTCGCGTGGATATACGGGATTACGGAGAAAGACGTTAACCCCTAGCCCAGGGAGAACATAGCAAGTATAACCACACAAAATAGTGAGAAAGTTATATAACTTGTATACCTTTATTTGCATATTAACTGATTAAGTGCCATGGGACGATTTGTCGTCTTAAGCGACTTCCTGTATCTGCCAAGGGCTTATATACAGTAGTTTTCCCTAAGCAACCGCTTTTAATTTTATATATAACTAGCTGACACGGCCCGGCTTCGCCCAGACTCTGGTGGGGAGCATCTCATTTAATTCATATAAGTAGTCATATAAGCTCCCGTTCCCGACTGTCTGTCTGTCTGTCTGTCTATCTATCTGTCTGTCTGTCTGTCTGTCTGTCTGACCCGGCCCAGCCCATGGTGGAGAGCATCTCATTTAAATCATATAAGTAGTCATATAAGATCCCGTTCCCGACTATCTGTATGTCTGTCTGTCTTGGGTAAATGGAGGAGGGAGGAGGAAGAGGGAGGTGGAGGAGGGAAGAGGAGGGAGGAGGAGGGAGGAGGAGGGATTAGGAAGAGGAGGGAAGAGTAGGGTGGAGGAGGAGGGGGAGGAGGAGGGAGGAGGAAGAGGGAGAAGGAGGGAGGAGGAGATCGCAGGAGGAGGAGGAGGAGGAGGGAGAGTGAGGAGGAGGGAGGAGGAGGAGAGAGTAGGCGGAGGGAGGAGGCGGAGGGAGCAGGAAGAGGGAGGAGGAGGAGGGAGGAGAAGGAGGAGGGAGGAGTAGAGAGTGGGAGGAGGGAGGAGGCGGAGGGAGGAAGAGGGAGGAGGAAGAGGGAGAAGGAGGAGGGAGGAGAAGGAGGGAAGAGGATGAGAGGGAGGAGGAGGAAGAGGGAGGAGGAGGAATGAGGAGGGAGGAGGTAGAGGGAGGAGGAGGAGGAGGGAGGAGGATAGAGGAGGAGGGATGAGGAGGAAGAGGGAGGAGGAGGAATGTGAAGGGAGGAGGAGGGAGGAGGTAGAGAGAGGAGGCGGAGGGAGGAGGAGAATGGAGGAGGAGGGATGAGGAAGAGAGGGAGGAGGAGGGGGAGGAGGAGGGAGGAAGAAGGAGGAGGGAGGAAGACGGATGAGGGGGAGGAGGGAGGGGTGGGAGGGGGAGGAGGAGAAGGGAGGAGGAGGAGGGAGCAGGGGGAAGGAGGAGGAGGAGGGAGGAGGAAGAGAGAGGAGGGAGGAGGAAGATAGAGGAAGGAGGAGGAAGAGAGAGGAGGGAGGAGGAGGGAGGAGGAGGAGTAGGGATGAATAGGAGGGAGGAGAAGGGAGGAGGAGGGATTAAGAGAAAGAGGGGGGAAAGGGGAGAAGGAGGAGGGAGGAGGAAGAGGGATGAGGAGGGAGGAGGAGGAGGGAGGAGGAGGAGGGAGGATGATGAAGGAGGAGGAGGAGGAGGGAGGAGGGTGAAGGAGGAGGAGGAGGGGGAGGAGGGAGGGGGAGGAGGAGGGAGGAGGAGAACGTAGGTGGGGAGGATGAGAAGGGAGGAGGGAGAGGGAGGAGGAGAGAGGAGGGGGGAGGAGGTGGAGGGAGAAGGAGGAGGGAGGAAGGGGTAGAAGGAGGAGGGAGGAGAAGGAGGGGGAGGAGGAGGAGGAGGAATGATGAGGAGGGAGGAGGTAGTAGGATGATTGATTGCCATCCCAACAGGTTAATATGTTATCGCGGACCTCAGAGAGAACTGTCTATGTAGAAGACCATTTCCTGGACGTACGTATTTTGGGAGGGGGAGGAGGGAGGAGGAGGAAGAAGAAAAAAAAACTATGACAGTGGGCTGCACTGGAATGAAAGGAAGGCGTGTAGAAAATTTCATCTCAATCGGATGGGCCGTTCGCGAGCGCATAAAGGACAGACATACGGACAGACGGACAGACGGAGATCCTTTTTTATATATAAGATTCAAAATGCCTGCTATCATATTAACATCTTTAAAGTCATAAGCTTCTCAGCATTTTGGCTAAAGTTTCAAAGTGTAGTATCTGCACTTGATCTTGCCAGGGCCACTCGGGCATTAAAAAGGAAGAGACTGGCATCCTATTCGGTATGAACATCCGAGAAAACCAGTGTATCGAAACGTAGGCATGCCTCGGTCAGGTTATCCGAATCCCCACATCAACCACCCCTTTCGGGTGACTTTATCACAAGGATCACGTTTGAGATTCTGTTCTGTTTGTCTACAATTTTAGAATACAATTCCCTTTTCTTGCGGGACACTCCTCTCTAAGTGAAACTCATTTGTTCTAGAGAGACAGAGGGAATCGGTAGTAATGTATGCGGACAAATGCATTGGGCCACTCCGAGCATTCTGAAGAGAATTTGTGAATTGGTGAATTCTCTTCACTTCAATTAAGAATTGTCTCGGAGCTATTTTCCATGATCCTATTTTAGTACGAAATAGCATCTGGGCACGACCAGAGAAGTCATTTCTAAGTCCTAACACTGAGCAGAAAAGATCGCTCACCGGCTGGCTGTATTATATGCGTCACTTTGTACTAAGGGTGGTGGTCTATACTGAGATCCTGCAGACTTGAGGGTTCTATCCTAAAGGACCTGCCCCCCCCCCCCTCTTTTTTTTTGGCATACTGGAGAAGACTTTACACACCTCAAGTCAGTCAGGGACCCGACACTGACCAATCCATTCAATCCAACCTTAAGAAGTGGAAGGCCTCCTGAAGCTGACAGGGGAGGTTAACCGTTGGAGACAAGATGGTACACACAAGAAGCCGGTCTGGTGTTCCGGAAAGAGTCCTAATAAGGACAGGTGATATCCTATCTGAAGACCTGTATCTGTATCCTCTAACTGACATTACACTCCTGCTTATCAAGCGGCTCGGATGATGACACAGCTCACCATTTTCATTAAAACACCACCACCTTTTCTGTTGTATAAAGTTCTTAGAGACTGTCTCTACTAAAGATTTGTCTTTTATCTTCTCTCAACGTTGAGTCGTTTTTATTATTACTTTAGTTGTCTGTCGTAGATAATAATCTGAGTTGAAGTATGTAGTCCCGGATCTTCAGCGGGCGACACCAAATTAGAGTCCTATAAATCGTCCTATATCCATAGATAATATAACAACAGGAAATGGGGATCCCGCACCCATCATGATACAACCAGCTCATAATCAGCGCCATGTCTCACAAATGAAATATATTTGCCATATTCGACGTCACAGCGGCTCAGAAGAATAGTAGTAGTAGTTATTGCTCCTGCAGGAGAAGGCAGCGGTCGACCAACACATGGAACATTAAAAATAAAATGTGCTTGCAAATACACGAAGCAGGGGAACTGGCAAATGTTCCAGAGTCTCTGTGAAGGGCATTCTGTACAGGACCTGCTGTGAGATGGTGATGTATTATAGAAACGAACAATGTACCGATAAGTAAACACCACAGCAGTATCACAGCCTGGCATTGTTAACTAGCACATTTTGTATTTCAGTTTTTTTTTGTTTTTTTTTTCTCCTCAATGTTGTCATTTATTCATTCTTCTCGTCCCGTTTTTATGCCTTAATGTAGTGTCTTCTTCGTGACTATATGTTTTGTTTTGTATATGTATTTGTTTGCTGATGAAGGCTAGTCTCCGCACTGCAAATTGCTGAATATTAAGGATTGTTGGCATGTTACATTGTTTGTTTGTTTTAGCGCTACCTCGCTTTGAGCTCAAGCATAATCCACACACACACACACACATACACACACACACACACTAATTCTAGTAGTGCTGTACTTAAAATCGTGTAGATTAGCTTTCTCTATTAACAGTGTCCCTCGTCTTCAGAGGCACTTGTAATTTACGTCCCCAAGTGAAGGACGATAGGTTAACATTTTAGTCCAACTGTCTGGTGTCCAGACATAACATATAATGAGAGATGCCTTGAAGAAATAAGAACAAGAATTGCCATTGCGAAGGTAGCCTTTGTAAGATGAAAAACATACTGATCAATAAAAAGATATCAATTGAAACGAGAAAAAGAGTGGTGAAGTGCTACATAGAACCTGTACTTTTGTATTGATGTGAAACGTGGTCAGTTAACAGACAAGCTGAAAAACATTTGATGGCTGTGGAATTGTTTCCGAGGAAAATGCAAAGAATGCCATGGACAGACAGATAAACCAATGTACAAGTTCTTCTAGAAACAAATGAAGATCGTAAACTGATTAGAGACATTAGGCCTTTTCTACAGACCTGACAAAAATTTGGTGCAAAATTTTATTTCGAGGTGTTATGAAAAGGATAAAAAACATCTAATGTCACCTCAAAAGGAAGTACAAAAATGAGCTACAAACATCCCATGCATGAAAAATGAAACTATTTCTTATATACAAACTATTAAAATTACTTAAAATTGTTACCACATTATTTATATCGTATTCAGCTGTCGATAAGTTTGATCAAAAGTGCATAAAAATTAAGAGAAATACTAAGTTATTTAAATCATATACACATGTATATTACTTTGAGTAATGTCTCATTAAATAACCGTTATGTTGTTGTGTCCCTTATCAATATTTTATTTACAAGTCTTCCTTTAATGTGGTTTATTTTGTATATTTAATGGCAAGATAAATTGCAGATACTACACTTTGATCTTAGCAAAAAATATATTTTTTTTTTAAATATGATCTTAGAATTTTTTTTTTAAATAAGAGTTCACAGTTCCCCCTGGGACCAGGGCCGCCCCATCAGGTCCCCAACTCCGCGTGTGACATTCGGATACTTTGATCTTAGCCAAAAGACACATAATTTTTTTTTTTTTTTTACATTTTTACTTGGGAGATGTTTATTAAAATATTTACTTTTTACATCATCATCATCAAGTGTCCTACTAGTTGGCGTAGGCGTGCATGGCTCTCCACAGATCTCGGTCTTTAGTGTTCTGCATCAACTAGGCTGTTGATATTCCTCCATGCCACCGTCGCAATCCATCCAGCATCATTTCTCTTGGTCTGCCTCTGCCTCTCTTCCCCTCGACCCTTCCAGTGGTCATGATGTTCTCCAATGTCTCTCTTCTCATCACATGACCAAAGAAAGCTGTTTGTCTCTTTCTTATTGTGGTATATAATGTTCTAGTTTCATTATCCTCTTTCAGGCAATCGTTGTTAGTTACACTTGCATACCAAGGAATTCGCAACATTCGTCTCAAGAACCACATATCTGCTGTGTCTAAGTTCTTCCTAATTTTCTCATTTACATTCAAATATTCACTGCCATACAGCAAAACGGTTTTATATAGCATTTCAGCACTCTCTTTCGTACATTCGGTGATAGTTAGTCAGTTAGTTAGAAAGTTCCAATTTCACGGCAACGGGTCGTTCCCATAATGCTCCGGTCCTGTGCCAGTGAATAATACACGAAATGTAAATTACTGCCCTATGTGAAAAGTGGAATAGACAGGAGTCTCGCGCAGGTACACTGTGCATAATGCCGTTTTCATAATGCCAACACAAAAGTCCACCACGGAAAATAAAGTTCACCGTTGAAGGAAGAAGCAGTCACTAGAAAAACAGCAGCCACACATTACTGCATTAAATGTCGAGAGGATCGATTTCATTGTCACGGGATTTATCCCACATCGCTCAGTCCCTGTTGCCAATGCGGCCCTCTGAAAGTATCGCGTTTCTTGTTATGCCACAATATGTCAGTTTCCACCGCAATATTACTCTTCTGTTGGTATTCAATGTGTTTGTTTGTTTTTTTTTTTGTTTTTTTTTTGTGTGGTTTATTTTGGGGTTTTTTTTTTTTTTTCATCAGCGACTGGCAAGAGAAGGTCAACCAGAAAGACGAATGGAGACTGCTTGTATCTGCAGCAAAGAACCTCAATGGCTCGGAATGCTGAAGATGAAGTAGTTGTTGTTTGTCGCCATTCATCACTGTAGAATACAAACTGTTGCCATTGACAAGTTGTATTGTTTGTGCCGATGCTGTAATGTTTAGTGCCTGCAATTCTTCTACATAGTTGTAGCAAAATATTCCAGTAGGTGTGCATGTGGATTAATGTCTGCGATCTGCCCAGATCTTAATCTGTGTCGGACGATTCCAGTAGGTTGATGACTGCTCTCGGTTGCATAAAATTCATTCCATCCTTTCTCTAATAGTCATCTTCCTCTTTCTACACATGGTCCTCAAACATTTTCCAGTAACTTGTATCAATATTTAATAGCGTGGACACAGTTAGTACAAGTATCTTGACTTCCGACAATTTGAATGTAGTATTGTCAGTTGCCACCGGTCGTTTAATTTTAGGCCACACAATTTCTATAGGGTTTAAATGAGAATGGTACGGCGGAAATCTCAAGCACCTTTGGAAATACTCTTCAATCAACTTGTCGATTTGATATCTTTTGCTTTTTGGCGTCTGTTTTACAAAAGACAACAATTCTAGCTTGAAATATGTTTCTGGAAATGGTATGTTTTCCCTTCGGAGCCATATCTTTATTGTTTCATTTGTGCTCGATATCTTGGGTATTTTGTCTTCTTGGGAATAAACATTGTAATATGATGCATTGTCCATAATTAGACAAGGCGGTCTATCTAGGGATGGAAGCTCTGTATTCTCGCATTCATCTCATTATGATAATACCTATTGTCTATATGCTTTGATACGAACACGAGTCCAGCATTTTATAATAAGCCATTATTATGCTTGCTACTAGCATGGGCTATGACCAAATGTTGTCCTTTACTTTTTTTTTTCGCGTTTCCATTCTGTCTCAGGATATTGCTGTCAACATCAGCATCTTTCAGCTGTATGTTGATTTCTAGGCTAGATTACGCTCATCAGCACGCCACGACTTTCTGAGCGACTGGCTCCATACTCTCATAAGTCTCTGGTGCGACTCGAACCGCTTCCAATTCTCGTGCACTCACGTCAACCATGAGAGTATTCGGGATTACGGAGAAAGCTGCTAACTCCTCGGCCAGGGAGCTGGCGTTGTTCTTTACTAATGGGCACAAATTGCTTTATCTTTCCATCCACGTATTGCTATTCTTTTTCACTTTTGTGGTGCCCATTGACCCAGGTGTCATTCAAACACACTATGCCATAATTTTCTTTGCGCATTTCCCTTATGTCGAGTAGGTTTGTGCTCTTCATGGCTACTAAATGCGGTTGCTCGCAAATGATATTTCTGCCTCCCATGTACTTTCTAAACGTGAACCTATTGTCTTTATAATTTTCCACAAAGTTGTTTTGGATAGCTCTGTGTCACTGTTCTTTCTCAACTAAACCCTAAGTTTTCTTACAGTCACTGTTTCTTTGGTATCCAGCATTTTTAAAATAGCTCGCCTTATGACATCCTTGTCAAAGCTGTCTTCAATTGTCTTTCTACCTACTGTTTGCTTATTGCGTGGTGGTTTCATTCCATCGATACCATCGATGAAATGATCGTTTACTCAAACCCAATGCATGCACTGTTTTTTTTTTTTTTTTTTTTTAGGGATTTGTAATAGGATGCGAATAGTTTCCTGCTATCAGCTTCTTGCCAGATGTTAGAGATAAATGGTAAGATTTATAAGCTAATAACGCTTCATGAAAGCAACCACATTACTGACGACACCTCTGAACACTCCCGTTCCATTACGTAAGGTACTTGTCATAAGGTTATCCTCGTGCTGCACGAGAATTTAACTATTGAACGCTGATGTTTCCGCGTTAAGGTGTAATACATTTCATAATTTGCACTTCATCTCTGACCCGCAAATTATATACCGCACATAAACAAACATTGAGTTTGCAAAGGCTAATGGACGAGTCTTAAAAAAGAGAGTCTGGCATATGAGACTACGACTTCCGGTATGAGAATGGAGCGGCGTTCCGTTGGCTAGAGGGGACTACTGCAACTGTACAAGGAAGAGGTAGTCGAGCGCCAGTGGGACCAGGTGGAGAAGGCGGAGGAACAAATTGAGAATCCATATGTGGAAAGAATGAGATTGCGGTGGGTCGGCAGGGGTTCTGGAAGAATCTCAAAACTGAGAGGGAAGACCAGGAAAACTTTTAATCAGATAGCGGTGGGAACGATTAGTAGTGTGACTCTTCGCTGGCTGTTGAACGAGGGGTCGGAGCACGTATGGGAAAGTCCTGAGTGCAGTGATGTCGGTTCTTAACTCAACTCAACTCAACACAACCATTGAAATCTGCTGTTCAATCTCCAGAACAACACTTTTTTGTTGGGTGGACTTATGATAAGGTTTTATGCTAAATACCATAATTGTCCCTCAGTTGATTACGGAGATATGGATTTTTATATGGGGGTAAACAAATGTAAATGACTAATGGAGGGTGAGTTATAAAGTTGGTGACCATCTCTTTACTTTAGCCAGACCAAGCGCATAAAAATCTACACTTAGAAAAATGTTTTTAATTTTTTTTTTTAAATGGCCTAATTAGTTGTTATATTAATTATACTATCATGTTTAACTGTTAGAAGACATCCAAATATGTCACTCCAATTCCAATTCCAATTTTCAAAACAAAAATTCCAAATTCGGCCTCGTTCAACGTGCGTTTTTCAGCTGTGGTTATTGTTGAGGTCCGTGGTTTTTGTTGGTTCATTCACCCTAATTCTTATCTTGTGAGTCCTGTCTAGGACTGATTATGTTGGTTTGTGTCTGTGACGTCAGCTGGGGGGTCGTTCGGCGGCTATCCTTTGTGCTTGTCTGCTCTTGTGGTTCTCTTTGTTGGTGCATGCTTCTGGCTCGTCTCGGCACAGTCCTTATAAGGACTTTTTATTTGGTCTTTTTGTCTCCTTTTTTGTGTAGTTTGTGTAGGAGCTTTTCGACGTTTCCATTTTCCTCCTTGTGCCTGTTTTCACTTTCGAGTTTGAGTTTCTGCTGTCTTTCGATTTTTTCCTCCGCGATCAGCCATGGTTTTCTCTCTCCGTCTTCTATCTAGTACGAGTAGTCGGCATAATCACGTTCCAGGTATGTAGTTGGGTATTCTACCGGTCTCCTAAGTTTCTTGGGTTTCTTCTTTTCTCTTTCGTACCAACACCTTTTGAATTCCTAGCGCCTGAGTTCCTCCACTCTTGCGTCTGCTAGTAGCTCCTCCAAGGTAGGTTCCCGTGGTCTCTACGTGCTGTTATCAGGGTGCCCATCTCGGTTTTCTTCGGATGTCTGGCGGGATATTGTCGTGGCTGGGCTGCTGGCTTTATCTTCTTGCGGTTTCGGCTCAGTCTCTTGTATGATTTCATCTTACGGTTTCTCTATGTGCTTTTCT
This sequence comes from Cepaea hortensis, assembly GCA_963921405.1. NCBI lineage: Eukaryota > Metazoa > Mollusca > Gastropoda > Stylommatophora > Helicidae > Cepaea > Cepaea hortensis. The sequence continues at coordinate 22,745,738 of OY992882.1, read as the reverse complement.
GTTTATTGTGCTGGTTTGATTTAGGTTGGTTCCCTTTCAGTTGTTAGCATTTCTTTTACCGCTTTGATGTCTCGTAGAATCTCTTCATTTATCTTTGTCATCTGCCTCATGTTCTCCACCTCTTGTTTGATGTCCCGCTGGATCTCCTTTATTTCAGGAAGAAGTTTCCCATTGTCGCAGGTTGGTGCCGATGTTTGCAGTAGCTTGACTTGCTTCTTTAACTCCTCAATCTGGCTTTGCAGTTGCTCTTTCTCAGCTTGTGATATGCAGGTTGCTGTCTCGCACCTCCGCCTTGCTTCATTGTAAGGTGTCTTTGTGTTGATGGCAAACTTTAGCACGTCTCTGTGTCGTTGCAAATACGGATAGCCCAAGTATCTTGCTCCATGCTTGCCCAGGAAGTTGGCGCACTTTCGTTTGTTATTGGGTGCTCGGAAGTCCTTGTTATTGGGTGCTCGGAAGTCCGTGTCCAGCTTGGCTAGCGGACACTCCTTGAAGGCGTGGTTATCGGCGCAGTAACGGCAGATTTCCGTCTTACTGCGACATGCTGCTCTGCTGTGGCCGGCCCTCTGACATCTGAACATTGGGTGATTCTTGGGATGAATCTCTCTAGCTGCTGCATTCTCTTGTTGATTGATATTGTGGTCGGCATTTCGTTACCACCGCCAAGGTTGTAGGAATCTTGGAGTAGGTGAGGAGCCGCTCCGCCTTCAAGAATCGGATGTTTTGATTCTCTTCTCGTAGCTGATCAGGATTTCTTCGTCTGTCAGCTCCACTTGGATCCGCTTGACAACCCATCGGACTGTTTTTGAGTTTGTGTTCCCGGCTCTGGTGTCTTTCTCCTCCTTCTTCTCTGCTGTCTTGGTTCTTGACTGTGTTGGGCTGTCAATCTTCTCCCTCGTAGCAGCTTCAGTGATGGCTGTAGTATCAGGCTCTTTGATGCAGCTAGCAGGTGGGCTCCCCACGTTCTTCTTCTTGTTGTCGGCTCCCACTCTGCACATTTTGGCTACCGCGTGTTTCTTGTTGTTGGACTTGCGACGTGACATTTTCCCCCGCGTATCAGGCTTCTTGTTTTTTTCCAATCAAAGAAAATTTATCCCCCTGTATAGTGGTAACAAGTCGTCGAAATTTTACGTTCAGAAATATATCAGCAACTTCAGGGACTCATTACATTTTTTTTAGCAATTAAAAATATACGTTGTGAAGAGAAACCAGAGTCCAACAGGATTCGTGGCTGCAGAGTATTAAACAGCTTTTTTAAAAAGACGAGAGTATGGTAGTATCAGGCTTTTTTTTTTTTTTTTTTTTTTTTTCTTTATTACGAGTATATTTAACATACACAATTGTTCCTTATTGAAGGAATAATTAACATTGTTTTGTTTTTAATTAAAACAATTTTAAACTAAGTCCTACAGGGAACAAATAACCGTAAACTCATTAGACAAATGTGCGTAGACAGTCACAATTTCTGGACACGTTATGAAGAGAAATAAATTGGAGAACTTGGTGAAATCTGGTAAGATTTAGGGGAAATTGACAAAGGGAAAGGCAGAGAAGTAAATACATGGATGGCTTGGAAGCGTGGTATGGAAATGGTCGAGTAAAAAAAAAAACGGAGTTGACCGACGACTCTGATGATATGGCGAAACATGACCGCCCACGCTTATCGGCATGGCACATTATGATGATGATGATTAACATACACAATTAGATCTTTATTGTGAGTTATTTATCATAAACAATTGTTATTTATTACAGGTATATTTAACAAACACAATTGTTAATTGTTGCATGTATACTTAACATAAACAACTATTTATTGTTTCTGATGTAATTAACGAACACATCTGTTCTCTATAGCAGGCATAATTTATGTGTGTGTGCATATCCTATTGACTGGACATCGCTGTCAACACCAGCATTTTACTGCTGTTGTTGATGTCTTCGCAAATTTATTTTCAGTAGTTTGCCATTGCCGGCTTCCTGGCTTAGAGGTTAGCGACTTTTCTCCGTAATCTCGTATACTCTCGTAGGTAACGTGATGACGGTGAGAATCAGCAGTGGTTCGAATCGCATCGGTAACTTACGGGGTATGTGAGCCGGCCGCTCAGAAAGCAATGGCAAACTACTGAGCGTAATCTTGCCAAGAAATCAACATACAGCTGAAAGATGCTGGTGTTGACAGCGATATCCTGTAAAGGATATGCACACACACACAAAATTTGCCATTGATTTCTGAACGACCGACAGCCATCCCAACACGTTAAGACTGATCGCGACGCGGTCTGCTGTCAAATCGGTCGCAGCTGTATTTCAACCGCAAGTAACTGAGCTCACGAATCGCGTCCGCAAAGCCGTAGCCACAGAGCCCAGGCATAATTGACTGACACAATGTGTGGTTCTTGATAGATAATTAACATGCACAGTTCTTTATTGAGTGTATAATTAACGTAGACAACTGTTGACTGTTACCGGTTAAATTAACATAGACAATTGTTGATTGCTGCAGGCATATTTGGTGCTGGGAAAATTCTTATCGGTGAAGAAAGACGCGAGTTCGTTTAAAGAATGGCTGAAGAAAAAGAAAATGAAAGGGCATCATGCTTTTTGACTGGTTAAAGCGATTTGTCAAGTTAGCGCTCGTTGTGCGAATAAAGACGGGACGATGAATATACCACTGTAAAAACTCTGCTCTTAATAAATGTAATGCATATTATTAATTAGATGATATTTAAGAGAATTTTGAATCTCATACAAAAGTTATAGATAGTTACTTTATAAACGGCATCGCTCGGGATTACCATGAACATTTTTTATCAGTTTCTTTCTGATAGTGAAAATGTTTTATTAAAAATTATAGTATTAAATTTGACAGAGTTATTTCCCTTTCTAAATGTTAATAGACAGGAATTCAAATTTACATATTATTTTTTCTTTCTATACGGCCATTGATGTGAACTGACAACGCCACATTATTTTCTGTTATATATATATATTCCATGCATAGAAAATCAACTTGGGGCAGAAACGGACCAACCTGAAAAGAACATGCAATTCTGAGATATAATAATAATAATAATAATAATAATTATTATTATTATTATTATTATTATTATTATTATTCTTTTTTTTTTCGTTCATCCGGAGTGTTTTTTCAGATGTCATTGCGGTGTGTCTGTTATGCGCCCTTGGGCCGAAACCCGTAGGCCAACACATCGACTTTAGCGTGCTTTTTTGACCAGGTAGCATACCTGGGAGACTCTCACTTTTGTGGTGCCATCTACAACCATGCTGGCCAAGGTTGAACGGTCGAAGGCAACGGTCATCCCTCAAAGGAAGGCAGGGACAGTCCATAGCATTTTCCGCCATTCAAGGTTGCTTCCATAGTTGCAGGGCCGACACATAACGCCCTGGATCTGGGCTCACGTCCTGCTCATGGCTGCTTTAAATCCTCACTTCAATATATTGGTCATTTCGTTTTCCCCGGGCCATTCCCGCACAAACCAGACATGTTCGCAGACGGCATCCACTCAGCGAGTTTTCGGACATGTGCTTGTCGTTGCGCCCATCAGAGCTGTTCCAGGCACTTATTATTATTATTATTATTATTATTTCGTTCATTATTTTCAAAAGCTTACGTCTCCATAGTATGGTGTGTGTGTGTGTGTGTCTGTGTGTGTGTATGTGTGTGGGTGTGTGTGTGTGTGTGTGTGTGTGTGTGTGTGTGTGCGCGCGTGTGTGTTTACAACAACTTGGTTATTCTTGCCTTTAAATAATGGATCGTCTCCCCTAGCCCAATTTAGGAAATAATTGGGGAACCCATAGAGGCCACTGAGACAGTTACATAAGTAAACACACATAGTATTGCTTGGCGCTCACAGAAGGAGAAGAAGGAAGTAGAGACTAGAGGACGCACTAAACAACATAAAATTTGAAAGCTATATTTACCGACCGGGATCGAACCTGTCACCTCCAAATGGCGACAGCGTCTCGCTGCAGGAACAAGTGTATTTCGATGCATGACCAACTAGACAATCCGTGGTCATGCGTCGAAGTACACTTTTTCCTGCAGCGAGGCGCTGTCGTCATTTGGAGCTGACAGGTTCGAATCCCGGTCGGTAACTACAGCTTTCAAGTTTTATGTTGTCTAGTGCGTCCTCTAGTCTCTGATTGATTGATTGATTGATTGATTGATTGATTGATTGATTGATTTAGGAACCGACATCACAGCATTCGGGACATTCAAATAAGCTCTCCGTCCCCATCATCAGCAGCCAGCGAAGAGTTCCAACAGTAATAGTTCCAGTAGTAATCTGATTATATGTCCGTCTCGCCTTTCCTCTGAGCGTCGATCGTCGGCCAGATCCCCTCGTCACACCTCGCTGCCTCATTCTTACCAGACTATGGTGATCCATTTGCTCCTCCGAGATGTACATGTGCTCCCACAAGGCCGCAACCACGTCTGTCTTGTCATGCATCAATACTCCACTAAGTTTTGCCGAGCCAGCCAATCTGTCCGCCTGTTCATTCCCTAGCACACTGGCATGCCCAGGAGAAAATATCCAGGTGATGCTTGCTACCCATGACCTCCGAAGCGAAGCAAGCCACTCTGCACGAAGCTTGCCTGTTCTCACCCTCCTCAGCATGCTTTCTGAGCCAGTTACAATCACAATGTGTGTATGTGTCGTGTTCTCTATCTCTCTAGTCTCTATTTCCTTCCTCTCCTTCTGTGAGTGCCAAACAATACAATGTGTGTTTATTTATGTAACTATCCCTATTTAGTTTTACCTTTTGTTTTTTTTTTAAATATAGACGCAAAAATTATCCAAGGGAATGTATTGTTTAGAATTTTACTTCTTTTTCATTTGAGAGGACACCACGTAGAAGACAATTTACTCTGTATACTGTCATTTACTGCCTATAATACCTTCCGGTGTAGGACGGGGGGAGTGGGTGTGGTCTTGAGCCTGTGGAACTAAGGCCGCATGGCTAATGCAGTCACCGCGATCTGTGCAGGTTAGAGTTTTCTTTTCGCCGCGGACAAAAAGACTCCACGCTTTACCGAGGATTTGAACCCGGGTCTCCCGGAGGAGAGCCCGGCATTCTAGCCACTCGGCCAGCCGCTCCATGTATATTGGTTGTTGTTGTAGGGCTGACAGTAAGGATGGCCAGGGCATACTCGATGGAACAGAAGTATTAGCAGTTTTTGCCCGATAGTGGTAGTCGCCATGACTCTCATTGCTGGCAAACCTTTTCGTTATGACATAATCGACATGATCTCTGAAAGACAGGCTACGATCAAGCCTCACGCCAAGATATGTCATCGACTGGGTTCTACTCAAATGCTCCCATCCATTCTCACTGCCGGCAGGTCTGTGTTCACTATATGGTTGTTTAGGGAGAACCATGTAATCGATGCCTTTGCAGGGTTGACAATGGCCCTGGCATCCGCACACCATGAGAAAATTCGATCTAGTTCGCCCTGCATATCATTGGCAACCGCCTGTCTATCTCGACCCTGTCGATACACGAGGATGTCGTGTGCAAATGTACAGTGATTGGCACCGTATACACGTTGAATAGTACTGGTGACAGTGGTGAACCCTGCGGCAATCCTGGACATATCGTTGTCGGCTCAGAAGACCAACTCCCACATCTTAGCACCACCTTCCTTTGGAGCGGGACTGCAGCTATTCATCGTACAAGGTGAGGGGACACTTTCAGTCTTGGGAGGGCTTGCATCAAGTGCTCGAAGGATACTTTATTGCATGCGTCCTCTAATCTATGGCGGCCGCACATGTCTCTTCTCTGACCTGAAATCCTTCGTATACATCTTGAGCAAAGACCGCCGCATTCAGCCATGACTCTTTGTTACGTCTGTATCCTCCAAGTGTGGGCGGGAAGCAGCCGAGTTGTTCCAAGTCACAATCAAGTCTGTGTGCTACAATTTTCTCCAGTAGCTTGCCAGCAGTGTTCTACATCGTAATCATTCTGTAACCGCTTATCTTGGAATGGTCTTTGTTCGGTTTTGGCAGCGGCAGCGAGTAACTGTGTAGCCATTTCTCTTTGATCTGACCGCTCTGAATACTGGTGCTGAATTCTCTGGCCAGTTCTTCCGTGCCATCATCTGACATCACCAGTAGGTCACGAACTCCGCAGCTCCAGCGCCGACTCCCAGGAGTCTCCTGAAAAATGCACTCGTAAACCGAAAAGGCAAATCAGTTATATATATGGTACTTCAATTTTAATTCACCGCAACAGACGTCACGAGGCTGTATTTAGCAACGTTATTCCGGTCAAGGTCATGCACACCGAGATACAGCGCGAATAAGGGGACTCCAGCATATGACGTGTGCCCTGGAATTCCCTTTGTTTGCGGTGAATTAAAATTGAAGTACCGTCTTTTCCTTCTCTATGTTTTCGATTACAATAGTTACTTTAGGATCATGCAGTTCATGCTTCATCCCGTGGAGCCGTTCATCATGAGTCTCAAGACGCTCGCCATCAGCGAGTAGTTGAACCGGAATACATGAGGTCCTGATATAGAAAACACAAGTGTGTTCGCTTGATGGAACGCTCCTCCCTCGAAACCTTCACTTGTGTTGACTTTGACACGTTTAACAATTTGGTTTTCCATCTTCGATAATCCGTGACAGAGGAAATCTTCAGTACGGAAGCACCCATACAGATACACGTGGTGAAAACAATCGAAAACACTTCCACAAAAATGAAATCACTGATATATTTGAATAATCCGAGACAGAGGAAATTTTAATCCAGATCTACACGTGGTGAAAAAACTATCGAATTCACTTCCACAAAATTAATATTACTGATATGTTTAAATAATCCGTGATTGAGAAAATCTTTAATCCAAATCTACACGTGGTGTTGACACCGGAAAGTAATGGCCTCGTCAATAAACGTTGCACGATGATATGAATGAACGCAGATGGCGAGAACATTAAAGCGGTTCCCGCCACGTTGTTAGCTTACGGGATAAGTGACCGGCCTCTCAGAAATCGATGGCACGCTACTGAGCGTAATCTTGCCAAGAAATCAACGACAGCTATGAAATGCTGGTGTTGACAACGATGTCATGTAAAGGATATGCGGGGGGGGGGGGGGTGGGGGGGGGACATGGTAATTGCAGACTTTCTTTTCGATTCGATTTCACAATTTTAATTACCCCTACCCTGTTCAATCTCAAGGAGAAGTTATAGTAGGGTTCATCACCGGCTCAGAATGAATGATAGTCCTGTGACTTGTCAGCCACCAAAGCAGCTGCCCATGGCTTTATCCTCATTGTCTTATCAATCCGAAGGTGACTGTTGCCCATATGGGGTAATGGACTGGGCATGTTACCTTACCGTGTCGTGCTGGTTATAACTTGTTGGCATGGGAACTGGTCGTTCAAAAATCAATGGCAAACTACTTAAAGTAAAATCTTGCCAAGACATCAACAACAGCAGTTAAATGCTGGTGATTACTGCAACGTCCTGGAAGAGAATGCAACTTAAAAAAAAAAAAAAAAAAAAAAAAAACATCTTTTATTTCCGCAGAATGCTTGAACAGAGTTATTAATAAGTGTAGTGATCAATCAAGGCATTACTATCAATCATGTTATTGTGATGTTTTAAATATGCCCTAATTTAGTTTAGTCGACGGATCAACATCACGGCACACGGGTATAACCCATAGGTGCTCCGTTTTACTGCTGACTCAAGCCTGAGTCCGGAGAATCTCAGCTCAATGCACGAACTCCGTAGTACTGGCGAGGATCCTGAAATACTTTGTGTAGATTTTTAACTCGAAAGTTTGCCTGGGCAGCGCCGTTAGGCTACTCTTTTTCGATTTCCAACTGCCAAGGGATATTTTTCGTGCGAAGCACACACGGGCGTCCGATCTCACTAACCGGAGACCAGGGGAAATTTTGTTACTAGAAGTCCACGTGAAGATATCCCGGCCCTCACCGGGGCTTGAACCCGGGACCTCCAGCACTCGAGGCGGACACCATACCTCGAGACCAATCAGTCCCCTCCCCGCCCCCCCCCCCAAAAAAAAAAATACCCTAAGCAACTAGGGAAACCCATCTGACCATCTCTCCTATTTCTTTAAAATAATCATTTCTTATAATAATAAATCATACAATTCAATTGCACATGCGTTTCCCTAGCTGTTTGGCGCATATTTACAATATCAGGTTAGGGTTTTGATCTGTGATCTTGTAACACCTACAGCTAAACATCAGTGTTCGTCTCTTCTTTGCGCTTTCATTAGGCGAGATATTGTCTTTACGGTGATATTTCTGTTTTCTATAATAATACACTCTGGTCTCACATGTACCTAACAAGCTCATATTCATCTTCTAATTTCTTTGTTAATTATATGAAAGCTTGGGATATGTGTGGTAAATTCTCTTTAAATTATGTGTGGCCGTAGGAGGCCAGTAAAAAAATGTTTTTTCCCCACACTGTGGGAAATCACTTGTATAAATCCAGGAACGGTATATCATTGAAAGTATGCTTATTATTATTAAACAATAAATGCAGGACTTTAAAGTTGATTATAAAAGTAACTAAATAAATATTCACATAATGTTTTGTTAAAGATCTAAAAGTATTTTTCTTCTAGTTATACAATTTTACTTTACTTTTACAAGTTTTAATTTCCAAAGAATAGCCCAGAGATTAATAAGTTAGCTATTAAATATTATATCTGTTATATAATTCCTTTTATAAACTTAAAGTAGTCTCCCTTGCAAAGATATTAGATAATTACATCTCTCTACTCATTACTTATTTATGTGGGGTAACGCAGATGGATCTCCAGATGGGTGTATCGGACGCGGGGCATCTTGCTTGTGATCGAGAGGTTTTCCGGAAGGTTGTTATGGGAGCGAGGTTCTGCAAAGGACATGGTACTGAATGAATGAATGAACGCAGATGGCGAGAACATTAAAGCGGTTCCCGCCACGTTGTTAGCTTACGGGATAAGTGACCCGGCCTCTCAGAAATCGATGGCAAGCTACTGAGCGTAATCTTGCCAAGAAATCAACGACAGCGATGAAATGCTGGTGTTGATAACGATGTCATGTAAAGGATATGCGGGGGTGGGGGGGGGGGGGGAAGAGAGAAACATGGTATTTGCAGACTTTCTTTTCGATTCGATTTCACAATTTTAATTACGAAGACACAAACAATAGATTGCACGATTTATTGCCTGGCATATTTCGCTGCATCTCGTCAGGTACCTGACGAAATGCAGCGAAATATGCCAGGCAATAAATCGTGCAATCTATTGTTTGTGTCTTCGTTATTCAAATTCATCACGGGAAAACATTGTTTTGAATTTTAATTACCCCTACCCTGTTCAATCTCAAGGAGAAGTTATAGTAGGGTTCATCACCGGCTCAGAATGAATGATAGTCCTGTGACTTGTCAGCCACCAAAGCAGCTGCCCATGGCTTTACCCTCATTGTCTTATCAATCCGAAGGTGACTGTTGCCCATATGGGGTAATGGACTGGGCATGTTACCTTACCGTGTCGTGCTGGTTATAACTTGTTGGCATGGGAGCTGGTCGTTCAAAAATCAATGGCAAACTACTTAAAGTAAAATCTTGCCAAGACATCAACAACAGCAGTTAAATGCTGGTGATTACTGCAACGTCCTGGAAGAGAATGCAACTTTAAAAAAAAAAAAACAACATCTTTTATTTCCGCAGAATGCTTGAACAGAGTTATTAATAAGTGTAGTGATCAATCGCCGGCTTCGTGGCTTAGAGGTTATTGACTTTTCTCCGTAATCTCGTATACTCTCGTGGGTTAACATGATGACGGTAAGAATCAGCGGTGGTTCGAATCGCATCGATAACTTACGGGGTATGTGAGCCGGCCGCTCAGAAAGCAATGGCAAACTACTGAGCGTAATCTTGCCAAGAAATCAACATACAGCTGAAAGATGCTGGTGTTGACAGCAATGTCCTGTAAAGGATATGCAAAAAAAAAAGTGATCAATCAAGGCATTACTATCAATCATGTTATTGTGATGTTTTAAATATGCCCTAATTTAGTTTAGTCGACGGATCAACATCACGGCACACGGGTATAACCCATAAGTGCTCCGTTTTACTCCTGACTCAAGCCTGAGTCCGGAGAATCTCAGCTCAATGCACGAACTCCGTAGCACTGGCGAGGATTCTGAAATACTTAGAGTAGATTTTTAACTCTAAAGTTTGCCTGGGCAGCGCCATTAGGCTACTCTTTTTCGATTTCCAACTGCCAAGGGATATTTTTCGTGCGAAGCACACACGGGCGTCCGATCTCACTACCCGGAGACCAGGGGAAAAGTTGTTACTAGAAGTCCTCCTGTAGTACTTGGTCATTGGTTTTTCTGTCTGTCCATGGTATTCTTTGCATTTTCCTCAGAAACCACATTTCCACAGCCATCAGCTGTTTTTCAGCTTGACTGCTTATTGTCCACGCTTCACATCCATACAAAAGTTACAAAAGACATTTAGCTGCAGACACAGACCACCCACTGCATGAGGCGCTGGACGCAGTTAAGGGTCAGCGACTGATAAGAGGGAAATCATGGATGGCTCAGGGGAAGATACAATCAGACAGATGTGCCCCTTGGAGAACATTAGGCGTGGAGAGGAGTGGGTCAGAGTGCCAGCGGAGCAGTCAGACTTGTGCAGAGTTATGGTCACATTAAGCCGGGAGTGCAGGGAGTGGCTAGCAGGGGCCACAGAAGTGGAGGTCCAGCGGCTAATTCAGGACAATGCTCACTCGAGTTATGTGATTATCAACACAGATGGTTCGGTGTCGGGAGGTGAGAAAAGTGGCTGGGGGTTCATAGCCAAAGCCAATGGTCGACGTTTGGGGCAGGAGAGCCTGGCATATGATAGTAGTGTATAGGTACAAAAGTCAGTGCTTTTGTGGTATAAATCGATATTCTACCACAAAGGGCGATAACTCTTTTCCCCCCAAAAACTAGGTGTGGTCAAGTGACTCATCAGAGGTGACGTGGTCAAGTGACTCATCAGAGGTGACGTGGTCAGAGGTGGTGGTCAAGTAATTGTAGGTACGACATAAAAAATACGACATAAAACATCAATAAAGAAAACAAACGACTCAATTAAGGTATATAATAATTTTTATTAAATCATATATAGACAAACAATACATATTAAATAAGTAATGGCATAGTCGAGATATTATCACTGTCAACCTTTCTTTTTATATAGAGATATGACAGTGAATTACGATGTTGTGTGTATGTATATACAGAAGAGTCTTGTGTTTTGAAGCCTATATTGGTTCCCCCACTCGGTGTTTGGGTGTTTAATACTTCCAAAAATGTGTCCTTGTTTAAATGCGTGTTGTGGTTTTTGGTCAAACCTTTGGTACTGATTTTATCATAATCACCGACACAAATATACGTCTTACTACACAATGAGACCATCCCCTTCCCTTCGTACTCTAGTTTGAAAAGACCGGGGGTTCTCTTTTCATAGGCTTTGATAGTCTGGCAATCCTTACAGGTATCAGTACTAACTATATGTTCAGAGCAGGTTTCAGACGGGAACCACTGATTGTAGACTCTATCGTATTCTTCTCGTAGGGGTGGTCTAACCACCTCAGAGAGTGAGTCAGCGCTAAGGGCCAAGTAGAGAGAGTCAGTGTCCATTTCAGTGAGTTGGTAGTCTTCTTTAGGGATAAATTTGTCGAGAAAGTCGTAATAGAAAGCTAGCATGCGCAACTTGGCATACTGGTAGACAAAGAACCCAATCTGTAGAGGTAGATCCCAGACAGTTTTCTTTTTTAGGGTTTCAATTTCGAAGAGATCGTCTGTAACAGCAGTCATGCTTTTGAACCTGGGGTTATTGATTAGTTTGGTAGTGTCTTTTCCCTGACAGTAGGAGACATCAGTATGTTTGGCCTTATTGGTAAGTGTTTTCCCGTAAGCGGCGTTACCTAACAACTTCATTGTGTCGGCTGTAATAGACTCGGCCGGATTTTTGTCCCCTTGGCGACGGGCATTAGAGACTGCTTCCCCGAATTGTTTAAAACAACTAACCGGTCGATATTCTATTGTCTGGTAGATATGTGTAACGACCAATCCATGAGCTAGATACCACTTTAAAAGAGGGGTGGCTAATAATATTTTCTTCCCGAAATAACTACCGATCAATGTCCGTCGTGGGGTACTCAGTAGTTTATTTTTTATGGCATATTCTTGCATAAACTCCCCAATATCGTCTCTCGACACCTCCGTGTTCTTGAAAATAGGGGGCATTTCGGCAAATGACTCTTGTAAATCCGTCGGGGTCTCTACATCGCATTCAACCAACCCGAAAAATGTGTCACTTTTTACAGCGTCGATGATCTGGTTTTCACTCAACGATCCCCAAGGAAGTTCTGATGGTGGAAACGTTTCCCGCAAGAAACACTTGATGGTTGTGTTTGACCTCTTTAATCTCTGCCACGCACATTCCCAAATAACGTTAACGGTCACCCCAACAGTTTTTTCTAGATACTCATGGATCTCGCACGTGTTCTGGTATAGTTCTGCTAACGGTTTTTTATTGACGGGATTAATCGTTTTCCCAGCAGTTAGATGGCAAGAGGGGTGCCCGTGGAACAAACACCCATGGAATTGGTACGCTGTTGTATTCTTTTTATCCCACCCATCTACGCGAATATGTCGGTCGCCGAGCTGCATCTCGTGGCTATTGAATTGGGTTTTTAAATCTATGTTGTTGTTGTGTGACACCCAGGTTAACCACTCTCGACTCTGACGTGTGTACTTGTGTAATCTGTGTGCTCTAAACCCATCCTCGCGGCTTCGATATATGGGGAAGTCTGATGGCATCTCTTTCATAAGAGACCAAAGGTATAACGCATTCGCATCAAACCCTTTAATGCTTTTTACCATCTTATTACCCCTGATACGGGTCTCATTGACTTGGTGGTAACGATGAAAAATGATACTCGGTCCACCCACCACGTTATCTCGTAACAACTTGTGCACCTTCTCCTCTTTCTTCGAAAACAAAACAAAAGAAACATCTTTATTCATAGTGTTGAATAGGTACTGTAAAGTAATACCGGGGACGGAGATGGCCTGCTTGCACATGTCTATATTTAACTTGGCATAAAAGGCTACTTGTTTTTCCAGGGCTTGTAGAAAAGGAGACACGTCTTTGATGTTGTACCAAATTAGAAAGTCCCGCAAGGTAGTCATGTTATTATCGGTCCACGCTTTCTGACAAACGGCTTATTCTGCTTCGGAAATGTTACGGTTTTTAAGCTTTGAGAAAAAGGCTGCATGCGGTGGTAGGGCTGTCTCATTTAACTTACTGAGGTCGGTCAGATATTCGTAACACAGAAAGCCTTTTGTCTCTTCTATCCCAAACGAGGCTAAATATTTCGCGTAGCTTACTCCCGGGACCAGAAAGTTGGAGACGTCGAGGAATTTCAGTCTTTCTGTCGCTATACACATAAAATTATTATTTCTCTTGACTATAAACTTGAACGGGTTAGCCTCCCGATCAAGGAAATACCGTACCAAATAAGGTTTCAGAAGGTTAATGTCATACTTACCGCTATTCAGTCCAAATAGAGGGAGCTGGAACAAATAGAATTCGAGCCTTTCACTTAATTTTGGGTGGTCACCTAATTTAGCAAAGACTGACTCGAACTTTTTGAGTAACAATCAATACGACTTAGCAGCTATTTCATGGAGATAGTCCAACATTTCATTTACGAGGACCTGTGGATCACCGGTGGTGATGAAACATTTAGGGGTGTCGAACCCAGGGACATTAGAGGCGACCGCACACGAGAGGGGGACGTGTTTGGCCATGAAGGTCGTCGACTTTGAGTCAGCCGGTAAATTTGCCTTGGAGAAAAAAGATTCCATATCGTAGCATGCTCTAAATGGGAAAATAAAATTTTCTTCTACGTCAAACCCGTGGTCACGGAGCAATTCCAAGATCGATTCGGTCGGCCGATAAACCCCACCTTTATACGTTTCGATAGTGGCTACGCCTTTGCACCTAAGTTCGTGACGTGTCAGTCGACAATATATCTTAAATAGCTTACCGCATTTCCCACAAGAAAAACACCGAGCGGCCTTGGCCACATCAACAATATACATGAAATGGTTTTCGTATAGGAGGATATTCAGTATATCTGGATGTGTACTAGTACTTCTAATTTTCGGAACCAGATGTTCCTCCTCTGTAAAGGCAAACACATTGAATTGTATTTTGAAACATTCTTCCAGGGCAGGTAAATCAACTAAACTAACACCAGAAAAAGGGGTGTGGGCGTCCAACTCTTTATAACGCAGCCATTTGGTGAACAGTCTTCGTGTATCTTTTCTAAGATACCTGACATCTTTTCCTTGTGATTTAAACACAGATATACAGCGAAATATACACAAGTTGTCTGTGTACGGCTTACCGCGTGAGTCGGTTTGAAGTATATTAATAAAATTATTGTGTTTGATAAAGTCGGGGATTGATTCTAAACAACAACCAACAGGGAATTCTACTAGTTTATACACATAAAAAGTTATACTGGGAATTGTTTCTACGTAGTATTTCGTATCTGGTCGAGTTAATGTCGCTGAATTGACCAAGTCAACAGTGTTTAGTTTGGTCACAAAGGCCTCAAAATCAGATCTATGGTTCACTAAAAATGGTTTATCGAACAAGGAAGAGTTATTGGAACTCGCATGGTATAATCGTAGGGCTTGTGTCTCTCGATGTCTTAGTATTGTGTGCAGACTGGCGATTATTTTGAAGCGGGAGTTTTGAATATTAAAAAGTCGGAATAAACGAGAACTCCAATCTGTCGGCATGTCAGTATCTGGTCGATTAAAAAATGTCCATTCACACAGATACCGACCGTGTCGTATGTGTGATCTAATCGTATTCCAGTGCTCATTATACACAGCTCGAACATCCGGGGGTAATTTTTGTAATGACAAATATTCAGTAGTTGTGTTAACACCAGAGGTTCCCGCCGATTCGTTGGCAAGCGTGACACGTGATGATAGTTGAGTGTTATTAGTAGGCGACACGTTATCGCCCGCGCCACCCGACAAAATACTGGAGGGTGATTGATTTGTCATGGTAGTTGACGGTATTTCAGTGTCTGTAACCGACAACACTCTGTCATTTACTGGTTGTGTGGTTGACTTCCGGCGTTTACCAGTAGATTGTTCGTCTGTAGTCTGCTCTCCACCCCGCTTGCGACTTGTGGATTGCAGATAGCTAGCAGCACTAGATGCTGGCTGAGTGGTCGACACGTCACTGGATACTGATTCATGTTCAGTCTTTATGTGTCTGTGTAAGGTATCTTTGCGGGTATAAATACGATCACATAAATGACATGTAGAAAAATCTCCAGAATGACTACTAGCAACATGTCGACGTAAAGTAGTAGACGTTGTGAAGGATTTATTACACAGAGTACATCCGTACCTCTGCGTAGCTGCCATTATCTGATAAAATGGCCGAACTATTTGTTTCTGTTATTCAGCCGGATGAAAAATCAGTTTGTAAGATGACGAAATTACTCGATGTGTTGATTCGTAAACACGCGACGTTGTTTGACTCTGTTGTAGACAATATGCCAACTGATCAAGCATATCCTGTCTATGAGAATATAGCAGAGGAATTATTTTCTGATGCCCGCATAAACGCCGGGCGGATAATAATTTTAATGTCTTTAGCTAGACATATGAATAAGAAACTCGTTGATTCGTTGTACAATAGTGACGCTGATGTCGAGAAAATTGTCACCAGTTTCGCGCAGAAGACAAGTAGTTTTCTGTATCAGAAGACACGATTGTTAAAGTCCAAGGAATTAGAAAATATGTTGAATTTATTTTCCTCTGAATAAAAATACATCCTTCCTCGTTGACTGCGGACACTCAAATGACTTGTCATTCGTTTCATGAATAACTTGTCGTGAGTGTTTGTCGTATATATGAAAATAGTAGTTGGGGTGGTAGTTTTCTAACACGAAATCTGATTGGTTGGTTTGAATTCAACCAATGGGTGAGTGAGTTACAAAAGAGAATACAATGAACATAAAAGACATGTAAACATTGAACATGAAAGATATACAACCATTGAACATAAAAGATGTGTGAACATAAAAGACATGTAAACATTTAACATTAAATGAGTTATAAAAACAACATTAATATTTAGAAGTTCGCCTAGCTTTAAGGGTGAGATCGATGAGGTCGGGTGGTTAGATCCAGTGGTTGGGGTGATGTAGTTGACAGATTTATCGGTTGGGGTGTAACTGATGTGGGATATTTAGTGGTTTGGATCAGTGGTGGCATGGGAGGTAGCTCAGGTGTGTTCCTGCGTTGATTGTATCGAAGCACCCGTCGGCGAATTTTATTGAATGCTATGTCTATGAGTTCATCAGTGGTCAAATATTTTTTCATAACCGCCGCCAGATGAGCTTGTGTTAAATCATCAAAATCCGAGAATAAACAAGAGTGACCCAACTGATTGGCCAGTTCTCCTTCACACCCCACACAGTAGTCTTCCCGATCAGTGTTGAGGACTGTCCAGATCTTTTTTATTTGTCTTGAAGACATGTCTGTAAGTATATAAATTATCTCGTTATTAGAAAGTGGTTTAAGACTCTTCATTCAACGTGGATTGATTAAAATTGATGGTTGTTGGTGACGATGATTGTTCGTTGGTGGTGGGGGATGGCTCTGGAGAAGCCTGCTGGTAATTATAGTCGATGATACACTCTTCAATGATGCTGATACTTAAGGTAATTAGCTCATCTTTAGTGAAGTTCTGGTGTAGTACATCACGTAGTAGAACCGTTACTAGATCCTCGAAACTACCACCACAATCACAAGAATGAATAAATGGATTGTCAGCTTCTTGGTTCTGTGGGGTATTAATACAGGCCACGCAATAACTTCCTGGTTCTGCTCTTAATAGACACCACAGTTTCCTAACCAGTTCTTCGTGTGTAGTCATAACTGTAAAACATAAATAAAAAATAATTTAAAAAAAAAAAAACAACAACAACAACAACAAAAATGTAATGTAACATATTTTTACGCATGCACATGTTCATTACTAACAATGGACCCCAGGTGGAAGCATCCGTTTACAGCTTTAATTTCAGGCCCAACAGGGAGTGGGAAAAGTGTATTTGTACAGCGGTTCCTGACCCATCTTCCAGCCATGGTAGACCCGATTCCAGAGGAGCTTATATGGTGCTATGGGGAATGGCAACCCATGTACGAGAATATGAAAGGAGTGCAGTTTAATGAAGGGCTGCCTGATATGGACAAATGGACCGGGGATAGACGGCGGTTAGTAGTCATAGATGATCTAATGTCCGAGACAGATGATAGAGTAACTAAACTATTTACTAAGGGTAGTCATCATCGCAACCTCAGCGTCATGTATATTGTACAGAACCTCTTTGGGAAGAATAAAGAACAAAGAACCATTAGTTTGAATTCGCATTACCTAGTAGTATTTAAGAATCCTCGAGACGGTGCACAAGTTAATAATTTAGGAAAACAAATTTTTCCAGGGCGGGTTTCATATGTCCAAGAGAGTTTTAAGGACGCTACATCGGTTCCACACGGGTATTTGTTATTCGACCTTCGCCAGGAAACACCGGATCAACTCCGTCTACGAAGTCGTATATTTCCCGACCAAAGACAAGTCGTCTACGTGCCTAAATAACATGTCTAGTCAACTTAAACGCAACGAATCCATGTTGCGGTATTTGGGTGAAGCCAAGCCACCCGCCGTAAAAGCTGTTATTAAAACAGCTTCCCCAGACCTCGTCCAATCAATTTGCGAATGCTGTCACAATGTATTAAAAGGTAATGTCCCCCTCACACCCGCTCAGAAGCGACGGCTACAACGACACAAAAACAGTCTGAGAGCGCTCACTCGTAAGAAACTATCGCTCAAGAAACGGAAACAGATCTTGCAAAAGGGTGGATTCATCGGCGCCCTGCTCGGACCCATCCTTAACGTATTGAAAGGTATTGTGGGTTTATAATGAAGAAAATGATCCTGGTCGATCCTCGGGTGTTGGAAAAACCCTACGTACCACCCGACACACTAACCGATAGCCTACAAGACTTGGATAATCAGATGCAACAAGTCTTGGCAACAGAAGATCTACCACCTCGTGACAAAGCCAGACTATATCAACAAACCTTACAGCGGTATCTGAATCGCCTCGAGCAGCATAGACACAAACCATTAGGTCTGGTGGATATCAAGGAACAAAAACCTGAAGTCAGCGCCTTACCGGTACCAGTAGTCGAGACACCGCCTGCTCAACTAACACCGAAGGTAGACGAACCCAAAGCCCCAGCAGAGACACCTGTGGCTACACCGGGTTATAAACTGCGGAAGAAGAAGAGTAGGATACCTACACCCCGATGGGAAAAATGGCCGCGCAATTAAGAAAGTATTACTATGACCCAGAGAAACCGGGGGCCTATGGTGGAGCTGTCGCTTTACATCGCAATAACAAACTTCCAGCTAAAACCATTCAGAAATGGTTACGTCATCAGGATACCTACACGTTACATAAACCGATCCGTCGCCGATTTCAGAGACGTCAGACCATAACCGGTGGTATAAATCAACAGTTTCAAGCCGACTTGATAGATATGCAAAAATTACGAAGGTACAATGACGGTATGGCCTACCTAGTGACTTGTATCGATGTGTTTAGTAAATATGCCTGGGCCATCCCGATCCAGAAGAAAACGGGGAAAGAACTAGTAGCGGTCGTGAGTAAAATATTTGAAGAGGGCCAACCGATAAACTTTCAGAGCGATAAAGGTTCAGAATTCGTCATTCGAACTTTCTTAAAATTTCTGAAAGATCGAGGTGTGCATTTCTTTACCACTGAGAACGAAGATGTGAAAGCCGCCGTGGTAGAAAGATTCAACCGAACTCTTAAAGAAAAAATGTGGCGTTATTTTACCAAGACCAATACACTGCGGTATGTCGACGTGATAGATAAATTGATCCGAAACTATAATGGTTCGTATCACCGGAGCATTCGCATGGCACCCGTGGAAGTTAACAACACTAATCAAGAAGAAGTGTGGAATAATTTATACCGTCTAACAGACGCATCAAGAAAAGTGTATTTCAAAGCCGGCGACCGTGTCAGGTTAGCTCAAAGCCAGCAACCTTTTAAAAAAGGTTATATGTCGGGTTGGACAGAAGAACTGTTTACCGTTAGTCGTATAAACCAGACTAGTCCGGTGACGTATATGCTAAAAGACGATTCAGGGGAGGAACTTAAAGGGTCATTCTACCGAGAAGAAATACAATTGGTGGGTGATAAAGAAATTTATCGTATCGAAACCATCTTACAAGAAAGGTGGAGGAAAGGTAGTGGTAAAGAGTATTTAGTCAAGTGGTTTGGTTATCCCAATTCATTCAACAGCTGGATAGCCGACACGCAACTAGCCAGCTATGGAGACTAGTGGTATGGCCGAAGACAACCTGGAAAATATGGTGTTGCGTCCACAGACTAGGGATGGGGAAAGAACTTCGTTCTGGTCGTTTTTTGGACAACGCGTGCCGCGGCCAGAGATTGTATTCATCTGCCAAACCCTCGTTATATATAGCGTAATTGCTGTGTCACTATTCAATCTGACTCAAGGCAGCGCAGACGCCGCAGAAGGCAAACTGTGGGTCGCTCTAATGAGTAGTTGTTTGGGTTATATGCTACCTAACCCTAAGCTAGATAAACAATGAGTTTCTATTTGGTCTTACCGAGTAATACGGCCCCGGAAGTGTTCCCGAACAACCACCCAGGTCACTTTTTCGTCAAGTTGCCGCAGACTATTGAGGTGAGTCAACAATACGAAGTGGGCCTGGCCGAAATTCAATTCCCCAATACGTATTTTAACGGTTTGGCGGGGGAAATTTGGATCCAGTACTTTCCGCCCAAAGGTAGTGGTCTGGAACCTGTAACCCTTGAATGTCCACCGGGTCCGTTCAGCACCCCAGAAGCTTTCATCGAGGAGCTGAATAAGTTGTGTGTCGAAACCCAAGTAGACGAGAAAGTAAACATCAAATTCACGCTACGTACACCTTGGAACAAAGTCGCAATGAAACTACTTGAAAAAGGCGCCCACGTTAAAATTAGTGAGAGGTTGAAAAAAATGTTGGGTTTTCCAACCTCAACTCTATCAGACGACAATGCCTTATTATGCGGTAATGTGGAATTGGAGATGGATAGCGTCGTTAAAAATATCTACGTCTATTCTGATCTCGTAGCTGCCAGACCAGTCGGAGACGCCATGGTTCCTTTACTAAGGACTGTCCCTATATTGGATCGATTGTTGCCGTCAGTGTATCGTGTCTACGACAAACCACACTACGTCCAGTTAAGTCGATTCTCCTTCGACACGGTGGAAATACTTTTAACTACCGAGACGGGAAAAACGATACCACTCAACGATGGTACTTCAGTGCTAACTTTACATTTTCGAGCCCGGAAACTCTCAGAGCTCGAATAGACTAAAATGTGTTTTTATGTGCCCATCGACTCGTGTCCTACTATACGAACAGGGTGCTGAAATTAGACTTAGTTGGCGGATATTTTACAAGCCCCCTCGACCCCGCGTCAGCGAGACTGAGTCCGTTCTTTCCGGCCTGGGTGAAGTAGATTTGGACCAGGGTACGCAAATTATCTATTCCGACATTGTCACCTCGCGTGTGGTCGGCGCTGTGATGGTACCATTACTACGGACTCTACCTGTCCTAGACAGATCCACCACCTCTGTATTTAGGATGTACGATAAACCACATTACGTTCCTCTCTGTCGGTTCTCCTTTGACACGATTGAGCCTCTTATAACCGACGAACGGGGGGAAACCTATCCCATTCACAGGTGGGACATCGGTAGTGACGCTGCATTTTCGAACCAACAAACGTTTTGAGGTGGTTTAACCATGGTTAGACACGTGCCAATCCGACGCAATCCCAAACTATATGAGGAATATTTCTGTAATCAAGCCGGCAGCGGTCTACCCGTTTTTGTGGGTGGTCGGAGTCAGCGAGGTCATGGAATTGGTAGTTTCTTTAGTGGTCTTGGTCGAACAATTCTTCCTTGGTTGAAGACTGGTGGCAAAGCCCTTTTGCGGGAAGGGTTGGGGACGGGTTTGCAGGTGGCTCAAGACGCCTTAGCTGGTAGAAATGTCGGCGAGTCCTTCAAAGAACACGCCAGGGACGCCGGTCAACGACTGCTCCAGGGCGCTGCTCAACATATCAGCCAATCAGGTAGTGGCGTCAGGAAACGAAAACAAGCGGCCCCGCCCGGTCAGCCCAGTAAAAGAATAAAACCAGCCAGCAGAAAGCGATCGGCTCATAAGAACCACCAACACCAGCGGGGACATTCGGATATTTTCTCGTAATGGCGATAATACATCCCAAGTCATGTGAGTGCCTACATTCTGGTCTGGATTTGTTTAGCGTGCCACCTACCCAGACGGCCGTGGAAGAAGGACAGTTTGTGGAGATTCATCCGTTGGCCACGTTAGCCTATGGGGCACCCATCGAGTTCTCCATCTCTGGCGTGGGAGAGGATTATATAGATTTGTTTAATACTTTTCTGCACGTGAGGGCCAAAGTTACACTTCCCAACGGCGACGACCTACCGAGCACCGCCGAAGTCGGTCCCATAAATTATTATTTGCATAGTTTGTTTTCTCAAGTAGACGTGTCTTTGAACGACACTCTTATTTCACCGAGTGAAAATTCGTATCCGTACCGGGCCTACTTGGAAGCTCTTCTGAATTATGGTGAAGAGGCCAAAAAGAGTCATCTGACGTCAGCACTATACTACCCAGATACTCCTTTGTATATGACAGACACGAAGGGTGAAACCAATAAAGGTCTAGCCAAAAGACGATCTTTAGCCAGCAATAGTGTGGCGATGGATATGATGGGCCGTCTACATTCCGATATTTTCAATCAGGACAGGTACATGCTGAATGGGGTCGATATCAAAATCAAACTAACCCCCTCAAAATCTGTCTTTAATTTGATTGCCACGGATGTAAACGGTGGTTACAAAAGTGTCATTACTCATGCCACCCTCTTGGTGAGGAAAGCTAAGTTAAATCCAGCTATCTCTCTGGCTCATGAAAAAGCCTTATTGAGAGCCAATGCCAAGTATCCCATTAAAAGGGTAGTGGTAAAAACCTTTTCTATCCCGAAAGGTATGTTTTCCCACACGCAAGATAACCTCTTCCTCAGCCAGACGCCGACCCGGGTGGTGATCGGCTTAGTGAATGCGTCGTGTTTCAACGGCGAGCTAAACACGAACCCCTTCATATTCAATCATTATCAGTTAAACTATTTGAGTTTGATGGTAGATGGGCGTAGTGTCACAGGCAAACCCTTAACCATGAATTATACCACAGGTCAGTATGCGCGAGCTTTCCATGGTACCAATTTGGCCCTCGGTCTGACCGGTAAGGATGTCGGGAATGGTATCAATTTTGAGAGTTTCAGTCAAGGGTTCGCTCTCTACGCTTTTGATCTGACTCCCAGTATATTAGACGGGGAGCAGTTTGAACTGGCCAAATCCGGTCCACTGTCACTGGAACTTAAGTTTGCCGTTATAACGGATGCACCTCTACAAGTCATCATATATGCGGAACTTGACTCGGTTCTAGAAATTTCCAAGACGAGGCAAGTGCTAACCGATTACGTAGCATAATGGATACCCAACACCTAAGACAGTTACTCATGTCTGACCCGTTTGTTCGACGACTTTCGCTAGTCAACGTATGTGCTAGAGATCAATTGCCTAGACACATTGATAGAACACAACCAGCCGCTTTTATCGTCAACACCGACACCAGTGCTTACTCTGGGTCACATTGGATCGCCCTATATTTCGATGGCCTAGGTCAGTTTGAATATTTCGATTCGTTTGGTTTGCCGCCATTACACGCCGACATTATCCGCTTTATACGACGTAACTCGGACCAATCACCTATGTACAATACCCGTATGTTACAAGACATCAATAACGCCACTTGCGGGCTGTACGCCCTGTATTTTCTGGTGATGAAATGTCGCGGCGCGAGCCTGTCGCGTATCCTGCAGCCGTTTGGTCACAGACAACACGTGAATGACCGCCTCGTGTTTCGATTGGTTAGCCCGTGGTTGAAAAAGACAAGTCCAGACACGTTTAAAATCAATCGATAAATTATGTCCTATAAAACGAGACGAACTGGTCACATTCGTGTTTCGTGCCCACCACGCTCAAGATGTCTACAGCTACCTGGATATTCATGTCAAGAACTGCTGAAATGCCCAGACCACTAGCCAACGGTTTGAAAGCGGCGACAGTTTCTCAATACCGGGGCACTACGACGCTACATTTACGCAAGTGTTTCGGTGTCTCTGAGCTCAAGTACCCGACCAAGGTGGGAATTACACTCACGAGAGCAGAGTTTGAGTCTCTCCTATCAATGAAGGATGACATTCTAGCGGATTTCGATAAACTAACTTACCAACCACCCGAGGTGTCTAGTAAAGACCAGTCTACCCACAATCAAGACCCCGTGATGTTTTATCAAGACCCGTCTACCTACAATCCAGACATACCTGAACCGATTACCTATGACTACAGTCAAGACATGCCACTGAATGACCAGACAGCTTTCTACAGTAATCAAATCCCGCTGATCCCTTTGGGACGTAAACGACGCAAGCTTTAGATGTTGTAACCGAATAGATGTTGTCTACCAATAAAATCTGTGTGAAAAATGTTACCTTTTTGTTTGTTTTCTTTATTGATGTTTTATGTCGTATTTTTTATGTCGTACACTACAATTACTTGACCACGCACGCCACCTATGATGAGTCACTAGACCACGCCCACTCTGATGAGTAACTTGACCACGCCTACTTTTTGGGGAAAAAAGAGTTATCACCCTTTGTGGTAGAATATCGATTTATACCACAAAAGCACTGGCTTTTGTACCTATACACTACTTATGATACCACAACATCCAGCTTAAGACTGGAGGTGGAGGCAGTCACTACGGCTCTCCGCTGGATGATGGATACGACACACACACATCGTGATTGTAACTGACTCAGAAAGCATGCTGACGAGGGTGAGGACGGGCAGGCTTGGTGCGGAGTGGCTTGCTTCGCTTCGGAGGTCACGGGTGACAAGCATCGCCTGGATCTTTTCTCCGGGGCATGCCGGTGTGCTTGGGAAATGAACAGGCGGACAGATTGGCTGGCTCTGCAGAACTTGGTGGAGTATTGATACATGACAAGGCAGACGTGGTT
The DNA here is from genome assembly GCA_963921405.1 of Cepaea hortensis. Classification (NCBI taxonomy): domain Eukaryota; kingdom Metazoa; phylum Mollusca; class Gastropoda; order Stylommatophora; family Helicidae; genus Cepaea; species Cepaea hortensis. The sequence continues at coordinate 22,721,366 of OY992882.1, read as the reverse complement.
GCGGCCTTGTGGGAGCACGTGCACACCTCGGAGGAGCAAATGGATTACCATGGTCTGGAAAGAATGAGACAGCGAGGAGTGACGAGGGGATCTGGCCGACGCTCAACGCTCAGAGGAAAGGCAAGACGGACATATAATCAGATTGCTACTGGTACTATTAGTGTTGGAACTCTTCGCTGGCTGCTGAGGATGGGGACGGAGCGCTTATGGGAACGCCCCGAATGCTGTGATGTCGATTCCTCAATCAATCAATCAATCAATCAATCAATCCATACAAAAGTATATGTTCTATGTAGCGCTTCAATACTCTTTTTCTCCTTTCAATTGATATCTTTTTATTGGTCATCTTGCAAAAGGCTACCTTCGCAATGACAATTCTTGCTCTAATCTCTTCAAGGCATCTCCCATCAGATGTTATGACTGTGCCGAGATAACTGTACCGATTCACTTGCTTAAGAATATGCCCATTGACTTGTATATCACATTGTGGAATTTCCTTCTTCCCAGTAACGACCATAATCTGTCTTCTTAATATTCAGCTCTAACCCTATGTATATGAACTCAACTTGGGGCAGATCGTAATGACCTGAAAATTACATGCAATACTGAGATATTATTATTATTATTATTATTATTATTATTATTATTATTATTATTATTATTATTATTATTATTATTATTATTATTATTATGGCTCGGAACGCTGAAGAATTATTATAATTATTATTTTAAAAGTCGCTTAAAAGTCTACAGGATTGACTTCATTGCACCGGGTTTTATCCCATATGGCTCGGTCTCTTTCCGCAGCACGGAAAGCGTCGCACAAAGCACGAACTCCGTAGCTTTTAGCGACGACCCACAGGAGTCTCCGAAACATTTAACTCTTAAACCGAAGGACGCGGCCCGGAATCGAACCCATAACCTTCGAAGCAAGAGTCAAACGGCTTGACCACTTTGCCACATTATTATTATTATTATATTATTATGTTCACAATTTCCAAAAGCTTACATCTCCATAGTATTTTTTTTAAATAGATAACTTGGTTATTCATACCTAAAATTGATTCATCTCCCCTACCCCTATTTAGTTTTACGTTCATTTTTTTTTTTAAAACAGACGCAATAATTTCACTAAGAGAATACATTATTTTGAATTTTACTTCTTTGCTTCCATAGCGGGAACAGCACATAGAAGACAGTTCGCACTGTACACATTTGTTATTATTATTAACATACAAAATGTGTACACTTATTACTTCCATTGACATGCAGGTAGAAATGTTGGTAGGTGATCCGAGGGGTTCTAAATACGTAACACATGGTCATCCGACAGCGGCAAGCCATTCTGTTACAACCAGCCTCTCTCATGAACTTGGTATTGCAGTCTCACAATCTCTTTATTTTAGCCAGACAAAGCGCAGATAAATCTACACGGGCAGAAATATCTACACTTACAAAAATGTTTTATATTAGCATTTAGTTAGTTAGTTAGTTAGTCGCAGTTCCAACTTCACATCAACGGGTCATCCCCATTATGCTCCGTTCCTGTGCCAGTGAATATCACACAAAACGCTCCCCACTGCCCAATGTGAAAAGTGGAAAAGACAGGAGTCTTGACAAACAACAGCCCGCACAGATACACTGTGCATAATGCTGCCGCCAGAATGTCAACACAATAGTCCCCCACAAAACACCCAGTTCATTTCTGATGGAATCGGCAGTCATTTTCCCAACTGGATGTTTCCTAGATGTTCACCCACACAGTCCACGAAATGCAGTTCATCGTCGATGGCAGTGGCAGTCAACCAGAAGCCCAGCAGCCACGCATTTCTGCATAAGGCAAGAACCGGTCGACTCTGAGACATAGCCATCTGCCATCACTCCGAACATGCAGTCACGTTCCAAAACACCTCGGGCAGATTCAAAAGCATTTCACACGAAACTCGCAGCTCACAGAGTCTCGCCACGCACTCACTCAGTAGCAGGGCGACGGAACCATCAAGCCTCCTTAGTCGCCTCTTACGACATGCGTGGTAGGCTGCAGTGTTGCTATTCTTTGCTTCCCTTATGGGCCCCGGCAACACACGGGTGTATATTAGCATTTAAAAATGGCCTAATTAGTTATTACACTAACAAATGTAACTGTTATGAAACGTTTAAAAATGTGTCTGTAACAAGTCTAGTTTTAATGATTATAATGCAGCTTATTAGTCAGTTGATCCTTAAAACATTTTTGAATTTATTACACATAAAGATAGCCCATGCATTTTTCGAACGGCGCTAAAAATGAGTATTATAAATGATTTTGTTATTTCTTTAAAGATCATGAAAAGAATCACTTAAACATATAGTATAGAATTCGTCGGTGTTATTTCCCTTTGTAAGTTATTTCCTTTTGTAAGATGAAATTGCTTGGGCTATAAAGAACCTGAAGAATGGTAAATCACCTGGATGTGATGAAATACCAGCTGAACTAATTAAAGCGGGAGGAGAAGAAAGCATACACATATATCATGCATTATGTACAAAGATTTGGAAATATGGTATATGGCCAAAAGATTGGAAGAGAACTATCTTCATTCCAATACCAAAAAAGGGCAACCTGAAATTATGCACCAACTATAGAACTGTTGCCCTGACTAGTCATGCAAGTAAAATTCTACTAAAAGTCATAATGGGAAGACTTCGTAATAAAATGGAAGAAGAGATTAACGTGGTTCAAGCTGGATTTAGACAAGGAAGAGGAACAAGAGATCACATATTCAACATGCGTTTAATAATAGAGAAGTGCAGAGAATTTAATGTAAACCTATTCTCATGTTTTGTGGATTATTCAAAAGCATTTGACTGTGTACAACATCAGAAACTTTGGGAAATCATGAGGAATATGGGCTTTCCATCACATGTAGTACAACTAATAAAAATGCTCTATCTAGACCAACAAGCAGCAGTTAGAATAGATGGCGAGGCATCAGATTGGTTTGACATCAAGCAAGGAGTCCGTCAGGGCTGCGTGCTGTCACCCTATTTGTTTAACCTGTACGCCGAAAATATAATGAGAAATGTAAGAGATGATATAAACAGGGAGCTATATGATGCCCTAAATATCGGCGGTCATGACATACCGGAGATTCGATATGCTGATGATACAGTATTACTATCCACAACACAGAATGGCATAGAAAACCTAATAGCTTCAACCCAATTGAATAGTGAAAATCACAACTTATATCTTAACATAGCAAAAACAAAGATAATGCATACAGATAAAACTACTATGGAGAAAGAAATATACATTAATGGGGGACAATTGGCGGTAGTGGAAAATTTTGAATATCTTGGTTCATTGATTACCAACAACGGTGACACAATGAAAGAAATTAAACGGCGACTATCAATTGCTCTTCAAAGACTAAAACAGCTGAATAAATTATGGAGTGGGACAGATAGAACTACAAAAATTAGATTTTTAAGAGCATGCATCTTTCCCATTGCAACATACGCCTGTGAGATATGGACACTTACTAAACAAGCTGAACAGCGCATAAACGCCTTTGAATATAAATGTTATAGACGAGTTCTAAGAATATCTTGGGTAAAGAAAATAACAAATGCATCCATACTTCAAGAGTTGAATATTGAAGAAGGTTGGCTATTAAAGACGATAAAACAAAGAAAATTGAAATATTTTGGTCACTTGAAACGTCACGAAAGTCTGGAGAGAACAATAATGGAGGGGTATATGCCTGGGAAGAGAGGAAGAGGAAGGCCAAAGAGAAGATGGGTGCAGGATGTGGCGGATGATCTCCAGATGGGTGTATCAGACGCGGGACATCTTGCTTATGATCGAGAGGTTTTCCGGAAGGTTGTTATGGAAGCGAGGTTCTGCAAAGGACATGCTACTGAATGAATGAATAAAGTTCTCATCGTCAGGAATTCACAACCACATATTATTTCCCTTTGTAAACGCTCATTGGAATGAACTGAATGTCCACATTATTCCACCTTATATATATAGATATAGATATATAGATATACTAGCTGTCCCGGCCCGGCTTCGCCCAGTCCCTAGTGGGGAACTGTCAGAGTCTCACCCAGAGTTATAACGCGTTGTCTGTACCAACGCCCGACAATGCAACGCTGAACTGTGATAAACACTACAGCTGTAACGCGGCGTCGTCAACAACGCCAGGCAACCAACACTGAGCGATGCTAAGCAGTCGGCGGTCAGCTGGAACACAGCGTGAACATTGAGGGGTCACGCAAGCTGACTCGAGCACAACTGAGGTGTGTGCTAGAAGGCCAGTCAGACTAGGCTTGGGTGTCGTAACGGACTGACGTATGAATGCGGCTTGAGAGTTTATGCATGTCTTGATAGCTAGCCTGTATGACCGTTGGAGATGGAACGCCTGTGTGTTTGACTTGTAAGTTGAGTGCATTGATGTATTATTATATTGATGTATTGATTGCTTGTATTTATGATCCATTTGATAATGTGAATTGTGATTGCGCGAAGCCTGTATTGTTTCTGATGTGTGCAGTTCGCGAATAAATAGCGCGAATTATATTATCGGTGATTAGCCTCGTGTTATTTGATAATCATATTTAGTATCACACTTGTCAAGATACGAGCCATAGTTCTTGCGCTACGCAAGACTTTGACAAGTGCGAACATGGGGTCTTCGTCCTCATTAGATTTGAACCGTTAAATACGAAAAGTACAGTGTTAAATAAGTGTAAACATGGCGACTGTTGTCGGGTTGTGTGTGTTTTTTTTTTTTTTTTTTTTTTTTTTTTTGGGAATCAATTATCTGTATAAAGTGCGAGTTTTGAACAAGTGTAGGGAATAATTTAATAGATAAATAATATCTTTCGGGTTATTTTTTTTTTTTTTTTTTTTTTTTGAAAAATAGTGCGTCTTTGGACTTAGAAAATTTCAACCGAGTTATTGAAGTGATAAAAACAAAATGGCGGCCATGTCCTTGAATGTCATTGAGTAGAAGTAGTGTAAGCGGAACGTTTGGGAAGTGTGAAAAGAGAGTTGTTGAGTGTGGTGAAACGACTAACAACAATACGTGACGACATACAAACCTACAAAAAAAACTTAAATGACATTACATACACCACACACTTGCACATGTTCTAATTTCTCTTGCTCCAAAAACAACAGGTTGTTTGGTGTCATCTACACCTGTCCCTTGTAAACTCCGAAATTTTTTGGTCGACCTGAATTAAAAACCAGTGTGGTTTCGGGCAGTACTGTTTAGTCATTGTCCGGCACATTGCCTCAGGAGTACTTGAGTATAACATTTTTTTTTCTTCCATATACTTTCGTTCATCAGGCCTAAACATAAGCTGTAAGATTAAGTACTGTAAACTTTTGAATGTAAATTACTAACAACGTTATTAATTTTGTGTCTATCTATTTCATCATACATTTTGTTCATCATGTCTAGTTTAAACGAGTACATCGAAATGAGTTTAAAGATGAACTTTTCTGGTGAAGAGTTAAGGGCCTGGAGTGAGAAAAAGTTTGCAGAATACCTCCTACTACAGGGGAAGATTAATGAACGTGATGAGAGAGCAGCCGAAAGATCTTTGAAAGTTAAGCAGGCAGAATCAGATACTGCTTTGAAACAGGCAGAAGCTTCTTTAAAACGTAAGCAAGCAGAATCAGAGACTGCCTTGAAACTTAAACAAGCAGAGTCAGACGCTGCTTTAAAACTTAAGCAAGCAGAAACAGATGCAGAAATAAGAAAAGCTGAAATTTTAGCCCAAACCAAGAAAGAAGAACTTGAAATAAACGCTCGAAATAAACGTGAAGAGCTTGAAGTACAGCTAAAAATTGAACAGCTGAAAGCAGAAACTTCCAAAGAAAAGTAAGATAGAAAATCTGACAAAGATCAGCCATACAAGAAATACTAAGGGCTGATTAAAAGTTACACCACAGGTGATTGTATAGCAGCTTTCACACAAAAATTTGAATGTATTATGGATCATTACCAGATCCCAAAGTCAGAATGGAGTATAATATACATTAGAAGTCTTTCTGGGGAACCTCTGAAAGTGATAAAGTCTATTCCAAATGACCTAAAGAAAGATTATCAATATAGTAAAACAAAAATTATGTCTTATTTTCTGCTAGATGAAGCAGGATACGGAGAACAGTTTGATAAATTGTCTCCTAAACCAACACAAACGTTCTCTGATTACATCTCAGTAATACAGAATGTTTTTTCTAAGTGGCTGTCAGCAGCCAAAGTGAATGGTAATTTTGATACATTGACAGATCTTATTTTGAGAGATAAAATTATCACATCTCTCCCACCTCCATTTTCGAAATTTCTATTAGAATGTCAGTGTGAAAGTGTACAACAGATTGAAAGTCGTGGCTCAGGCTATTTTTCAGCCAATAAACAATGTTTCATTACTGGTCTGACTAGCACAGACTTTGTAGCAGCCGCTACATATGATAGATCTAAGTCAGTGCCCTACAACAAACAAAAGCCCTATAGGCAATCTACTGAACAGTTTAACAAATGCAAATATTGTCATTTGGCACACAGCGAAACTGAAATGTGTGACCAACATCCTGGATACATGTCTTACATACAAAACTACATAGCGAAGCAAGACAAAGAAAGAAAGATAGACAGACGTGCCACCAAATGCTTCCTTTGTAAGGCCTTCGGCCATTGGCGGAAAGATTGTAAAGCCAAAGCTATGTCCAGAAAGGCGAATGCAGCCATGATTGATAGTTCATCATCAGATGATGAAAATGTAGAAGATCACCCTGTAAACGCACCACATTCTATTGATGTGTTTCAACACGACAAATGAACTATCTGTGATCAATTTCATGAGGATGGCATTTTGACATGTGGCCATTCCATTCCTGTTACAAATAAGGAAGCCAATTTAGTAGTCAACTCCCAAGGTAAATTAAATATCACCCATGGGTATATTAACGGTAGAGCTGCCACCGTTTTACGTGATAGCGGCAGTACCCTCATTGGCATTAAGAAAGACTATATCTTACCATCACAATATAGTGGTAAATATGTTACATGCAGAACGTTCTCGGGTAACATCGAGAGATACCCGCTTGCATGGGCATACATAAGTACACCATTCCTCACCGGAAAGGTCAAATGCGCAGCATTGACCAATCCTTGTTGCGATGTCATCATTGGTAACCTTCCGGAGGTGAATGATATGCCACATGACAGTATTATATCCACTGTCACTTGTAACATTGATGATACCATTTCACCATCATCACAAATCACCATTCATGATGTATTACCACCTGTAAATGAATGCATGTATGCCAATTCGGCAACGTCATCACATGAATGTAGTTGTTTGAATGTAACACCAAGTTGTAATGTAAATGATAACCTTGATATTACAAATGCAGTAAACAGATCTACTGCTCAAATGCAAGATCGAATCTATCAGACAGAGGCTTTACAACTAATAAGCCCAGTTGTAACATCTCCTGAAACAACCAGGGAGAAATTTATAACAGCTCAAAAAGCCGATCGATCGTTGCAAAAGTATTTTAAATTAATAGGCCAAAAGCCACGAGTAGCAAAGAACGCTAAATGGTATTTTGCTCTGAAAAACGGAATTCTGACACAGTACTATACCAAAGGTTCTAGCACTACAGAACAAACGGTGCTACCTTCAGAAAACCGCAACCAAGCATTACAGCTAGCGCATGACATACCCTTTGCAGGGCAAATGGCGTATGCTAAAACACGAGCAAGGTTACTTACTCAATTCTATTGGCCTAAATTTTGCAGCGATACCAAACTGTATTGCAGATCAGTGACATCTGCCAAAAGCTTGTTAAAAAGGGGAAACACCCGCAAGCAGAACTGTAAATCACTGATTTGGCAAGTAGACCGTTTGAAAAGATTTAGGTCGATATAGTTGGCCCTCTTAACCACATAACATCAAGAGGCAACAAATATATTGTTACAATAATTGATTTATGTAGTCGGTGGCCAGAAGCCATTCCGATGAAGAACATAACTTCCAAAGACATCATGGAAGTATTCTTCCATATTTTTGCAAGGGTAGGATTCCCTGATACCATCCTTTCAGATCGGGGTAGTCAGTTTATTGCCGCAGCTACACAAGCATTTACTAAGATGTTGGGGGTGAAGCAATGCTTTAACAGCCCGTACCACCCACACTCCACAGGTATCATAGAAAAGATCAACGGCGATCTTAAACATATGCTCTCAAAAGTAACCCAAGAACATCCCGAAGACTGGGACACGTATCTACCTGCTATTTTAATTGCATATATGGGAAGTGCCACATTCCAGCACTGGATTCTCACCATTTGAAATAGTATATGGTGCCAAACCACGCGGCCCATTATTGTTGTACCAGTCTATGCTGACTGAAAGTAAAACCATACCTACACCCATTTCATCGTATGAACATGTAATATCATTGCGCGATAGAATCATGAGATCATGTGTGTTAGCAAAAGAAGGACTACAAAAATCTGGTGCTATCTACCGACAGTACGCTAACAGAGGAAATAGAACCATTACTCTGACGCCAGGACAGGACGTTCTTCTTCTATTGCCAAGTGACAGACATCTTCTCACAGACTCATGGCAAGGACCGTTTAAAGTGTTACGACAAATTTCGACAGTAGATTACGAAATTGCAGTTAGGGACAAACACAAGATTTTTCATATTAACATGCTTAAACCATATTACCACAGGGATGACGAAAAAGTAGAGACTACAGCAAGCACAACAATAGTGGACCAGACAGACGACAACGATACTGACGAGATACGAACACCAGTACTGGACACGACAACCAACATACAGGACATAAAGGTAAATCCCAAGCTGACGCAGACACAGACCGACAGTTGCAGACAAGTATTACAAGAATACAGTATAATTTTTTCTAACAACCCAGGACAGACAGACTTAGTGCATCATCATATTATTTTTACGTCTGACATCCCAATAAAATGCAGACCATATTCTATTCCTATACACTACAAAGACAAATTACACCAAGAAATTATTGATTTAGAAGCAAATCCATATCATCACATTTTTGTTCACCGATTGTCATTGTGAGAAAAAAGGACAACACAATAAGACTCTGTGTTGACTATAGGAAACTCAACAGCATTACACAGTTGGATTTAGAACCAATGAGCAACTGTGAAGACATACTAACTGAACTGACTGACTCCCGTTACTTTACTAAACTTGACATGACAAATGTTTACTGGCAAATACCTGTACATGCTGACAGCATATATCTGACAGCATTTGCCACACCCTGGGGTCTATACGAATGGTGCAAGTTGCCATTCGGGCTAGTTAATGCTCCAGCAACATTTATCAGAATGACAAGACGACCTTTGACAGGCATTTCCAACATCATTTGGTACATGGACGACATTTGCATACATACAAAGAACAATACAGACCACATAACAGCACTACAGCAGACATTCGACAGGATTAGACAACATGGACTGACAATAAAACCATCCAAAGTTGATATAGCCTTTCAAGAAATCTCATTTTTGGGCTATAAGATCTCAAATGGCTTTATATCAACTGACGATAACATCATGTCTAGAATTTTGAAATTGGTGCTTCCGACAACCAAGAAAGAGTTGCGAAGTGTGTTAGGTCTTTTGAATTATTATAGACAATTTATTCCTCATTTTGCTGAATTGACCAAATGTTTCACTGATTTACTAACAAACAAATATCCAAATGTCATTGTAAATAGCGAATGTTTAAGGCCTGCATTTGCGAAAGTACTATCTTATTTTTCCAGTGAACCTATTCTAAAATTACCTGATCTTAGCACTATTTTCAGGCTAAGATGCAATGCGAGCTCCGTAGCCATTGGAGGGGTACTGCTTCAAGAGCACGACCAAATATTGTACCCGGTATACTACGTCTCCCGGAAATTGAACACCAGTGAACGAAATTACAGCACGCCGGAACTTGAAGCCCTCGCTCTTGTGTTCTCGATACGTAAACTTTCGAGATTTCTTTTAGGTAAACACTTTATATTGAAACAGACAATAGTCTGTTGACATTTATCACCAGTGGAAACCCAAGTAACCACAGAGTGACCAGATGGTCCCTTCTTCTACAGGACTATAGCTTCGAAATCAGACATATAAGAGGCTCACATAACTCACTGGCCGATCGTCTATCGAGATGTCCATACGACTCACCCAATAGCCAGGTAACACCCGAGCACATTGCAGATTGTGTATAAACTGCAACGTAAATAGTGCTCAACACCACAGCCAATTGTGACTTCATGTCAGTTACGCTGTGAAGAACTGTGTGATAGGGAAGATTTAATCTCTCATTGTAAATAAATTGTGTACATATTATTATTATTATTATGCGAATGAATGTGTCGTATACTTGTGAGAGATGGGAAAGAATGCCATTAGTATTGTAAATATGTATTATTATAAGAAATAGACACCACAAGTGTCACGGGACAGTACTACAGGACCCAAAGACTTACCGAGCTTAATCAGCGTCAAGTAATCCTGAGTACATCTACAAAGATGGTCCACGACGTTTTAACAAGTACGAATGATGACCTTGACAACCTAATCCGAGAATAAGACGGAAGTAGCTATCCAACAGCTGATGACAAGAACTGGGTGCTCCGTATATTTAAAGTCCATCTAAAACGAGAGACCTTGATGTGAATGTCAACATAACACATGTGTGCAACAACACAGCTCTACACTTCAGTTATATGTCCATATTAATTTGAAAGTTAGACGATACTAAAATGTTTATAAATTTATGACAATTGTATGAAAATTTGGGTATGAAATATGTCCATATACGAAATTGTATATTTCGAGTTTGTTAGATGAAATCTCAGCATCGTAGCTTGATTTACTTTTTCACAAGAGTGACCTTTTGTGCACTTTTGTCAATGTTTTGCGTATCCTTTTACAGGACTTAGCTGTCAACAGCAGCATCTTTCAGCTGTCTGTTGATCTCTTGGCAAGATTACGCTCAGTAGTTTGCCATTGCTTTCTGAGCGGCCGGCTCAGTATCCGCAAGTCACGAGCGGGGGTCGAACCACCTCAGTTCTCGCTCCGCTGCGAGACTCTGCGTGATAAACGGGATTACAGAGAGAAAGTGTTGTAACCCCACAGCCAGAGAGACCGGCACTTTTGTCAATAAGTATCAAATTATGACACTAAGAAAGAAAATGTTACTTGTAATTTATTTTGTTGAAAGCATGATAAAATTACTGTCCCTAACTTTTGTTCCATAACCAAGGGACATAACTAAATATTGTTGGTGATGTGTGAATATGTATTGAAACTACCATGTGTGCCTAATAGGTATCACGTCAATGTGACGTCTTGTGTATATGGGAAAACTTACCAAAACTGAAGACCTTCATTGGATATTCTATTAGACAAGGGTAGATGTCCAATGTCGGAGTTATCTTATAGGTAGATACTCACAGGCTGACCTGATTATTTGTAATTTTTCTTTTTGGTTGAGAGGTAGGGGCAAGTTAGCCGTAACCTACCGGACTGGCTGTGTCTCAGCGAGGTAAAAACCATGGAATTGATTGTACTTGACAAGTATACTTGATAGGTAGGCATAGGGATTATATGCATATTGTTTACTAATCACCTGTACATATTAAGACAAACCAAAGGTTTACGTCAGATGAAGTGCAAAGTTCGATTCTGACAAGATAAAGAACAGCTATATAGAGTACATGAAAGGAAAACCTTTCATGAGAAAAAGGGGGGGGGGGAGAGAGAATGTCAGAGTCTCACCCAGAGTTATAACGCGTTGTCTGTACCAACGCCCGACAATGCAACGCTGAACTGTGATAAACACTACAGCTGTAACGCGGCGTCGTCAACAACGCCAGGCAACCAACACTGAGCGATGCTAAGCAGTCGGCGGTCAGCTGGAACACAGCGTGAACATTGAGGGGTCACGCAAGCTGACTCGAGCACAACTGAGGTGTGTGCTAAAAGGCCAGCCAGACTAGGCTTGGGTGCCGTAACGGACTGACGTATGAATGCGGCTTGAGAGTTTATGCATGTCTTGATAGCTAGCCTGTATGACCGTTGGAGATGGAACGCCTGTGTGTTTGACTTGTAAGTTGAGTGCATTGATGTATTATTATATTGATGTATTGATTGCTTGTATTTATGATCCATTTGATAATGTGAATTGTGATTGCGCGAAGCCTGTATTGTTTATGATGTGTGCAGTGCGCGAATAAATAGCGCGAATTATATTATCGGTGATTAGCCTCGTGTTATTTGATAATCATATTTAGTATCACACTTGTCAAGATACGAGCCATAGTTCTTGCGCTACGCAAGACTTTGACAGAGCATCTCATTTAATTCATATAAGTAGTCATATAAGTTCTCGTTCCCGTTCCCGACTATCTATCTGTCTGTCTGTCTGTCTGTCTGTCTGTCTGACCCGTCCCGGCACCGCCCAGCTCCTGGTGTGGAGCATCTCATTTAATTCATATAAGTAGTCATATAAGCTCCCATTCCCGAGTGTCTGTCTGTCTGTCTGTAGGAGGAGGAGGAAGAGGGAGGAGGAGGGAGGAGGATGAGGGAGGAGGAGGAGGGAGGAGGGAGAAGGAGGAGGGAGGTAGAGGGAGGAGGAGTGAGGAGGAGGGGGAGGAGGAGGAAGAGGGAGGAGGAGGATGAGGAGGAGAACGGAGGAGGAGGAGGGGGAGGAGGAGGAAGAGGAGGGAGGAAAAGGAGGAGGAATGAGGGAGAGGGAGGAGGAGGAGGAGGAAGAGGAAGGAGGAGGTAGGAGGAGGGAGGAGGGAGGAGGATAAAGGAGGGGGAGGAGAGAGGAGGAGGAGGGAGAAAGTGGAGGGAGGAGGGGAGGAAGAGGAAGAGGGAGGAGGAGGGGGAGGAAGAGGGAGGAGGGAGAACGCAGGAGGAGGAGGGGAGGAGGAGAAGGGAGGAGAGGGAGGAGGAGGGAGAGGGAGGAGGAGGGAGGAGGAGGGAGGAGGAGGAGGGATGTGTAGGGAGGAGGTAGAGGGAGGAGGGAGGAGGAGAGAGGAGGAGGGGGAGGAGGAGAAGGGAGGAGGAAGAATGAGGAGGAGGGAGGAGGAGAGGGAGGAGGAGAGGGAGGAGGAGGGGGAGAAGGGAGGAGGAGCAGGGAGGAGGAGGGAGGAGGAGGAGAGAGGAGGAAAAGGGAGGAGGAGGGCGGAGGAGGAAGGAAGAGGAGTGATTAGGAGGATGAAGAGGGAGGAGGAGAGCGAGGAGGAGGGAGGAGGGCGAGGATGAGGGAGGAGGGCGAGGAGGAGGGAGGAGGATGAGGCGAGGAGGAGGTGGAAGAGGGAGAAGGAGGATGGAGGAGGAAGAGGAGGGAGGAGGAAGAGGGTAGGAGGAGGAGGAGGGGAGAGGATAAGGAGGAGGATTATAACGCATATGCCTGTAGATAACTGCAGCGAAAAGGTGGGGAGCATCTCATTTAATTCATATACGTAGTTATATAAGCTCCCGTTCCCGACTATCTGTCTGTCTGTCTGTCTATCTATCTGACCCGGCGTGCCTTCGCCCAGCTCCTGGCGTTGAGCGTCTCATTAAATTCATACAACAACAAAAAGTAACTTAAAAGAATGTCCTTCCACACAACATCCATTATTTTTAATGAAAACTGTTTTTAATCACCAACATGACTGTAGATAACTTCTTTAAGCATAAAAAGATGAGTTACAATGTTATGCATTATGCATTATTTTTATGAAAACTTTGAAAATGCCTTACAGATTATATCATTATTTATTATAACTCATATGCCCGTATATAACTATAGACAAAGAGTTTATAAATCTTTGAAAACATTGCAACAATATGACTATAAGTTATATAGCGATGTTATTAAAAGTTATGCCCTTTGAAATAACTTTTCTAGAGTTAAGTCCCCTCGCTATATTGAAATTATAATGAAAAATGGAATATTAAATAATATTAACTAAGGAGCCAATTTCACACTAAAAAGATATGACAGTTGGCAGCGCGGGAATGAGAGGGAGACGTGTAGAAAATTTCATCTCAATCGGATGGACCGTTCGCGAACGCATAAAGGACAGACATACAGACGGAGATTGCCTTTTATATATACACACACACACACACACACACACACACACACTAGCTGACCCGGCTGTGTGCGTATCTGTCTGTCTGTCTGTCTGACCCTGCCCGAGTTGATAACTGGTGGTATAGTAGGCGTCTACTTGGTGGCTTCGTTTAGTACCCTGTTTGAGTTGAGTACTGTCTTGAGTGTGTTGGACTTGATTGCTTCGGTTGGTGTCTTGTTGCACATCAAACAGCTGGCTATTGGGCTCATCACACATCTGGTTGGTGGGGTCATCACACATCTGACTGTAGCTGGGTTGAAAACTGGCGGTATAGTATGCGTCTACCTGGTGATTTCGGTTAGTTCCTTGTTTAACTTGAGCATTGACTTGAGTGTTTTGGACTTGATGGCTTCTGGTAGTGCCTTGTTTGACATGAGCACTGACTTGAATGTTTTGGTTACTGACTTGCTTGTCTCTGTTAGTACCTTGTTTGACTTCATTACTGGCTTGGTTAACTTGGTTGAGTCTGTCAAAGTCAGTTAGGATCTCGCGATGCATGGCGATCATCTGTTCATATTCTTGCCGAATAAGTGTCATTCCATTCTTAGTCGGGAACTTCTTGTCGGATTCACCGTAAAATCTTCGGATGTGTAACATGCTCGTTCCTCTGTAGGATGAGACAAACACGGCTTTATCGCCACCGCCCACTGGTCTAATAGTCTCACCACTACGAGTCATGTAGACCCAGTTAGCAGGCACAGTCTGTAGTCATATTCTGATCACAATGCTTGAGTGTTACTAGCCTCGGGTTTATATACTAGTTTTTGAGCCACGCGTAAAACCGGTTTCAGCCAGTTTCCTAGGTCAAGCAGTTCAGATTACGCTGACGTGGCTGTTCGTATGGCGCGACTAAGCGTTCTACTACCCGCTCGTTGACCTGATGTATGGTTGATCTGGCTTGGGGAATGCGGGTCATACTCGTCACATGACCTCTACGCATGATGAAATAGATAGCGTAGAGGGCGCCGTGTTACTTGCGTTGTAGTCACTGTGAGCTACAGTCTGTGAAGTCGGAATACCAGTGATATACATATGCAGTCTCCTCACACCCACTGTAGTTTTCTTCGTATTGATGACTGGTCAGCTATTAAAGACAGGACTGTAAGTATATTACACCCATTTTGTTTTTTATGTAGGTGTTTTAATACTCGTCCGCTAGTGTGGATTGACTAAAGGTTAAGGATGCCGGTGATGATGTTCGCTCGACGTTTGGTGAGGATGGTTCTGGAGTATCCTGTTGTTGATTATAGTCGAGGATGCACTCCTCAATTCTATTCAGGCTTAATGTGATTATTTCTTGTTTGGTGAAGTTCTGTTGTAGTACATCCCGCAATCGAATCGTTACTAGATCTGCAAAACTGCCACCCTCACCATAATCACAAGAATGATTGAATGGGTTCTCGGCTTCTTGATTTTGTGGGACATTAAGACACGCCATGCAATAGCTGTATGGTTCAGCTATTAGTATGCTACACAGTTTGCTAATTAGGTTTTCGTGAGTCTCGGTATCTGTAAAACAGATAAGAACAGGGTACTTTATCAGCGTTATAGACATTGATATTACAGTTAATAGCTATTAATCTGACATGCCCTTTCTGTTACACACTTCATATATTTCTATCGATAATGGAGTATGTGGACCCGCGGTACACTTTCACCTTCCCCTACGACTACACATTACTACCTATATTATTAAGGTACCACCATAGTGTTGTGTTCAAAAGTTCGAATACCAGCTCATGTCGACCCAGCCTACAATACTATAGGAAGAAATGGCTTGTCTCTTCAGATATATGCGTCTAGCACTATATATCCCCTGTATTATACTAGTAATGTTAGGTTACCCATATGTCTCCTTGGAGAAACACAATGAAAATGTGAAAGCTTTATCAAAAAGGCCAACTTACCGGTAGCGAGTTGTAACATTGTGAGCTGGTTGCTGTTCACTGAGCTCGATACTTCTATTCGACGAATGGTGGTCGTCTTATACACGCTATTTGCTGACGTAGAATGACTCAGCAGATTATTATGCACTGTCTGGTCATGTGACCGGATGCGACGCTCTCTTTGCTTTCGGATTTATCCCATAAGACACGTGACCGGCTACAGCGCCATCTTTGATCGAGAGAGAGATAGAGAGAGATAAGGAGGGAAAGAGCGAAGGAGACATAGAGAGAGAGTGAGAGAAAAGATAGAGAGAGAGAGAGCGAGAGAGAGAGAGAGAGAGGGAGAGAGACACTACGATATGGCACATGCTGATGATGAATGACCAGGGATTCAGTTATCTAGGATTACTACCCATATAGGGCATACACAGCATTCGTTCAAATGACTGATTTTTATGTCTCCACTTGGCAACGTCGGCGGCAGATGGTATAGCGATGGTGATGATAATGGTAAACATGATGACGGACATTACAGAAGATCCTGGGTGCCGGCTGTTCAGAAAGACAACTGCAAACTTGCCCAGGAAGAATGAATGCTGGGGCTGACTGCGATGTCGTGTAAATGTAAAGCATTACAGCTTGATTGCCCTATGTAAAAGAAAAATGGCTGTCGCTCGTTCAAAATGACAATTGCAAACTTGCCCCAGGATGGTTGACAATCCATAGAATATTGAGGTTGACTGCGATGTCCTGTAATTGCTAGCACACACACACACACTCGACAGTAACCCACGCACGCACACACGCCTACATACGCGCACACATACACACACAGATGTCATGATGGCACACGCGCAACCAAACAATGTTGGGGTTGACTGCGATGTCCTGTAATAGATAGCACACATACACGCATGTACACACACACACGCATGCAAACACACACGCATGTACACACACACACACACGGATGTCATGATGGCACACAAGCAACCAATCAATGTTGGGGCTGTCTGCATCGTCCTGTAAATACATTGCATAAACAATGTTGGGGCTGACTGTGACGTCCTGTAATAGATAGACAACTAGGTGTTGATACGCTCTCTTCACACGCACATGACATGGCTGTCGTTCGTTCATAATGACAATTGCAAAACTTGCCCCAGGAAGCCTGACACTCCATAGAATACTGAGGTTGACTACGATGTCCAGTAATTGCTATCGCGCGCACACACACACACATACACTCGGCAGTACACCCACGCACGCACACACGCCTACATGCGCGCACACATACACACACGGCACATCATGATGGCACACGGGCAACCAAGCAATGTTGGGTCTGACTGCGAGGTCTTGGGGATACATTTGGTTGTGAAATAACAAATCATGATGGCACACGATGCTGTTTTCGCTTATATGTTTTGCCCATAGTCTACTTGGTGGTATAGACGATTTCACAGCGTATCTTTGGTCAAAGTAGATTTATAGGGTTTTTGCTTTAATTCAATTTTTTAATTCAAATTTACAGCAAATAGAAATACATATTTGTGCTGAATTTTATTTTAAACGGTTGACTTAACTTTATCAAACTTAAACGCAAACTTTCCCTCGCTTGCCCGATTGAGCGCTGCATATTTTCCACTGACCACAACTCGACTAGCCGTCAAAGGTAATTATCTTCACTACTTATCAATCGTTGATCGCTGGCCATTGTTATTTCTCGCTGGCGGTGGTATGGCTCAGCGCGTGACCTTTACCTTGCGCGCAGGTAAACTTTCATTCAAGGAGAGCTTAGTTTGCAAAAGGGGCACAATTCTTTATTAAGGGGAAGTTATTTGTGGGGTTATATATATATATATATATATATATATATATATATATATATATATATATATATATATATATATATATATATATAATATTTTTATGATTATCTTGGTAAGTTATGGTTTAAATTAATTGAGACTAGTAGTATTTTATTGCCATTAAAATTATCCACTAAACATACAAGAAATTTATGTTTAACTAGCTGACCCGGCCCGGCTTCGCCCAGTCCCTGGTGGGGAGCATCTCATTTAATTCATATAAGTAGTCATATAAGTTCTCGTTCCCGTTACCGACTATCTGTCTGTCTGTCTGTCTGTCTGTCTGTCTGTCTGTCTGACCCGGCCCGGCATCGCCCAGCTCCTGGTGTGGAGCATCTCATTTAATTCATATAAGTAGTCACATAAGCTCCCGTTCCCGTTCCCGACTATCTATCTGTCTATCTGTCTGTCTATCTGTCTGTCTGTCTGACCCGGCTTCGCCCAGCTCCTAGTGGGGAGCATCTCATTTAATTCATATAAGTAGTCATATAAGTTCCCGTTCCCGACTGTCTGTCTCTCTGTCTGTCTGTCTGTCTGACCCAGCCCGGCTTCACCCAGTCCCTGGTGGGGAGCATCTCATTTATTTAATTCATATAAGTAGTCAAATAAGCTCCCGTTCCCGACTATATATCTGTCTGTCTGTCTATCTGTCTCTCCGACCAGACCCGGCTTCACCCAGATCCTGGCGGGGGTCTGTCTGTCTGTCTGTCTGTTTGTCTGTCTGAACTGGCCCGGCTTCACCCAGTCCCTGGTGGGGAGCATCTGATTTAATTCATATAAGTAGTCATATAAGCTCCCGTTCCCGACTATCTGCCTCTCTGACCCGGCCCGGCTTCGCCCAGCCTCTGGTGGGGAGCATCTCATTTAATTCATATAAGTAGTCATATAAGCTCCCGTTCCCGACTGTCTGTCTGTCTGTCTGTCTGTCTGACCCGGACCGGCTTCACCCAGTACCTGGTGAGGAGCATCTCAATTAATTCATATAAGTAGTCATATAAGCTCCCGTTCCCGACTATCTGTCTGTCTGTCTGTCTGTCTGTCTGTCTGTCTGTCTGTCTGTCTGTCTGACTGACTGTCTGTCCATCTATCTGACCCGGCGCAGTTTCGCCCAGCTCCTGGCGGGGAGTCTCATTAAATTCATGTTTAAAAAAAAATTAATGTAATTTTTTGTTTTTTCTTTTTTTTTCAACTTTTATTTCATACAAAGCAATGTGTATTTACAAGTTGTAGTGTGTGTTTCTTTTGTTTGTATATATTACAGAGCGTTGCCGTTTGTTAGTGTTAAGTGTGACATTGTGAATAAAACATATACATACATATATAAAATCTCAAAAATTCACCACACATCATAGCATTACAGGAAGAATTAGATCTCCACAGACATCATCGATTTCAGGGGGCTTTACTGCGAACAAAGTTACAAACTATAACACAAGAGATACCGAGTAAAAAATACCTATCTTTAGAACAAAACATACAGCGCAGCAGACAGATAGGCCAGATAATTGACAGGGAAGAAAATATACAAGTCGAGCCACAACAAATAGCCTTAGCCTTTGAAGATTATTACAAGAACCTTTATACGGAGGAAAACACACAGGCGCACGTGCAAAAACACTTTATGAAATTCACAAAAGAACTCACAGAGGAACAGAAACTAACACTAGATACTGAATTAACACTAACAGATATAGCACAAGCGGTTCATGGAATGCAGAAGGGCAAATCGCCTGGCCCTGACGGTATTACCGCTGAATTCTATCAGTATTTATTTCCTCTTCTAGGTCCCCTTTTACTAGCAGTATTCTCTGAATCTTTCCAAAAACAAGAACTCCCATCCAGTTTCAACACGTCTTACATCACTCTTATTCCGAAGGAGAACACCGACAAGACACTTTTAAAGAGTTACAGACCGATCTCGCTTTTAAATGTAGACTACAAGATTTTAACAAAGGCTTTGACGAATAAATTGAAACCAGTAATGTCATCTCTCATTCACGAAGACCAGCAATGTAGTGTGCAACACCGCAATATCCAGCAACACACACACTTCATAAGGGACATCATCAACTACACACATCTGAAAAACTGTCAGTCCTCAATTCTCTCTTTAGATCAAGAAAAAGCATTCGACTGAATATCTCACTCATACCTCCACAAAACTCTCTCACACTGCAACGTGGGAAATTATTTTCGGACATGGGTCAAAGTTTTATATATGAAACCGGAAAGTCGGATTCTATTAAACCATACCCTAACCAATTCTTTCAGGTTGACTAGGTCAGTGAGACAGGGATGTCCCTTGTCCCCATTACTGTACGTTGTCACTCTAGAGCCACTTCTAGAAAAGATACGGCAGGACGACAATGTCAGGGGCACGTTCATACCAGGGAAGGGTGAACAAAAGCTGCGTGCTTATGCGGACGATACCATTTTCTTTCCGACAACTGAAAAATCTGTACGGGTCATTTTGGAAACGTTCTCGTTTTTCGGCAAAGGAAGTGGGGCAAAATTAAACGTCCAAAAATCTACTATAATGGGCTTAGGCAAATGGAAAAATAAGACGGATTTTCCATTTGACTTAACATCAAACAATCTTATAAAAGTGTACGAAATAGTCTTCCCATGTCAACCAAATCAGACACACAAAGACACATGGCAAAATCTAGAGAAGAAAATAACAGATATGTTACAGAGGTACAAATACAAAACAACCACCATATTTGGTAGAAGTACCATTGTTAATACATATATAATTCCAAAAATATTATATCTGTCCACAGTCCTAGATCCTCCACGTCAGACTGTCACAAACATAAACAAAGAGATTAGACGCTTTGTGTTTGGCAGCACCATCTACAGTATCAAACATACAACACTCATGCAAGACAAAAAAGATGGAGGTATCGCCCTCCAAGACATAACAACCAAAATACAAGCACTTAGGATCAAACACGTAGGTGAAATCCTACAACACCCAGAAAAACACCCTTTAGCGCACTATTACTTTGGAATTAGACTATATTACTTAAAACCTATTAGGAATACATCCTCACATTACTTTGGCACTCTCCCAACGTTCTACAAAACATGTATTTCAGCCATTAAAGGACACGAAAAATTACTACACAAGAAAACACATACAATCTACAGGCATTTAGTTAAATTACAAGCAACTCCGGTACATCTCAGAATTAAAAGAGGACATAGATATTTCATAAAAGATTATACCGAAATTTTCTCTAATATTCACAACAAGCAGATTACCCCAAAAGCAAAGGAAATTACATATAGGCTTGTTTACAGCATGACCCCAACAACAGAGAGAACAGCAAAAATAACTAAACAAATACTACAGTGTCAGCTTTGTAGACGGAACGTCCAAGAATCAGAAGAGCACATCTATTACGAATGCAACACAATCATGCCAACAAGAAATCTCCTACAAAACATCCTAAACACTCATACCAAACAAAGAACAGATGTTTACAAAGCAATAATGATAAATTCCATTCCTTACTCCACACAAGACATCCACACAAAGCTACTTGTGCTATTGGCAGAGTACAGAAATCTTATATGGACATTAAGAAACAAAGCACTATACAATCACAGAACAATCAACAAAGAAATTGTCCAACAACTTTATCAACAAAAAGTCGCAAACATTCTAATCTTAGCCCCACAAGCGCAAATCTCGTAGAAGATTTGGCTGAAGTCAGCACATATTACAGAAGAAGCAAAGAATTTGTTTTAAACAAAGGATACTACAACTATAAATGTGTTTATTGATGGTATTAATAATCTTACAATTATATTATTATTATTAAAAAAATACTATTATTATTACTGCTACTATTATTATTAATTTTCCCATTATTATATTGAATGTGCAACATGAAATATATTGTGGATGGGTGTCTATGAGTGTGTGTGTGCGCGCGTGCGTGCGTGTAGCATACTTTAAACCAAGTCGGTATCTCAAGTATTAAAATGATGTTATATGGTAATGATATGTTTCAACAGAAAAATATGCACCACCATGTATAAACAAATTGAATGAGCCCTTTAAGTACCCAGTAAGCTAAGGTGGCTTTTAGTGGCCAGGTTTTAATTCCTTCATATTGTATATGAAACCCAGACACTATCACATCTTTGCACCAATTATCTCCCTGGAGACAGGCCATGGACTCTAATTACCAGTAGTAAATCCCTGATTCTTGTTCCCCAAACAAAAGGTATCATGGACTAGAGCGTCACCCTGTAATTTGTCATCAGGCAACAACACCAACGACCTTCGCCTCAGTAGCTAAGTGACCTAGAAATTACAAAGAAGCCACATTTTAATGGAAATGATAGTTTAAAGTTTATTGACCAAGCGCGGGGCATTTAAATGTACTGTGGTCTCCAAAAAGCACGAGATTGTGTGTGTGTGAGAGAGAGAGAGAGAGAGAGAGAGAGAGAGAGAGAGAGAGAGAGAGAGAGAGAGGGGGGGAAAGGGAGAGATGGACAGGTGTTTCATGCATTCCGCTTGCGGAAGTGGAAGTGAATCATATGCAAGGAATGTGTATCTACATGCACTATGCCACAAATGTCATATTATCATAACTGTGTGTGTGTACATATATATATATGTGTGTGTGTGTGTGTGTGTGTGTGTGTGTGTGTGTGTGTGTGTGTGTAAAATTAACTTAAGAATGTCCTTCCACACACCATCCATTAGTTTTAATGAAAATTTTTTTCAATCACCTACATGACTGTATATAACTTCTTGAGTCGAAAAGATGAGTTAGAAAATTTTCACTATTTAAATAGATGCATTATTTTTATGAAAACTTTGAAAATGCCTTAAAGATCATATCATTATTTATTATACCTCATATGCCTGTAAATAACTATAGACAAAGAGTTTATAAATCTTTGAAAACAATACAAAAATCTATATATAAAGTATATAGCAATGATAATAAAAGTTATGCCCCTTGAAATAACTTTTCTTTTGTTAAGTCCGCTTGCTATATAGAAATTATAACGTAAATTTAAATATTAAATTTTAGTACGTAAATAGCTGGGGGGGAAAAAAAAAAAAAAAAAAACTTTGACAGTTGCCAGCACGGGAATGAAAAGAATACATGTAGAAAATTTCATCTCAAACGGATGGACCGTTATCGAACGCATCAAACACACCCCCACCCACATACATCCTTTCATATATATATATATATATATATATATATATATATATATATATATATATATATATATATATATATATAATCAACTTGTGCAGATCGCAACAACCTGCAAAGTACATGCACATCTGAGATATTATTATTATTATTATTATTATTATTATTATTATTTCGTTCACAATTTCCATAAGCTAACATCTCCATAGTATTTTTTAAAAAAATAACTTCCTTATTCGTACCCATAAATTGGATCGTCTCCCCTATGTCTATTTTGTTTTACTTTTATTTTTATTTTTTTAAACATAGACGCAATAATTTCACTAAGAGAATACATTGCTTTGAGTTTCACTTCGTTGTTTCCACTGAGAGAACACCACATAGAAGTCAGTTCACGCTATACACATTTATTATTAATATTATTATCACACAAAATAGAGAGCTATGTATATTCCTTCATTTACATATTTACTGTTTAAGTGCCATGCCATGATTAATCGTCTTAAGCGACATTCCGTATCTTCCAAGGGATTATATACAGTAGCTTCTCCTAAGCAACCCCCTTTAATTGTATATATAATATTATAATACACAATGCCTGCTAACATATTAACACTTTTAAGTCATAAGCTTCTCTGCCTCTTGGTTAAGTTTAGTATCTGCGCTTGATCTTGCCAGGGCCACTCGGGCATTACAAAAGAAGAGAAATACTGGCATCCTATCCGATATGAACATCCGAGAAAACCAGTGCATAAAAACGTAGGCATGCCTCGGTCAGGTTATCCGACACCCCACATTAACCCTGTTGGAAGACTTGATCACCAGGATCACGTTGTGTCTGGGATTCTGTTTATCTAAAGTTTAAGAATACAATTCCCTTTTCTTGTGGGATACTTCTCTCTAAATGAAACTCATTTGTTCCAGGGAAATAGAGAGAATAGGGGGGGGGGGCTGAATGGTCTCGAGGTATGGTGTCCGCCTCGAGTGCTGGAGGACCTCGGTTCATGCCCCGGTGAGGACTGGGATTTATTTTAAAAAATCCACCTGGACTTCCAGCAATAAAATTTCCCCTGTTCTCTGGGTAGTGAGATCGGACGCCCGTGTGTATTGTTGCGCACGTAAAACATCCTTTGGCAGTTGGAAATCGAAAAAGAGTAGCCTAACGGCGCTGCCCGGTCAAAAATTTCGAGTTAAAAATCTACCCAAAGTATTTCAGGATCCTCGCCGATGCAACGGAGTTCGATCATTGAGCTGAGTTTCTCCAGACTCAGGTTTGAGTTAGGAGGAAAACGGAGCACTTATGGGTTAAACCGTGTGCCGTGATGTTGATCCAACGACTAAACTAAACTAAGAGGGAATCGGTAGTAATGCATGCGGACAAATGCCTTAGGCCACTCTGAGCATTCTGAAGATACTTCGTGAACTGGTGAATTTGTCTCGGAGTTATTTTCCGTGTTCCTTCTTTCGTAGGATATAACTTCCGGGCATGACAAGAAAAACCTTAAAAGCCATTTCTAAGTCCTAACACGGAGCAGGAAAGATTGCTCAACGGCTAGCTGTATTATATGTGTCACCTTGTACGGCGATCTACAGTGATATCCTGCAGACTTCTGGGTTCTATCCTAAAGGACCCCATTATTTGTTGTATACTAGAGAAGACTCTACCCACCTCGAGTCAGCCAGGGCCCTAGACTGGTCAGTCCATTCAAGCCAAACTTAAGAAATCGAAGATCACCCAAAGCTGAGGGGAAGTTGTGGGTTCTATGATTAATATATGAGAATTTTTGCTAAGTTTGTTTAGGGGGATCCCAGATGGGATGAATTGACATTTTCACTCACTTCTACAAGTTGAGGTAATGATGGAATTTTACGGGCAGACACAAGGGGGAAAATACTTCACTCCTTTATACAATTGTGTCCATGTCCATGTGTATGACTTCACTCTCACTCGATCACCTCTTGAATTTGATATAGTGTCTGTCAACATCTTATATTGCATACAGGCACTCTCGCTACTTCATCCACACCTCACAGAAAACATCAGTTGCGTGGATGGAATTTATACACGTTTAATTCAGGCGAACCTGATATATTCATACACTCATGATCAGGCGGTGACTGCCTGTCTAAATATACAGTGGTCGCCTCACTTCACAAAACTCATACATAATCAGAGACAACTCAACTCTCGCTATCTGTAACTTGCGCCCTCGTAAACTACATATTGGCTCTCGGAAAAATCACACACGTCCTGTCTGGAAGACTGCCCTGTCCCGTCTGAGTAAGTTCAGTCCACTCGCCAGTCTGGTCGCCCTAAATCCCGTGCGGTCAGCAAACCCTCGTGCTGTTCTATTTGTCACGTAGTACAGTAGTCTTGTTTATGTCAACCTTGGGTTGTACTACTGCTAAGTCTGTTTACGGGTATTGTCCCGCGAACTAGCGTCCCCCCTATCCTCGGAGTTGGTCCTACTGGTGTCCTAGATATGACACGTCCGTGTCCCCACCAAAGTCCTGTCTTATGACTTTTCTAAGTTATAGCTTGCGTTCTGTCTCTACTCTATCTACTCCCTTGTAGAGGTCCTTATCTACGTCCTATCTGTCCTTACCCCTCTGCTGTCTCTTGTCCTCTCTATGTCCTACCTAACACTTTGACATACTCCCGTGGCTCCCCCGTATTGCGTCACCAAATTCAAACTAGTAGGTGTGACGCAATGTCGTCGTAGCATATAAAATATTAGTTGGGTCTAATTTGTCAAGGTGTTTGTAGGAGTTCACTAGTCGTGTCTTTAGGTACCACTTCTGACTAATATAAGTCTGATACCAAGTTTATCTCTTTACCCACTGGTTTATGATCAATGTCCCACACCTGTACTGTTGGTAAGAGTCACTACTCTTCCACATTACACTCTTGGAAGCTGTATCGAAACAAGACCAGTTTGTTTTTAAAACACTACCTCTCCAAATATCGAAAACCGATATCCCGAACAAATTGTTCCTGTTATGGAAACAATTCATGAATATATAATTCATGGCTCCCGTCCAATGTACCTCAACATCTTTTACAAGTTGTGTGTTTGCTGATGTTCACCTATCTAACTTCCGCTTGCGGATAAACTCTCAACTGTGTTTTCAACATTTTTATAGGTCTGTTGTGTCCCCTGTGCATGTGTGCTCTCCCTTACAAAATCCTGCTGTTTGTACTTTATCTGTTTGTGTTCCTGTTTGTATGCGTGTTTATTTATACTTTATGCATGCTTAAATTAGAAACATAAGTGTATGTTTATAATCCACGTAATTGAAGCTTTCAAGTGTCGCAGGTAGGTTTCTGCAAGCCACAAATAAATGCGTATGCTTGATTTGTGAGATGCGTCGCCGAACTGAGACGTTGGAAAACATTACCATAGCTGCAATGTAATAGTGGCTGCAACACATATAAAACTACACGCTCACATCTGATACACAGAAGACGAAGACAATTCATAAACAACTCAAGTGGGCGGGGAAAAATGCACCACTGAACATTCATAATATATTTAACACTTTCATTCTTCCTTCCACTCGTCTTTTGTTCACTGATTAAGACAATGTAAGCTTAAAAATATTTTTCTCATTAAAATAAAAATGGGCTCGTTTTAAACAATTATTGAGCCGAACAGTAGTACCTTTTAATAGTACTTTCTATGTTAAACTAAAGTATTTACACTAAGGAAACGAACTATTCTAACTAAATGGTTTACTATAGTTTGGTGTGCTGGGTGTTGCTAACTAAGGAAAGGTAATTTCAGTAACTAAACAAGATGTAGGAGAAATGTGTTGGCTCCCTTAAAGTAAAATGTTGTTAATGAGCCTAATAAATTCTAAATACATTTAATTGCAAACTAATATAAATTATAAACTAAGTTAAGTTATCCTAACTAACAACTATCATTACTTATGAGACAGTAGTCTCCCAATAGACCTGTGTGTTCTAATTATAATAGTGTAAAGGTATTCATGGCTTAACTATTGTCTATCTTTAAATGTAATTAAATGAATTTAACTATTTCTAAAATAATTGAATTTCGAACTTTCCACGCATAAAGGACATACATACATACATACAGACGGAGATTGCCTTTTATATATAAGATTATGTTTTTAGGGTTAATTTTTAATATTATTGTATGCGTGTCTAGTATATTTTTAAACCAGATTTTCACCAAACGCTTAATGTTGATACCTAGGTCGGGACTTCTGCCGAATTAACTATCATGGTGGAAACTTTATTCATCCGGTCATTATTTGACCTACTCGGGGTAACTCGAGAGATGGCATAAATCATTTTCTGTCATATTGGATTTCGATCTCCTCATCGAAGGGGTTCGATATCTACATGACTGGGGCTCGAGCGCACCGCACCACACACACACACACACACACACACACACACACACACACACACACACATATATATATATATATATATATATATATATATATATATATATATATATATATATATACACACACACACAGTTGGACTCGATCCCAGGTGTCCGGTGACTAGTTGGTCTACTTATCTATATAAGTATTCCACATGCACGGGGCTTGCGCCGCTGTCTTCTAGCGACCCGGGACGGACCAGGGAAGCGGACGCGGCCGGTGGAGGCACCTGAGGTACCGACGGCGAGTACCCGATGACTAGTTGGTCTATTTAGCTATATAAGTAATCCACATGCGCGGGTCTTGCCTCGTTGTCTTTGAATGGGCCCGGAAGCGGTCGGGGGAACCGAGGCGGCCGGCAAGGGCACTTGTGGACGGGACGGTTGGTAGGGGGTACCCCGGGACCGGAAGTAGTCATCACGACAACCGGAAGTGACAACCAGACCCAACAAATACCCGCCAATTTTTGAAAAAAATGTGGTCGCCGAAGGATCCGCTTTTTGACGTCAGAGCGTAGGATCAAAACTTTTTATATAGTAAAATACTACGTCACCAGGAGGATCCAGATCCTTATTTACGAAGTAAATTGCACATTATATACTACTGAGAAGAACTAATGTATTTGATAATTAAAAAGTGTGTGCAGTTAATTTTTACTAACACTGTGTCTGAGGCGTAAACAGCTGACGTATAACTACTGGGTAAAGGCAGCACATGACGAAGACCACCCTGGATACCAAACATGCAGTGACAACCGCAGCAAATGGGGAGACATCCCAATAGTAAAACTTCAAAGATCGGCAGGATGGGAAGCAGCAGAGAAGATGAAGGAAGAAACCGTTCTAGCAGAATCCCTGAAACAGACAAGACGGTTCAAGCCAATCCCACCATGGGAACTAACAGTCCCATTGACAGACACGAGCCTAGCGAAGACCATCACCAAAGACACGGAGGACACAGATGCAAGAGACGCGGCCGAGGCGTACGTAGAAGATATCAATGACAACCTCATAATATACACATACGGGTCCAAGAACGAACAGGGAGAGGTCGGAGCAGGAGTAGTGGTCCCAGACTGGAAGCTGAAGAAACAGTTCAAACTAACAGTCCAGACAACAGTATGCACGGCCGACCAGAAAGAATGAGACAGCGAGGAGTGACGAGGGGATCTGGCCGACGCTTGACACTCAGAGGAAAGGCGAGACGGACATATAATCAGGTTGATACTGGTACTATTGGTGTTGGATCTCTTCGCTGGCTGCTGAGGATAAGGACGGAGCGCTTATGGGAATGCTCCGAATGCTGTGATGTCGGTTCCTAAATCAATCAATCAACACTACATTAAGGCATAAGAAGGGACAAGAAGAATTAAAACATGAAGAGAAAATGGAAAAAAAATGAATTACAAAATGTACTAATTAACAATCCCAGGCTGTAACAATATATTTTATCGTAATATAATATACATAATATTTTATCGAAGTGAGAATTCACAAAAATGTCCCATATTTTATTTGGCAAATAAAATTCACATTAAACAAAGACATCTATTGGATCCATCGATTCCGACACTCGATCACCCCGTCGTTACCTGGGTGATGCGCCCGCGGGCAGCTTCAGCAGATCCATAGAGCACACTTTATTCACAAAATTCGAGGTTCTCAGTTCTATATGTTAGTTTGTAATGTTTAATATTGTTTATTAAAAAGTTTTAAAATCAAACAACGTTGCAAGTTGAACTCCAGTCTCCCGCGTGACCGGCTGAGACACTAACACTACACTACAGAAAACACATTGATGGTTCCACAAACAATAACATTAATAATGTAGTTAAGAGATTTTTTTTTTTTTTTTTTTTGGTTTGAATACAGTCTCGTATTACTTAAAAATTTTTGTGAATAGTTACTTCGATTCTTAAAGTGTAGATAAACAGAGCCGGTCTCTCTGGCCGCGGAGTTACAACACTTTCTCCGTAATCCCGTTTATCACGCAGAGTCTCGTAGCAGAGCGAGAGCTGGGAGCTGTTCGACCCCCGCTGGTGACTTGCGGGATAACTGAGCCGGCCGCTCAGAAAGCAATGGCAAACTACTGAGCGTAATCTTGCCAAGAAATCAACATACAGCTGAAAGATGCTGATGTTGACAGCGATGTCCTGTAAAGGATAAGCAAAAAAAAAAAAAAAGATGAACAGAACAGAATCCCAGACATGATCCTTGTGATAAAAATTACCAAAAAGGGTTGCTTGATGATGTGGGGAGTTGGATAACCTGATCGAGGCACGCCTACGTTTTGATACACTGGTTTTCTCAGATGTTCATACCGGATAGGATGCCAGTATTTCTCTTCTTTTGAATTCCCGAGTGACCCTGGCAAGATCAAGTGCACATACTACACTTTGATCTTAGCCAAAATGCCGAGAAGATTATGACTTTAAAGTTGTTAATATGGAAGCAGGCATCTTGTATTATATATAAAATTAAAAGCGATTTGTTAGGGAAAACTACTGTATATAAGCCTTTGGCAGATACGGGAGGTCGCTTAAGACGACAAATCGTCCCATGGCAATTAATCAGTAAATATGTACATAAAGGGGTTTTAGTTATATAACTTTCTCTCTATTTTGTGTGGTTATACTTGCTATGGTCTCCCTGGCATAGGGATTTACGTCTTTCTATGTAATCCCGTATATCCACGTGACGAACGTAACCTGCGCGAGAATCGGTAGCGGTTCTCGCCGCGTAGGTAACTTACAGGGGGATTGAGCCGGTCGATCATAAAACAATGGCAATCTACTGAGCGTTATCTTGCCAAGAAATCAACAATCAGTTGAAAGATGCTGATGATGTTGGCGTTGGCAGCGATGTCCTGTAATGTATGTGCGGAAAAAAAAATACTTGCTATTGACTATTGGTGATCTCATTAATAATAAATGTATACAGCGTAAACTGTCTTATACGTGGTGTCCTCTCAAATGAAAAAAAAAAAAGAAGTAAAATTCTAAACAATGCATTTCCTTGGGGAATTTATTGTCTATGTATATATATATATAGACAATAAATTCCCCAAGGAAATGCATTGTTTAGAATTTTACTTCTTTTTTTTTTTCATTTGAGAGGACACCACGTATAAGACAGTTTACGCTGTATACATTTATTATTAATGAGATCACCAATAGTCAATATAAAGGTGAAAATAAATAGGGATAGGGGAGACGATCCAGTTTTTTAGGTATGGATAACCAAGTTGTAAACACACACACTCACTCGCACACACACTCGCGCGCACACACCCACACACACACACACACACACACACACACACACACACACACACACACACACACACACACACATCATACTATGGAGATGTAAGCTTTTGAAAATTATGAACGAAATAATAATAATAATAATAATATAAATAATAATAATAAAATAATAATAATAATAACAATGGGGAGCGTCTGGCCGAGTGGCTAGAACGCTGGACTCTCACTTGGGAGACCCGGGTTCGATCCCTCTGTAAGGTGTAGAATTTTTTTTTTCTTTCGGGGGCAAAAGAAAATCCTTACCTACACAGTTCGCAGCGACTGCACTAGCCAGGCGGCACTAATTCCTCAGGCTCAAAGACCCTTCTGTCATACACCGCAAGGTACTAAATTGGCAGTAAATGACAGTTTTAATAAAAATAATAATAAGTTCACAACAAGTTCAGTTGTCAAGCAAGTTGTTACCAGTAAGTTGTCAGTTCACAGCAATGAGCGTGTACAAAGGGAAATAATGTGCAGTTGTGAATTCCATACATGAGAA
Organism: Cepaea hortensis; assembly: GCA_963921405.1. Lineage (NCBI taxonomy): Eukaryota > Metazoa > Mollusca > Gastropoda > Stylommatophora > Helicidae > Cepaea > Cepaea hortensis. The sequence goes on along the minus strand of OY992882.1, from coordinate 22,689,989 downwards.
TTTATATAGGGGAAATAACTCTGACAAATTCTATACTATTAGTTTCAATAATACATGCTCATTATCAGAAAGGAAATGATAAAATGATTTTATGGTAATCACGATCCATGCCTATCATAAAAAGTCTAGCTAAACATATTGTAATAAATTCAAAGATGTCTTCAGTATCATCTGATTAATAATTTGCATTACAATTATTAAAAGCAAACTGTTTACATACAACTTCAAATGATAATGGATGGAGAGTCATCAACCTGGCAGAAGCCAAAGGACTGCAGATTAGCAGTACCAGACTACAAAGAAAGGATATACACAAACAAACTTCACAAACATCACTTTAAATGTGGGCCCGGTGGACCACTGTGGGCAACAGCTCACAGTGGGACTAAGGGTCCATGCCAAAAACAGGGGAGGCGGGGAACCAGCTAGTCTGGGATGACCGCCAAACCCAAAAAAAAAAAAAAAAAAAAAAAACAAAGAAAGGATATACACAAACAAACTTGGAAATCATGTGACAAGAGAATCTATAATCAAATAGATCACATTTTAATTAACAACAGAAATGCATCAAACATACAGCAAGTCAGAAGTTATAGAGGAGCTGAGTGCCACAGTGACCACTTCCTCGTTGGAGCAAAATTTAAAATAAAACTTAAGAGAGCTTTCTATACTAAATTACAAAGATTACACCCAACATATAACAGAGAAAAACTGCAAGACATTACAGTCAAAGAGAAATTTACAGATGAAATAAAATGTAAACTTGAAACTCTGCAAAACCCTTTGGAGGAAAGCATTGACCAAACTTGGTTGAACATCAAGAATACAATTCAGTCTACCGCAGAAGAATGTCTCGGTGTGTTAACCACGCATAGAAAGAACAGATGGTTCAATCAAAAATGTGAAGAAGCAGTCATTAGGAAGAAGAATGCCAGACATGTATGGTTAAATGACATCAATAACATCCAAAAGGAAGAGCATTATAGAAATGAATGTAAAGAGGCTACAAAAATAGTCAGACAGCAGAAGCGAGAATATATGAATAATATAATCAAAGATATGGAAACTAATCACCAGAAAAATGAATCCAGAAAATTTTTTAAAGAACTGAAGTCAATGAAACGAGGGCACCAACAAAACACATATGGTTTAAAAGACAAAAATGGGAATATGATAAATACCAATGAGGAAATGTGCAACACATGGAAAGAATATTTTATTGAATTACTAAATTGTGAAGCTCCAAGTAACATTTTCTCACAGGAAGAGGTTCTAACATGCGAACCACAAATTGAAGAACCTACATTTGAAGAAATCCTATATGTAATCACACGACTTAAAAACAATAAGGCAACTGGGACTGATGGAATTGCTGCTGAATTTATAAAGGCAGGCGGCCATGCATTACATCTAAAGCTATACGAACTAATAATAAAAATCTGGAGGACAGAAGAATTACCCCATGACTGGAAAGAGTCATTATTGATACCTATCTTTAAGAAAGGAGACAAGTTCCAATGTGGAAATTATAGAGGAATATCACTACTGTCCACAAGCTATAAGATACTATCCGCAGTATTACTAAATAGACTAAAACCATATTCAGAAGACATATTAGGTGACTACCAGGCGGGGTTTAGACAAAACAGATCAACAATAGATCAGATATTTATCTTACGACAAATAGCCGAGAAACATTGGGAATATAAAAGAGATCTCCATAACATTTTTGTGGATTTTAAAAAGGCTTATGATAGTGTCCATAGGAATAGTCTATGGAATACTATGCAGGAATTTGGAATACCAAGGAAGTTAATCAACATGACCAGACTATGCATGGAAGATACTTATAATATAGTAACATATAAAGGCAGGAAATCAGACCCCTTCCAAATAACATCTGGCTTGAAACAGGGTGATGCACTATCGCCGCTACTCTTCAATCTGGCTCTAGAGAAAGTTGTAAGGAAGGTAAAGGAGGAATGTGATATTGGAGGAACATCCAAGCTGCTTGGTTATGCAGATGATATAGATATTATAGGGCAAAGTGAACAAAAGACATTGGAAATATTGACTCACTTAAAGGAAAAAGCCCAACAGATGGGGCTGGTTATCAACCAAGATAAGACAGAATATATGGTAATTTCAAGAGACGGAATGGCTAGAAACTCTGGCCACATACAAATAGATAATATGACCATTAAAAGAACGGAAACATACAAATACCTGGGTACGATCTTCAACTGCTCCAACATCATAAGGGAAGAAATACAAACTAGAATCAACTCTGGAAATAAGATATACTATGCACTACAACATCTACTAAAATCAAAGGCGCTATCTCGTAACACCAAAATCACAATATACAAAACACTGATCTGACCAGTTGTGCTGTATGGCTCTGAAACCTGGAGTACAACGAAAGGAGACGAAGCCTTGTTACAAACCTTTGAGAACAAAATTTTAAGACGCATCTTTGGACCCATTAGGGATACACAAAGTGGAGAGTGGAAAAGAAGAAGTAACAAAGACATTTATGATCTGTTTAAGTCCCCGCTAATCACTGGTATCATGAAGGCTAATAGACTACAATGGCTGGGGCATATAGAAAGAATGGAAGATAATAGGGAAACAAAACTCGCTTACACTCAGGAAATAAATGACCGTAGACCCCGAGGTAGACCAAGAAGGCGGTGGAGAGATAATACATGTACAGACCTGCAAGCACTTGGAATCAACGACTGGCAAGAGAAGGTCCACCAGAGAGACGAATGGAAACGGATTGTATTTGCAGCAAAGAACCTCAATGGCTCGGAACGCTGAAGAAGAAGAAGAAAGTTAAGGAGGGTTGTATTAAGAAGTTTCTCTTCACAACGTATATTTTTCGCATTTCTTTCATATATAAAGCTTCTTGTAATTTTCAGTGCGGTGTGTGTGGTATATTTCAATTGGACGTGACCTGTGTTTCCTGAGAACATGGACCAACCAGTTTATAACTTCACATCCAGCGCAGTACACGGTAAGCTACACAGCACAGGTACCCTCGTGCTGTCTGTTTCAGGGCCGGGAGCGGCAGTAAAATGCACCCCGACTCTAATCGCTAGCTCTTTGTTGGGCCCAGCTGGTGTCCCCGCGGGTGGCATAACGGACATTTACCGCTTCGAAATACCTACAAGCTGGTTTGTGAACTTAACACATGTAGCATACAACCAAAAATATCAAGATTTACATGGATTGAAACTGAAGGTCGCGAGCTGCGATCTTGAAATAGAGATCCAGCACGTGGAAAAGGAAAAAGAGCGGGTGACCATCCACTGGTTGCCAAATACCATGAGCCGCGAGGCAGTCAAAGAGTTGGTCGGAATGGCAACAGGTGACAAAGCCGCCGAAGTATTCAGACTGAAATATGGTGCGGGGAAGTGGGGTGCTTTGTGCAATTCAACTCAAGAAGTACCGCATTATGCTAGGTTAAACATCCCTGGAGTAACCGGTAACAACCACCGTATCCTCTTCACGATGCCAGGGCGCAGAACAACGTGCCCAAACTGTGGTCTGGACGACCACTGGGCCAACAGGTGCCCGAGACGAAGACCGAGGCCAAAGGTTGATGAAAACACGGTGGAAAACTTTCCACCGCTGGTAGAAGCAAACAGTCAGCAGCCACCGGCACAATCATGAGAACAAGTGGAAACCACAGTGGAAACCACAGTGGAAACCACAGCGCCGAAGACAGCACTAATGCCCACTCCAGTAACAACACCATTCGAGACTGAAATCGCTAATACCTTGGCCACAAACGACATTACAACACAAAGAACAAATCAACAAAAGGAACAAGACAAGAAAACCCAACCCAAATCCAAATCACCTACCACCCCAAATACACACCCATCCCCAACCCCGACCAAGGAAAACAATTCAGATGAACGGGAGCCCATTAAAAATGACAAAGAGGTAGACAAATATGGTTTCATTAAAGTGATTCATAACAAGAAACGCAATAGAATGCAGAAAAACGCAGAAAAGGCGATAGTTAAGACGACGATTCTCCAATTGCCACACCAAAAAAAGTGAACAAACCGGACAGCCCCACAGTAAGGACAAATGATCAACGACAGAACACAGACGAAGAGGACAACATATCCTTAAGATGTTTATTTATCGCCACTGATACTGAAGAAGAAGAGAACTCGGGAACGTCCAAAACGCACTGAACAGCTATATGCAGCATATTTCCTTACTTCCTTTAGTAATGTAACATGTCTTTCTGCTTGCACAAGGACGGCTTACAAAGGTTGATTATTATAGCTTCAGCAAACTTTAACAATCGACTACTTTGTGAATGAGCATGATTCAGAAGGTCGAAGCTGGATCTGTACGTAGACAGTGGACTGAGTCGCTGCGGAAGTCCGTTGTCCGCAAAGTCACCTTCATCTTCGTCCCGGGACATGCGGGAGTCGAGGGAAATGAACGAGCTGATAAATTGGCTGGCTCTGCACTCCCTGTAGATGGCCAGCCCATGGATCGTGTCGATGTTATTAACACCATTAAAGATATGGCGAGAACAGAGGATTTTGACGCCAGTGATTCCACATCGCTTTCCAGGATGAAAGACCTGGGAGTAAGAATCGGCACAGCCAGACGTGAGAGATACATCGGGAAAACAAAGCGCCTAGTCAACCAACACAGAACTGGCACTATTAGCCACCGGACGCTGATGCATATGCTGGGGGAGGATCTGAGCACCTATGGACATGTCCGGGGTGCAACGAAGATACCCCAACTGATAACTAACTAACTAACTAATGGCAATTGTCATTTGCACGCAATATAATTTCTTTTTCTTTATATACTTGTGATGGGTGACGACATAAAAATAATATGTTAAAATATATCTGGTATACGCACAAAACAACAACACATTTGCACACTCATACACAAATACAAACCAGATTTCATCCTGCTACAAGAGACAATTATTCATTCAGATATACATGGCGCACAAATTACAACACAATTAGGACTAAGACATGCACACTTCAGTTTGGCAGTCCAAAACATAGGTTCTGGGACAGCCATACTACAAACATCAGATAGGTGGAACATTTTAAAAACAAATCGGGATAGCCATTGTAGAATCAGCATAACACAAATAAGTAACACCTCACATACATATACCATTGTCAACATACATGCACCACCAAATTACAACTATCAGCCACAATTTTATGAAGAACTAGACACACTACTCACACACACATACAAAGCACAGAACACCATACTCTGTGGAGATTTCAACTGCGTCTTACAGGCATTGGATATAATAGGCGGAGAAATGAAGACACGGGTTAGGAGAATGGAAGGAGAAAGCAGAACACAGTTAGAAACACTGCAAAACATTTTAGACACACAATTTAATAGACACATTCAGACACAAACATCCAAATAAGCGAGAAACAACCCACACAAATAAAACACACCACACAGCAAGAAGATTAGATAGGATATATATACACATATATATATATATATACCTGCAACACACCACATAGTAAACACTAGGCACCTACAAGAGACATTACAGTACTGTCAGAGTCTAAAGTATTGCCAGCAGAGATGCAGGGACATCGTTACGCCCGCCAGGCGAATAGTCCCTAGCGGGGATGCTGTAACATCGTTACGCCCGCCAGGCGAGTATTAGTTACCTGCCTGCGAGGTTGCCGGCTGACGAGACAGCCAGCGGTCAGGCAAGGACAAAGCAGGGCGCACGCAGGCCTCGTGAAGCCACTTCAGGTGGGCAGGCGCGTTGCGAGAAATAGCCAGACAGCTCTGGGACTCGGACTCGACTGGACGTATGATGGGAGAAAGGCTTGTGTAGTTCTGTGGCCCGAAAGTCGAGTGCTTGTACATCTTGTGAGATAGACTGTAAGCTGTGGGTTGCTTGTAAGTGTATTGTTATAACTTATGTATTGTGATGATCATCTCTAGATCGTGATCTGTAAATAAATCCATCGAAACTTCGTGTCGTTGAGTCTCAAGTCAAATCACGCTGTACTTGTACTGTCTCACATGTGTTAGGTTAACGAGCCAGGTTTAAGACCCTGACAAGTACACAGACCACAAAGCCATATTAGCACCCATCAGTACAAGCAACATAAACACACAGATAAACAAACGTTCACCACATTGGTAATTTAATAACACACTTCTAAAGAATACAGAATATGAGAAATACATGGTACAACTTTTACACACATATACCGACCACATACCGGCTGACAACATTGGACAATACTGGGACCTACTAAAAAATACAATACGAAGCAGAACACAACACCTAGCATCCATCATACACAAAGACAGATTAAGACAAGAACAAATTATACAAACAGCCATACAACTAACAAAACAGATGGACAACAAAGCACCACATTTAAACACACTAGAAGAACAATTAGAGCAGCACCAACAACACAGATATCTAGGCGCCCTCCTTAGAACAAAACTAACCACAATCACGCAAGGGTCCCCCAGTAAACAATATTTAGCTATTGAACAGAACGTACAACACAGCAGACAAATAGGCAAAATAATAGACATGCAAGGCACCACACAAACAGAACCCGCGCAAATAACAGAAGCATTCAATCAATACTACACACACCTATTTACAGCAGAGACAGTATACACACAGACACAAGACAAATTTCTAAAATAGACAGTAAACAGCTGTTAGATGCAGACAAAGACACACTAGACACAGAAATAACACTAGCAGACATAACATACGCACTCAGCCAAATGAACAAAGACAAGACACCAGGACCGGACGGCTTGACTGTAGAATTCTACCAACATTTCTTTCCTATCTTGGGTGGCCTTCTTCTTAAAGTATATCAAGACGCCTTTGACAAAGAACAACTACCAGACAGTTGCAACATGTCGTACATAACACTCATACCTAAACACAACACAGACAAGACACAGATGAAAAATTACAGACCCATATCTCTGCTCAACACAGACTATAAAATACTAACTAAAGCACTGACCCACAAACTGAGACCTTTTATGTCAACACCCATACACCCAGACCAACAATGCTGTGTACCACATAGAAACATTCACCAGCATACACATTTTATTAGAGACATCATCACATACACACAGGAGAAAGACTGGCAGGCCTCTCTTTTGTCCCTAGACCAGGAGAAAGCCTTTGACAGAATTTCCCACTCCTATCTAAACAAGACATTAACACAATGCAATTTAGGCCAGTACTTTGGGAGGTGGATCTTGTACCGCAACCCTGAGAGTAAGGTGTTGGTTTACCACACACTCACTGCGGGCTTCCGGCTCACAAGGTCGGTGAGACAAGGATGTCTTTGTCGCCGCTCCTATATGTGCTGGTTTTAGAACCACTACTAGAAGCAATCAGACAAGACACCAACATCACAGGCACAATCATACCAGGCGGAGGAGAGCGGAAGTTGCTTTCATACGCAGACGACACAACTTTCTTCCCCACCACAACACATCCGTTACAAATATACTCCACACCTTTACACAGTTTGGTAAGGGGAGTGGGGCAAAATTAAACATACAAAAATCACACATAATGGGTCTCGGTAAGTGGCGAAACAAAACAGACTTTTCTCCCGACTTAACAGCCACAGACAACATCAAACTATATGGGATAACATTTCCTAACAACTCCCGACAGATGCACGCACAGACATGGCAAAACCTCACACAAAAAATGATAGACATGCTGCACAGATACAGGTATAAGACATCCACAATATTTGGTAGGAGCATCATAGTTAACACATTCATCATTCCCAAAATAATATATTTGGTCACAGTGCTAGACCCTCCTAAACAGACAGTCACAGACATCAACAAACATATCAGACGTTTCATCTTTGGCAGCACAATCTATAGCATCAAACATAAGACACTCATACAGGACAAAAGACAAGGGGGAATAGCACTACAAGACATACATACAAAAATACAACCGCTTAGAATCCAACACATAGGACATATCCTCAATCAACTTGAACAGCACCCACTAGCACTCTATTACATAGAACTCAGACTGCAACACCTTAGAAGAATACAACTTAATTCACCACACCATTTTGGAACACTACCCACTTTCTACAAGACATGCATACACTCACTTCAAGGACGCGAGCATTTACTACACCAGACAACAAACCAGATTTACAAATATCTAGTCAATCAACAAGCACCCCCACTACGACTCAGAACAAAAAGGGGACAAAAATACTACATACAAGACTACACATGTACTTTCACTAATCTCCACAATCCACACATCAAACCCAAAGCCAGAGAAATTACGTACCGTTTAATCCTTAACATGTCACCTACTACGGAAAAACAAGCAAGCAGGTTAATACAAATAACACAATGTCAACTCTGCAGACGGAACATACAGGAAACCGAAGATCACATTTATTACACTTGTCCAACAGTCCAAATCGCACTAGACACACTAAGACAACTCATTGAAACATTTACTAAAAAGAAAACATATATGTACAAAGCAATTTTTTTCAACACTTTACCTAAATCTACCAAAGACAACCACACGAAATTGCTGATTTCTCTGGCAGAATACAGGTACATAGTATGGTCCTGTAGAAATGGCGCAGTGTACAAATATAAAACGTACAATTCAAGTTTAATACTGTATAAGTTCCAAAACAAAATAACACAAATATTCACAAACACACAGACATAACGAAATAAAACCAGCTTATTTATTTACTCAATTGAATACCCATAATATGTATGAATGTGGACATGCACGCATATATGTGTACATGCACACATATATGTGTATGCTTGTATGGTAGAATGTGGCTATATAGAATATGAATATACAGGTTTATCTTAGAGGGCTATCATATAATACCGAAACCCGATCGTCTTGACTAACAATAGTGCAGGTTGAACGGGAGTGTCCCAGACAAGTCCCTGTTGTGGGAATTTTAGAACGTGTGTGCGCCTCGCGACGCGAGCCCTGTGTGTGTCGTATTTTTTAAATACTTTGGAACACTTCTCACTAGGTGGTAACAAGCATTGGACAGCACATAAAGTACACGCCGCAGCTCCTCTGGCCTAGGGAAACAAAGGCTTTGTGGAAAACTGGCTGCATGTCCTTTGTAAGACCCGGCCACCGGCCTGGTGTGTCTAGTGGCTGGTGGTCACTAGGCATTTTTGCGTTCAGCGGTTTTGCCTTTTGCCTATTTTCAACACGATTTCCCAGCACGAATACATAGTTGTAGAATACCAAGGCCAACATGTATGGTATTTGTATATGGGTAGCCAAGTATGGGTAATTCGTGTAGGTATCTATGTAAATATAATCATTGCTTTGTTTGATATACATGTATTTATATTAATATATGCACATGGAAATCCCCCCCCCCCCACAATTTAAATAGAATGAGAATGTAAAGGTTATTGCCCAAGATCACGGAAATGCATGTACAATCATCTACAGAAAGCAAGGGATAGATCAAGACAGAATGTGTGTGTGTGTGAGAGAGAGAGAGAAGAGAGAGAGAGAGAGAGAGAGAGAGAGAGAGAGAGAGAGAGAGAGAGAGAGAGAGAGAGAGAGAGAGAGAGAGAAGGACAGTTGTAACATGCATTCCACTCGTGGAGATGGAAATGAAACGAGGAATGTGTGTTTTACAAACTATGCCATAAATGTCATATTAGCATAACTGTATATGTATGTATTTGTTTTGATTAACGCATGTGACACATAACACTAACAAACGGCAACGTTCTGTAATATACACAAACAAAGAAACACACATTACACCTTGTACATTGCTTTGTATGCAATAAACGTTGGGGAAAAAATCATTTTTGTAAGTGTAGATATTTCTACCCGTGTAGATATTTCTACCCGTGTAGATTTATCTGCGCTTTGTCTGGCTAAAATACAGAGATTGTGAGACTGCAATACCAAGTTCATGAGAGAGGCTGGTTGTAACAGAATGGCTTGCCGCTGTGGGATGACCATGTGTTACGTATGTAGGACCCCACGGATCACTTACCAAAATTTCTGCCTGCATGTCAATGGAAGTGATATATTCTGGGATGTAAACGCGGCATTTCACAACGTATAAACATTCCCCTTCTCTTCACAACGTTTAAATCTTTCGCCAACGCATTCCGTCAACATCGTTTTTGTGGTGATATTCGTTGGATTTGATATTCTGGATATTTCCTCTGAATTATTACCTGAAACAACACATTTCAATATGTATTCGAATATCACTGAAGTCGGGATCTCGATAAATGACTACGATGTCCAGCTACTTCACCAGTCCGGAACTAAAGTGTGTTCCATAACTGGTCCCGGGGCGGCTGCTAAAGCAACACCTGCACTTATTATGAGTGCCCTAACTGGTCCAGGAGGTGTACCTTTTGGGGGAGTCGTCGACCTGCATAGGTTCGAAGTTCCCACTAGGTGGTACTTTCACCTGTCAGCAGAGGTTCAGAAAGCCGTGTATGACAAGATACACGGCAAAAAGTTTTCTCTACCAAGTCTAGGGATAGACATATCACTACAACATCTAGACAAAGAAATGGACAGGCTGACCATCCACTGGCTACTTGTCACGATTGCTCCTCAAGGAGTTAAAAAACTGGTGCACAGTATTACAGGAGACGACAAGGCTGAGGTCTTTAGGATAAAGAATGGGACTGGCAAGTGGGGAGCGATCTGCAACCCAACAAAGGAAGTCCCACATTACATACGGATCTACACTCCCGGTATTACGAACAATAACCACAGAGTGTTGATCACGATGCCGGGGAGAAAGACCAATTGTCCAGCGTGTGGCCAAAAATACCACTGGGCAAATAAATGCCCTAGTCGACGACAATCGACGACACCAATAGCAGCAGCAGAAAGTGTTCAAAGCCAAGAAGATTTCCCACCACTCGAAAGAGAAACCTCTCCACAGGGAGAGATTGAACTGACACAAACCTTCAGTAGTCAAATCAACACACAAGAAAATAACACACAAGAAAATAACACACAAGACATCAATCCAAGGAATGAAGACTCTGACGGTTTTCAAGTCGTCAGCAAACCAAAGAAGAGAACATGGGCTAACAGAAGACTGCAGTCAAAACACAGCGACGACACAGAAACAGACGACTTATCACTGCCAAAGAAAGAAAAAGTCAAATCCACTATAGGCAAGACAAAGGAAACTGAACAAGAACAACAAGAGGAGACACAATTACAAGACCAAGACGACACATACAGCATACCAGACACTCTCTTCGTAGACACAGACACAAGTGATAAGAACGAGGATCAAGATGTTCCTCTCACACATACTTTTGATGCTCCAGACTTGCTCGCCTAAATGTACTCATCACGGATAATAACTTTGCGTGTGATTCTATACACTTATTATATCTCATTCATTCGTTTTTACTTAAATTATAATGACTAGTGATTTAGTTATTATTACTTTAAACATTTGTGGTATACTTACAAAATTACAACACATTATCACACTAATAAACAAACACAAACCAGACTTTATACTACTACAAGAAACAAAAACATTCACACAACATATCACCACACAGCTAGGCCTCAGACATTCATGCTTTAGTTTAGGCACACACAAAATTGGGTCAGGAACAGCTATTCTGCAGACATCAGACAGGTGGGACATAATTAAAATACACACGGATAACCAGGGACGAATCTCCATAATACAGGTAGAAAGCACTATACATGCATACACCATAGTGAACATACATGCACCACCTAATTACAATCATCAACCAAATTTTTACCAAGAATTAGACACCTTACTTATACAAACATACAGAGGGCAAAATGTTATCCTTGCAGGGGATTTCAATTTTGTACTCTCAGATTTGGATATCGTAGGGGCAGGCAAAGCAGGAATCAAGACACAATTAAGGAGAAATTACAGAAATGGAATACATCAACTGGATATACTAAAGAATACTCTAGACACTCACAATTTAATAGACACTTTCCGATACAGACACCCTAATAACATTGCAACAACACACAAAAATAGGGCTTACAATAGATCAGCCAGATTAGATAGAGTATACACACATTCAACACACCACATAATACACACAAAACATCTACAAGAGACATTACAATACACAGATCACAAAGCAGTACTAACACATATCACTACAGACACTACAAACACAAGGCCATCAAAAAGAACACCACATTGGAAGTTCAATAACTCCTTACTCCAAAACACAGGTTATTTACAACATGTGACACAACTTATTCTAACATACACTAATAGTACACCCACCGACAACATAACACAAATTTGGGATTTACTAAAGAATACAACATGGTATAGAACACAACAGTTAGCATCCATCATACATAAAGACAGACTACAACAAGAACATATCATACAGACAGCAATACAACTCACAAAACAGACTGACAGGAATGCACCACACCTAAACACACTAGAATCACAATTAGAACAACACCAGCAACACACATTCCGTGGTGCACTCCTTCGAACAAAACTTACTAACATATCAGAAGAAAGTCCCAATAAACAACACCTTGCATTAGAACAAAACATTCAACGCAACAAATAGGAGCAATAACAGACATGCAAGGAAACACACAAACAGAGACAGTACATATACTAGAAACATTCCAACAGTACTACACTGGCCTATATACAGCAGAACCCGTCAACACACAAACACAAAATAGGTTCCTACAATACACAAAGAAATTGTCAGACACAGACAAAGACACACTAGACACAGAGCTTACATTAGCAGACATAACACATGCACTCAATCAAATGCAAAAAGACAAAACACCAGGACCAGATGGACTCACGGTAGAATTCTACTAACACTTCTTTCCTATCCTAGGTAATTTCCTTCTAAAAGTCTACCAAGAAGCTTTTAACAAACAAGAACTCCCAAACACTTGCAACATGTCATATATAACACCCATACCAAAGACAACACAGACAAAACACACATGAAAAACTATAGACCCATCTCATTATTAAACACAGACTACAAAATTCTAGCAAAATCACTTGCAAACAAAATAAAAAAAACTTCATGCCATCACTCATCCACCCAGACCAACAGTGCAGTATTCAACACAGAAACATACACCAACATACACACTTCATTAGAGATTTCATTACATACACCCACCAGAAAGACTGTCAATCCTCCCTTTTATCTTTAGACCAGGAGAAGGCCTTTGACAGAATTTCACACTCATACTTACACAAAACACTTGCACACTGTAACATAGGACAGTACTATAGACAGTGGATAGAAATATTGTATAAAAATCCTGAAAGTAAGGTACTGGGGAATCATTCACTCACTGGCAGTTTCAGAATCACTAGGTCTGTCAGACAAGGGTGTCCACTATCACCAGTCCTATATGTACTAACACTAGAACCACTCTTAGAAGCAATTAGACAGGACACTAACATTAAAGGTACATTTATACAAGGGTCTGGAGAGCGGAAATTAATTGCTTATGCAGATGACACCTGTACTTTTGTATGGATGTGAAGCGTGGACAATGAGCAGTCAGGCTGAAAAACATATGGTGGCTGTAGAGATGTGGTTTCTGAGGAAAATGCAAAGAATACCATGGACAGGCAGAAAGACCAATGAACAAGTCCTTCAAGAAACAAATGAAGATCGTAAATTGATTAGAGAAATTAGACGTAGACAGTCAAACTTTTTTGGGCATGTTATGAGAAGAAATGGATTGGAGAATTTGGTGACAACTGGTAAGATCGAGGGGAACAGACCAAGGGGAAGATCTAGAAGCAAGTACATGGATGGCTTGGCCTTGTGGCATGGTCGAGACAGAAACACGGAGCTGATCCACGACTCTGGTTATCGAGTGAGATGGCAGAACATGACCGCCCACGCTTACCGGCATGGCACATGATGGATGGAGATGACACCGCTTTCTTCCCTACAACCAACACTTCCATAACGAACATACTTCACACCTTCAGACAGTTTGGTGAAGGAAGTGGGGCCAAAATAAACATACAGAAGTCTAAAATAATGGGTCTGGGGAAGTGGAAGAATAAAGCAGATCCCCCCCCCCCCCCGGATCTAACAGTCACAGATAACATGAAGATTTATGGGATCACTTTTCCATCCAATCCCAGAAAAACACACACAGAAACATGGCAATCACTGACAAAACAAACTATAGACATACTACATAGGTTCAAATACAAGACATCAATAATTTTTGTACGAAGCACAATTGTAAACACCTTCATCATTCCTAAAATAATATTTTTAGCCACACTGTTAGATCCCCCAAAACAAACAATCACAGACATAAACAAACACATCAGACAATTCATCTTCAGCAACACACTTCACAGTATAAAACACAAGACTTTAATACAAGATAAGAAACGAGGGGGTGTAGCATTACAGGACCTTAACACAAAAATACAAGCATTAAGAATCAACCACATAGGACGCATCATCAATCATCCAGATCAACACTCGCTAGCATTATACTATATTGCAATTAGATTACACAGAATTAAGAAAATAGACAAAACAACACCGCACTATTACGGCACACTACCGCACTTCTACAGAACATGTATGCAAACATTTCAAGGTAATGGACACTTAATACAACATACAACCAAGCAGATATACAAATATTTAGTGAAACAACAAGCCCCACCACTACACCTGAGAATCAAAAGAGGATACAAATATCATATGAAAGACTACAGCTGCACCTTCACTAACTTACACAACAAACATATCACATCAATATCCAAAGAATTAACATACAGGCTAATTTATAATATGACCCCGACAACAGAGAGAGCAGTACAGACATCCAAGCGAATAGCCCAAGTAATTTATGTAGACACAATATTCAGGAAACAGAGGACCATCTGTTTTATGGATGCCCAACAATCACAGCCACTAAGACTGCACTACAACAGTTAATAGAAACACACACAAACAAGATAACCGACGTTTACAAAGCAATATTCCTAAATACAATCCCTACAACCACAAAACACACACACTAAAATCCTAGTAGCTCTAGCGGAGTATAGAAACGTAATATGGTCTAGTCGAAACTCAGCCACTCACAATCACCAAACAATACAACCACACACATTATCACAAATTTCTCAACAGAAAATCGCCCAGCTATTCGCTGATTAAGCAAACGCCACTCCCATAAGTTTTTACACTACATAACATACATTTCAAACACACACTCTCACAGATAGTTCTATACTCCTAATGTGTACCACTGAACTCAATCATTGGGGAATAAAGGGCCAAATAACTGAATATGTGTCCCTTCTTTGTTACTGAGTCTATTGGCCCAGCCTTGACACGATGGGAAGGTGCCCTTTGTGAGTCAGTGGTTTTGTCGACAGATGGTTGACCTTCGTCAGAAGGCGGCTCAGGTAAAATATCTGTAGTGGTGGAAATTTGCCATCTTGTGTAGCGAACTAAACAAATTCCCTCCCCCGATGTGTCTCCACCTTGACGTGGTGGGAGAGCTTGCGTGTCCCATAGACCCCATTTGCTTGCCGATGGGTGAAAAATTACATATCGGACAGCTTATGGGATAGGGACCAGACTAAGAGAGACACAACCTGCTGCTCTGCAGGCATAGACTGAGGATAGCAGTCAAAATTTAAATGAGGTGCACAAAGGCAGAATTTCTTGGTCCGGACAAAACTCTTAAGGCTCCCTGTCGAGGGCTGTGGCTGAACGCCTCTAAGCCACAAACCCTCGGATCTTAGAGCCAGGCTGATACCCGTCTACCGGAAAATAGAAACATGACACTGAGCAAGCTACATGCTCAGGTCTGATACATGTTCGAAGGCTCCCAGCTGGGGGATATGAGAGTTTCCCGGATGAAGGGGCCTGGCCGTTTCCCGTTCACTGCTGCACGAAGGTAAGGTGCTGAGCCGGCAGCACATGTAGCCTACCTCGCGAGCGAGTACAGAAAAGTGCCCCAGTCGAAGGGTTACGGAACCTGTCTGTATCTAACTCATAGAGAGTGTAGACAAAAGTGGAATAATGTTTCATCAACGCGAAATGGAACGCACGGCGAGCGAACCTATTGCGTGGTCTGAAGTCACAAGCAAAAGCTTACCGAGTGGATGTCACTCGCAGTCTGACCGCTCCTGGTGTGTGATTGAGCGATCAGTGGCAAGTGGGATGCCCAACACATGGAAGTGAGGAACTAAAGCAGCCATGAGCAGGACGTGGAAACTCCTTGGGTGAGCCCAGTCTCAGAGCAATATGTGCCGGCTCTGCAATTATGGAAGCCTCCTTGGATAGCGAGATAATGCCAATGGTCTGCCCCTGCCTTCCCTTGAGGGCAGACCACGATATCGTTGATCGTTCTATCTTGACCAGCTGAGATGTGGGTGACATTACAACAGTCTAACGTGTCACGAAACCAGAGGAAGGCTAACCTCACTAAAAAATGCCCGCCGGAAGTCGGAAGTGTCGTCCTACGGGTGGCAAACTAAAAATTGACACTACGCATTTACGTCCGAGTGAAATGTCTCGTCCGAATGTCTCCCGTGCTAGGAACAGCTCTGACTACCTAGTTTCCGAATGCCGCTCTTGTTCGGAACAGCTCTGACTAGGTAGTTTTCCGAATGTCCCCCGTGCCTGGAACAGCTCTGATGGGTACAGGGACAAGCACATGTCCGAAAACTCGCTTAGTGGAAACCAACCGCAGAGCTGACTGGTTTGTGCAGGAACGGCCCAGGGCGAGCGAAATGCCCAATATATTGAAGTGAGGAATTAAAACAGCCATGAGCAGGACGTGACGATTCCCTCGGTAAACCCAGCACCAGAGCGTTATGTGCCGGCTCTGCAATTATGGAAGCCACCCAGGATGGCGGAAAATGCTATGGACTGTCCCTGCCTTCACTTGAGGGATGACCGTGTAGTCTTCGACTGGTCCAACTAGACCAGCTGAGATGTGGACGGTACCACAAAAGTGAGAGTCTCCCAGGATTGCTAACCTGGTCAAAAATGCACGCTAAAAGTCGGATGTGTTGGCCTGAGGGTTTCGACCCGAGGGTGCCTAACCAGACACACCGCAATCACATCTGAAAAAATCACTCCGGATGAACGCAAAGAAGAAGAAACATATTCCAACCTATGCGCCCCCCCCCCTGTTCTCTCTCTCCCTTTCTCACCCCCTCTCTCCCCGGCTCTCTCTTTCCCTCTCCCTCCGTGTTGACGGCTGGTAACAAGCATTAGAGAGCGCAAATAGAACACGCCGCAAAACATCTTCCCCAGGGTGCTTTAAATCGAAGATCAAATCCTCCTCCTCCCAAACAACTTTAAAGAGAGATATACAGCTCCTATGGCCTAGGCACACAAAGGCTCTGTGGAAACAACTTTAAAGAAATATATAGCTCCCCTGGCCTAGGTACACAAAGGCTTTGTGAAAACTGGCTGCGTGTCCGCTGTAAGACCCGGCAACCGGCCCTAGTGGCTGGTGGTCACTAGGCAATTTTGCGTTCAGCGGTTTCCCCTTTGCCTAAATTCAACATGATTCCCCAGCAGGAATATAAACATTGTTGTATAATACAAAATGCTAACATGTAGGGTATTTATATATGGGTAGCCATGTATGGGTGAATTCGTGTAGGTATTTATGTAAATATAATTATGGCTTTGTGTTGATATACAGGTATTTATATGAATATATGATATACATATCCATGTACTATTATCTACAGAAAGCAAATGATAGATCAAGACAGAATGTGCATGTGTGTGTGCGAGAGAGAGAGAGAGATAGAGAGATAGAGAGAGAGAGAGAGAGAGAGAGAGAGAGAGAGAGAGAGAGAGAGAGAGAGAGGTGTAACATGCATTCCACTTGTGGAGATGGAAATGAAACGAGGAATGTGTGTTTACATGCACTATGCCATAAATGTCGTATTACCATAACTGTATATGCATGTATTTGGTTTATTAACGCATGTGGGTTTATTAACGCATGCGACACATAACACTAACAAACGGCAACGCTCTGTAATATACACAAACAAAGAAACACACCTTGTACACCTTGTAAATATACATTGTTTTGTATGAAAAAAACGTTGGGGGAAAAAAAAAATTTTTAAAAACAAACGGGAAAAAAAACATTTTTGTAAGTGTAGATATTTCTGCCCGTGTAGATTTATCTGCGCTTTGTCTGGCTAGAATAAAGAGATTGTGAGACTGCAATACCAAGTTCATGAGAGAGGCTGGTTGTAACAGAATGGCTTGCCGCTGTAGGATGACCATGTGTTACGTATGTAGGACCCCTCGGATCACCTACCAACATTTCTGTCTGCATGTCAATGGAAGTAATAAGTGTACACAGTGCAAGGCTTGCCCCTTGTGGACGGATATTGAGGATGATGATCCAAAGTTTACATCCAAGTGATATGTTCGAATTAACAGGCGATGAATTTTTTGTTAAATGTTTCAGTACTATTGCATCTGTAAACATTGTAAATACAAATCGGTTTTTTAATGATATAATCTGAATTGTGAAAGTTAAGATTTCAAATTAAAAACATATTATTCATAAGATAGGTGTATAAATAAAATGTTTGGCATTTAGCCACAACAAAGAATACATATTATATCTTCATTAACAAGGTATTAAAACATTTTTTTTTACATTCTATTGCCAGAACTTTTTAGTTCTGTCATTTCATGTAATCTACCAGAAGCTAGATTTCATTTAAAGAGAGTACAGAAATGTTCTATAGAACTTGTTCTGCTGAATAGCAGTAAATCTTGCAAACACCCTAAACTGCCAGAGTAACTAACTACGATTGACTGGAAAGGTTAATAAAAGTAAAACATTATATACAACTATATAAAGGAGACCAATATAATGTTCTGTGGTCATGACCATCATGTATTGAGAAGAGAAGCACTGAAAAATATCATGATGACTGGAAAGATCAGCATGGAAGTTGCAGAAGCAGAAATGATGCTGGATGGCCCAAAATGGTAGGACACATGGTGATGATGATATTTAATTTTAGTGCAATGAACATTTTATACAATGAAGTATAAAATATAACACAAGTAATATTTGAAGAACATGCAAGTTTTAATGTGGAAACATCCTGTAAAATACCAGCATATATGAATATCATTATCATCACAATTTTACAATGTATTTACAACAAAATTGTGAGTGTAAACATTTCTCATCGTTTACATAGGTTGTTGTGTACATTTTAAATGTAAACTTACAATATATTCATAATACATGCTTCTTCACAGTTTTTAAAAAAAAACATTTTGTGAGTGTAGATATTTCTGCCCGTGTAGATACATCAGCGCTTGATCTGGCTAAAGTAAAGAGATGGTGAGATAGAGCATCTATAATTTGTGTGTACATTTGTAATCAATAGGCATACTGCATTTTGTATGTGAGAAGAACTAATGTATTTGATAATTAAAAAGTGTGTGCAGTTAATTTCCAAACGCTTAAAGTAGAGTATCATGCTGCATTTGACTTTTGGGGTCATATGTGCACATTAACATAGCATACATACTTGGCCGTTTGTGATCTCTTGGCAAGTTTACATTCAGCAGTAACAACTCAATGCTGCCAAATGGCACGCAGCTGTGTTTCGAACTTGGTATGTGGGATTGCGAAACGCGTCAGTAACCTCTTCGCCAAGGAACCAGCGTGTAAGAATTTTAAAAAGGTAAATGTCAGTAATACCCCCCCCCCCCGCCCCTTTTTTTCCCGCGGAGACAGCAGCTGGCCCTAGAAATTGTTTTCTGTAATTGAGTTCTGTAAAACTGCACTACCTCGTGTTATTTTATATTGTTTACATTTCTACAGCTTTGCAGCGGGCAAGCTATAAATGATAGGATAGTGTAAATGAGATTTCAAAATACAGATTAACGGAATAACTATTAATAGAACAAGCAGCACAGTCTTCCTAGGAATGACCCTAGACGAACAGATGAACTGGTCAAAACACATGGAGCAGACATTAGAAAAATGCAAGAAAGCAAGCAACCTACTGCGAGTGATAAAAGGAAACGGACAGGGTGCCCACACCAAAACAATGCTGATGTTCTATAAAGCATTTATCAGACGCACACTAGAATATGTCAGCAATATTTACGACTCAGCATCAGAAGCCAACGAGAGGAGGTTAGAATCCATACAGACCCAAGCGTTAAACACCATCCTGGGAGCTGGAAAAGGGACATCCAAAAAAGCCATGGGGGTAGCACTGGGTGTACTACCACTGTGTCTGAGGGGTAAACAGCTGACGTATAACTAATGGGTAAAGGCAGCACAAGACGAAGCCCACCCTGGATACCAAACATTCAGTGACAACCTCAGCAAATGGGGAGGCATCCCAATAGTAAAACTGCAAAGATCGGCAGGATGGGAAGCAGCAGAGATGATGAAGGAAGAAACCATGCTAGCAGTATCCCTGAAACAGACAAGACGGTTTAAACCAACAATCCTACCATGGGAACTAACAGTCCCATTGACAGACACGAGCCTAGCGAAGACCATCACCAAAGACACGGAGGACACAGATGCAAGAGACGCGGCCGAGGCGTAAGTAGAAGATATCAATAAGGACAACCTCATAATATACACATACGGGTCCAAGAACGAACAGGGAGAGGTAGGAGCAGGAGTAGTGGTCCCAGACTGGAAGCTGAGGAAACAGTTCAAACTAACAGACCAGACAGCAGTATGCACGGCCGACCAGAAAGAATGAGACAGCGAGGAGTGACGAGGGGATCTGGCCGACGCTCGACACTCAGAGGAATTAGAGACGGACATATAATCAGGTTGCTACTGGTACTATTGGTTTTGGATCTCTTCGCTGGCTGCTGAGGATAAGGACGGGGCGCTTATGGGAATGCTCCGAATGCTGTGATGTCGGTTCCTAAATCAATCAATCAATCAACACTACATTAAGGCATAAGAAGGGACGAGAAGAATTAAAAGATGAAGAGAAAATGAAAAAAAAAAAATGAATTACAAAATATACTACTTAACAATCCCAGGCTGTGACAATATATTTTATCGTAATATAATATACATAATATTTTATCGAAGTGAGTATTCACAAAAATGTCCCATATTTTATTTGGCAAATAAAATTCACATTAAACAAAGACATCTATTGGATCCATCGATTCCGACACTCGATCACCCCGTCGTTACCTGGGGGGATGCGCCCGCGGGCAGCTTCAGCAGATCCATAGAGCACACTTTATTCACAAAATTCGAGGTTCTCAGTTCTATATGTTAGTTTATAATGTTTAATATTGGTTATTAAAAAGTTTGAAAAAAAAAAAAGTTGCAAGTTGAACTCCAGTCTCCCGTGCACATACTACACATTGATCTTAGCCAAAATGCCGAGAAGCTTATGACTTTAAAGTTGTTAATATGGAAGCAGGCATCTTGTATTATGTATAAAATTAAAAGCGATTTGTTATGGAAAACTACTGTATATAAGCCTTTGGCAGATACGGGAGATCGCTTAAGACGACAAATCGTCCCATGGCAATTAATTAGTAAATATGTACATAAAGGGGTGTTAGTTATATAACGTTCTCTCTATTTTGTGGTTATACTTGCTATTGTCTCCCTGGCATAGGGGTTAACGTCTTTCTATGTAATCCCGTATATCCACGTGACGAACGTAACATGCGCGAGAATCGGTAGCGGTTCTCGCCGCGTAGGTAACTTACAGGGGGATTGAGCCGGTCGATCAGAAAACAATGGCAATCTACTGAGCGTAATCTTGCCAAGAAATCAACAATCAGTTGAAAGATGCTGCTGATGATGGCGTCGGCAGCGATGTCCTGTAATGTATGTGCGGAAAAAAAAATACTTGCTATTGACTTTTGGTGATCTCATTAATAATAAATGTATACAGCGTAAACTGTCTTACGCGTGGTGTCCTCTCAAATGAAAAAAAAAAAAAAAGAAGTAAAATTCTAAACAATGCATTTCCTTGGGGGATTTATTGCCTATATATATATATATATATATATATATATATATATATATATATATATATATATATATATATATATATATATATATAAGGTGAAACTAAATAGGGATAGGGGAGGCGATCCAGTTTTTTAGGTATGGATAACCAAGTTGTAAACACACACACACACTCGCACGCACACACACATGCGCGCGCGCGCGCACACACACACACACACACACACGCACACACACACACACGCACCATACTATGGAGATGTAAGCTTTTGAACATTATGAACGAAATAATAATAATCATCATAATATAAATAATAATAATAAAATAATAATAATAATGAGGACCGGCTGGCTGAGTGGCTAGAACGCCGGAATCTCATTCGGGAGACTCGGGTTCGATCTCTCGGTAAGATGTAGGATTTTTTTTTCTTTCGGGGGCAAAAAGAAATTCCTAACCTGCACAGTTCGCGGCGACTGCACTAGCCAGGCGGCCTTAATTCCTCAGGCTCAAAGACCCTTCTGTCATACACCGCAAGGTACTAAATTGGCAGTAAATGACAGTTTTAATAATAATAATAATAATAAGTTCACAGCAAGTTCAGTTGTCAAGCAAGTTGTTACCAGGAAGTTGTCAGTTCACAGCAATGAGTGTGTACAAAGGGAAATAATATGCAGTTGTGAATTCCTTACATGAGCATTTATATAGGGGAAATAACTCTGACAAATTCTATACTATAAGTTTCAATAATACATGCTCATTATCAGAAAGGAAATGATAAAATGATTTCATGGTAATCACGATCTATGCCTATCATAAAAATTCTAGCTAAAGATGTTGTAATAAATTCAAAGATGTCTTCAGTATCATCTGATTAATAACTTGCATTAAAGTTATTAAAAGCAGACTGTTTACAAAATTATATTTGGATGTCTCAAAGATAAGCAGGGATGTATTATGAAGTTTCTCTTCACGACGTATAATTCAATATACACGTGTTGCCTTTTTTGAGATAGACAGGATTTCCAGTGTCAACACAACGTGTACATTTGCATTAACGATTTTTCTCTTTCACGATTTATTTAAAAATATCAGTGATTTTAATTTTGTGGAAGTGAATTCGATAGTGTATCACCACGTGTAGATCTGGATTAAAATTTCCTCTGTCACGACACAAAAAGTCACTTCGAACTCCCAGACAGATCAACATAGTAAGGAGGATGAAGACGGTTTCCAGCTGGTCAGTCGGAAAAGGGGACGCTCAACCAAGAGCCTGTCTGACGGTGAGAGCTCGACACCTCCAGCCTGCCAAACACAGGTTACCACGCTGCCGCCCCTCAACAACCACGACTACCCTACACCGCCTGAAGCGCACAGGTCAAACAAAAAAGAAATGCGTAAGTAATTATACTGAACAGATAACGACCAGCGCCATGACCGAAATAGACAGTGATAACATTAACACACCACCACGACAAAGAAACCTGTCAGATTCTTCACCACGCCTCGTTATTGACTTAGAGATTTCGAGCCCGGCGAAGGAATCTACTGACAATCTCCAGAAATGATAACAGGAATACAGACAGTTTTGGAACAAGAAACATAATTATGCTCAACCGTTTCTTATTTTACAACAAAAATGGCAGCGGAAATTAAAATAATGAGTATTAACTTGCGAGGTATAAGATTCAAAATAAATCATCTTATACCACTCGTACACAAATATAAATCTGATTTTATACTCATTCAGGAAGCTAGCATTAAATCCGATGAACACGCATCATATATCACAACATGCTTAGGTCTAAGACACTCATGTTTTAGTCTTAGTACGCAACATATCGGATTGGGTACAGTAATAATACAGACATCGGACATGTGGCAGATTATAGAGAAGGACAGGGACTGCCAGGGTAGGATAGCTATAGTACAGGTGAGAAATAACATAAATAAATACACAATTGTCAACATACCCGCACCGCCTGACTACAGAAATCAGCCGATCTTCTACCAAACACTTGAAAATTTATTATCACGCTCATATCGGGGTCACAACATCATTCTAGGGGGTGATTTTAATTGCGTACTTTCGGCGCACGACCTTATAAATGGAGATGTAAGAATGCAAATTAGAAACACAACGGGGGAGGAGGAACATCAATTAGACACATTGCAAACAATTTTAGATATCCATGGGCTAACAGACGCATACAGGCAGATGCACCCCCATGGAACAGATACAACACACACAAACAATGCGCATAACAGAACAGCGCGATTAGATAGAATTTATGCGCCCATAACACATCATATAACACAAGTCAAGCATTTACAGGAGACACTGAACTTCACAGATCATAAGGCTGTAGTTGCAACAATAAACACAGTACAAGCAACACCACATCTTAGAAGATCCCCCCATTGGAAACTGAACTGCACACTTTTACAAAATCAGGACTATGTAGATTGCATAATAAAACTGATCCTCACATACACAAGCGATATACCGGAGGGTAAAGCGCAAGAACTCTGGGAAACACTTAAACAAACTATACGAGAGAGAACACAAACACTAGCAGCAGTAATACACAAGCAAAAACTACAACAAGAAAAAGTATTGGAAAATGCAATTAAGCTCTTACTACAGACAGACAAAAATTCACCACACATCATAGCATTACAGGAAGAATTAGATCTCCACAGACATCATCGATTTCAGGGGGCTTTACTGCGAACAAAGTTACAAACTATAACACAAGAGATACCGAGTAAACAATACCTAGCTTTAGAACAAAACATACAGCGCAGCAGACAAATAGGCCAGATAATTGACAGGGAAGGAAATATACAAGTCGAGCCACAACAAATAGCCTTAGCCTTTGAAGATTATTACAGGAACCTTTATACAGAGGAAAACACACAGGCGCACGTGCAAGAACACTTTATGAAATTCACAAAAGAACTCACAGAGGAACAGAAACTAACACTAGATGCTGAATTAACACTAACAGATATAACACAAGCGGTTCATGGAATGCAGAAGGGCAAATCGCCTGGCCCTGACGGTATTACTGCTGAATTCTATCAGTTTTTCTTTCCTCTTCTAGGTCCCCTTTTACTAGCAGTATTCTCTGAATCTTTCCACAAACATGAACTCCCATCCAGTTTCAACACGTCTTACATCACTCTTATTCCGAAGGAGAACACTGACAAGACACTTTTAAAGAGTTACAGACCTATCTCGCTTTTAAATGTAGACTACAAGATTTTAACAAAGACTTTGACAAATAAATTAAAACCAGTAATGGCATCTCTCATTCATGAAGACCAGCAATGTAGTGTACAACACCGGAATATCCAGCAACACACACACTTCATAAGGGACATCATCAACTACACACATCTGAAAAACTGTCAGTCCTCAATTCTCTCTTTAGATCAAGAAAAAGCATTCGACAGAATATCTCACTCATACCTCTACAAAACTCTCTCACACTGCAACGTTGGAATTTATTTTCGGACATGGGTCAAAATTTTATATTTGAAACCGGAAAGTCTGATTCTATTAAACCATATCCTAACCAATTCTTTCAGGTTGACTAGGTCAGTGAGACAGGGATGTCCCTTGTCCCCTTTACTGTACGTTGTCGCTCTAGAGCCACTTCTAGAAAAGATACGACAGGACGACAATGTCAGGGGTACGTTCATACCAGGGAAGGGTGAACAAAAGCTGCGTGCTTATGCTGACGATACCATTTTCTTTCCGACCACTGAAAAATCTGTACGGATCATTTTGGAGACGTTCTCCTTTTTCGGCAAAGGGAGTGGGGCAAAATTAAACGTCCAAAAATCTACTATAATGGGCTTAGGCAAATGGAAAAATAAGGCGGATTTTCCATTTGACTTAACATCAAACAATCTTATAAAAGTGTACGGAATAGTCTTCCCATGTCAACCAAATCAGACACACAAAGACACTTGGCAACATCTAGAGAAGAAAATAACAGATATGTTACAGAGATACAAATACAAAACAACTACCATATTTGGTAGAAGTACCATTGTTAATACATATATAATTCCAAAAATACTATATCTGTGCACAGTCCTAGATCCCCCACGTCAAACTGTCACAAACATAAACAAAGAGATTAGACGCTTTGTGTTTGGCAGCACCATCTACAGTATCAAACATACTACACTCATGCAAGACAAAAAAGATGGAGGTATCGCCCTCCAAGACATAACAACCAAAATACAAGCAATTAGGATTAAAACACGTAGGTGAAATCCTACAACACCCAGAAAAAGACCCTTTAGCACACTATTACATTGGAATTAGGCTATCTTCTTTAAAACCTATTAGGAATACATCCTCACATTATTTTGACACTCTCCCAACGTTCTACAAAACATGTATTTCAGCCAGTAAAGGACATGAAAAATTACTACACAAGAAAACACATACAATCTACAGGCATTTAGTTAAATTACAAGCAACTCCGGTACATCTCAGAATTAAAAGAGGACATAGATATTTCATAAAAGATTATACCGAAATTTTCTCTAATATTCACAACAAGCAGATTACTCCAAAAGCAAACGAAATTACATATAGGCTTGTTTACAGCATGACCCCAACAACAGAGAGAACAGCAAAAATAACTAAACAAATACTACAGTGTCAGCTTTGTAGACGGAACGTCCAAGAATCAGAAGAGCACGTCTATTACGAATGCAACACAATCATGCCAACAAGAAATCTCCTACAAAACATCCTAAACTCTCATTCGAAACAAAGAACAGATGTTTACAAAGCAATCATGATAAATTCCATTCCTTACTCCACACAAGACACCCACACAAAGCTACTTGTTCTATTGGCAGAGTACAGAAATCTTATATGGACATTAAGAAACAAAGCACTATACAATTACAGAACAATCAACAAAGAAATTGTCCAACAACTTTATCAACAAAAAGTCGCAAACATTCTAATCTTAGCCCCACAAACGCAAATCTCGTAAAATATTTGGCTGAAGACAGCACATATTACAGAAGAAGCAAATAACTTGTTTTAAATAAAGGATACTACAACTGTAAATGTATTTATTGATGGTATTAATAATCTTACAATTATATTATTATTATTATTATTATTATTATTATTATTATTAATACTATTATTAATACTGCTACTATTATTATTAATTT
The DNA here is from genome assembly GCA_963921405.1 of Cepaea hortensis. Taxonomy (NCBI): domain Eukaryota; kingdom Metazoa; phylum Mollusca; class Gastropoda; order Stylommatophora; family Helicidae; genus Cepaea; species Cepaea hortensis. The sequence goes on along the minus strand of OY992882.1, from coordinate 22,662,642 downwards.
TTCCATTATTATATTTGAATGTGCAACATGAAATATATTGTGGATGTGTGTCTGTGCCGTTGGCAGTAACATATGTATGCGTCTGTGTGTGGATGCAGGTGCGTGTGCGTGTGTGGTGCATGAATTTGCACGCGCATGTGTACGAGTGTGTGTGTGCGCGCACGCGTGCGTGCGTGCGGGTAGCAGTCTTTAAACCAAGTCGGTATCTTAAGTATTAAAATGATGTTATACGGTAATGATATGTTTCAAAAGAAAAATATGCACCACCATGTATAAACAAATTCGATGAGCCCTTTAAGTACCCTGTAAGCTAAGGTGGCTTTTAGTGGCCAAGTTTTAAGTCATTCCCATTGTATATAAAACCCAGACACTATCACAATTTTGGACCAATTATCTCCCTGGGGACAGACCATGGACCCTAATTGCTAGTAGTAAATCCCTGATTCGTATCCCCCAAACAAAAGACATCATGGACTAGAGCGTCACCCTGAAATTTGTCATCAGGCAACAACACCAACGACCTTCGCCTCGGGAGCTTAGTGACCCATAAATTACAAGGAAGCCACATTTTAATGGAAATGATAGTTTAAAGTTTATTGTCCAAGCGCGGGGCATTTAAATGTACTGCGGTCTCCAGAAAGCATGAGATTGTGTGTGCGTGTGTGTTTGTGTGTATGTGTGTGAGAGAGAGAGAGAGAGAGAGAGAGAGAGAGAGAGAGAGAGAGAGAGAGAGAGAGAGAGAGGAGAGGGAGAGATGGACAGGTGGTTCATGCATTCCGCTTGCGGAAGTGGAAGTGAAGCATATGCAAGGAATGTGTATCTACATGCACTATGCCACAAATGTCATATTTTCATAACTGTATATATGTATGTATATGTTTTATTCACAATGTCACACTTAACACTAACAAACGGCAACGCTCTGTAATATACACAAACAAAAGAAACACACACTACAACTTGTAAATACACATTGCTTTGTATGAAATAAAAGTTGAAAAAAAAAGGAAGTCAAACTTTATTTGAAAGGCAGATATTGCCTTGGAAATAATAAAAAAAAAAAAAAAGTGGAGAAGGATTGGTTACAGCTGGAATACCGAGGATGTGTCGAACCCCTTGTCCGACATACTGCCATGTCGCGGCTCCTATTTGGGAGCCACAATTTAAATAGAATGAAAATGTAAAGACCACGGAAATCTATGTACTATTATCTACAGAAAGTAAAAGAGATATATCAAGACAGAATGTGTGTGTGTATGTGTGTGCGTGTGTGTGTGTGTGTGTGTGTGTGAGAGAGAGAGAGAGAGAGAGAGAGAGAGAGAGAGAGAGAGAGAGAGAGAGAGAGAGAGAGAGAGAGATGCACAGGGGTAACATGCATTCCACTTGTGGAGATGGAAATGAAACGAGGAATGTGTGTTTACATGCACTATGCTATAAATGTCATATTATCATACCTGTAAAGCATGTATTTGTTTTATTAATGCATGTGACACATAACACTAACAAACGGCAACGCTCTGTAATATACACAAACAAAGAAACACACATTACACCTTGTAAATATACATTGCTTTGTATGAAATAAACGTAAAAAAAAAAAAAAAAAAAAGATCTTGCAAAAAAAAAAAAAAGTGTTGCCTGCAGTTTGTAAGCCGGCACGCAAGCATCGGCCCGAGAGGACGGTGTGGGGCGGCTTTTGCCGTTTCGACCTTGACACCAGCATTTCATTTAATGTATATATTGTGGGTGTGGAAGAGAACGCGTGGTGTGTTGAAGGTTTATAAGCGTGTGAGAATGATGGGTTTAGAGTGAATGAGGGGAAGAAATCATCACCACATCATAGTCGTTGTTGTCTCCGTCATCATTATCATCACCATTATCATCACCATTACCATCAATCACGTTAGAATGGGATGACTGAAAGCTTACGCCAAATCACACTTTCCCATTACGTCATATTGTCTTAGTTTAATTTATTGCTCATATTTTATGCATATTATGTGAATATAATTTGTAGTTTTGATGATGGAAACACATTTGTACACCAATTCGACACACAAACGGCCTGTTAAATAGACCTACACAAATACCATACACACAGCACGCCTGTTAAAATACTAACAATACAATTGCACAATTTTTTTAACACTCAATAAACGTTTTCAAAAATTTTTAAACAAAAACAACGTATTAAAAAAAATATATATCTCTTTTGAATTCGTTCCTTTTCCAACTTTAATATTGCAAAGATGAAACTTTCTAAGCTTAGTTTCATTGTGAATTTTCAGAATTGTTTCAGGGAAGCGGGACCTAATGGGACGTTTCTGACCCCTCTGTGAACCGTGATCCCTTAAGAAATAAACCATTTTTGTAAGTGTAGATATTTCTGCCCGCGAAGATTTATCTGCGCTTTGTCTGGCTAAAATAAAGAGATGGTGATACTGCAATACAAAGTTCACGAGAGACGATGGTTGTAACAGAATGGCTTGCCGCTGTGGGATGACCATGTGTTACGTATGTAGGACCCCTCGGATCACATACAAACATTTCTGCTTGCATGTCAATGGCAGTGATAAGTGTACACAGTGCAAGGTTTGCCCCTTGTGGACGGATATTGAGGATGATGATCCAAAGTTTACATCCAAGTGATGTGTTAGAATTAACAGGCAATGAATTTTTTGTTAAACATTTCAGTACTATTGCATCTGTAAACATTGTAACTAAATACAAATCGGTTTTTTAATGATATAATCTGAATTGTGAAAGTTAGGATTTCAAATTAAAAACATTATTCATAAGATAGGTGTATAAATAAAATGTTTGGCATTTAGCCATAACAAAGAATACATATTATATCTTCATAAACAAGGTATTAAAACAATTATTATTTTTTTACATTCTATTGCCAGAACATTTTAGTTCTGTCATTTCATGTAAATTACCAGAGCGTACAGAAATGTTCTATAGAACTTGTTCTGCTGTATGGCAGTACATCTTGCAAACACCCTAAACTGCCAGAGTAACTAACTACGATTGACTGGAAAGGTTAATAAAAGTAAAACATTATATACAACTATATAAAGGAGACCAATATAGTGTTCTGTGGTCATGACCATCATGTATTGAGAAGAGAAGCAATGAAAAATATCATGATGACTGGAAAGATCAGCGTGGAAGTTGCTGAAGCAGAAATGATGCTGGATGGCCCAAAATGGTGGCATGCAAAAATAACATCTGCATAATTTATCCAGAACACCTAGGGCCAAGATATTTAAAGATGCATGAATGCCCATGGTTGGGCACGTGGTGATGATGATATTTAATTATTGTGCAAGGAACATTTTATAAAATGAAGTATAAAATATAACAAAAGTAATATTTGAAGAGCATGCAAGTTTTAATGTGAAAACATCCTATAAAATACCAGCATATATGAATATCATTATCATCACAATTTTACAATGTATTTACAACAAAATTGTGAGTGTAAACATTTCTCATCGTTTACATAGGTGGTTGTGTACATTTTAAATGTAAACTTACAATATATTCATAATACATGCTTCTTCACAGTTTTTAAAACAAAACATTTTGTGAGTGTAGATATTTCTGCCCGTGTAGATATATCAGCGCTTGGTCTGGCTAAAGTAAAGAGATGGTGAGATAGAGTATCTATAATTTGTGTGTACATTTGTAATCAATAGGCATACTGCATTTTGTATGTGAGAAGAACTAATGTATTTGATAATTAAAAAGTGTGTGCAGTTAATTTCCAAACGCTTAAAGTAGAGTATCATGCAGCATTTGACTTTTGGGGTCATATGTGCACATTAACATAGCATACGTACATGGCCGTTTGTGATCTCTTTGCAAGTTTGCATTCAGTAGTAACAACTCAATGCTGCCAAATGGCACGCAGCTGTGTTTCGAACTTGGTATGTGGGATTGCGAAACGCGTCAGTAACCTCTTCGCCAAGGAACCAGCGTGTAAGAATTTTGAAACGGTAAATGTCAGTAATACCCCCCCCCCCCCTTTTTTTTCCGCGGAGACAGCAGCTGGCCCTAGAAATTGTTTTCTGTAATTGAGTTCTGTAAAACTGCACTACCTCGTGTTATTTTATATTGTTTACATTTCTACAGCTTTGCAGCGGGCAAGCTATAAATGATAGGATAGTGTAAATGAGATTTCAAAATACAGATTAACGGAATAACTATTAATAGAACAAGCAGCACAGTCTTCCTAGGAATGACCCTAGACGAACAGATGAACTGGTCAAAACACATGGAGCAGACATTAGAAAAATGCAAGAAAGCAAGCAACCTACTGCGAGTGATAAAAGGAAACGGACAGGGTGCCCACACCAAAACAATGCTGATGTTCTATAAAGCATTTATCAGACGCACACTAGAATATGTCAGCAATATTTACGACTCAGCATCAGAAGCCAACGAGAGGAGGTTAGAATCCATACAGACCCAAGCGTTAAACACCATCCTGGGAGCTGGAAAAGGGACATCCAAAAAAGCCATGGGGGTAGCACTGGGTGTACTACCACTGTGTCTGAGGGGTAAACAGCTGACGTATAACTAATGGGTAAAGGCAGCACAAGACGAAGCCCACCCTGGATACCAAACATTCAGTGACAACCTCAGCAAATGGGGAGGCATCCCAATAGTAAAACTGCAAAGATCGGCAGGATGGGAAGCAGCAGAGATGATGAAGGAAGAAACCATGCTAGCAGTATCCCTGAAACAGACAAGACGGTTTAAACCAACAATCCTACCATGGGAACTAACAGTCCCATTGACAGACACGAGCCTAGCGAAGACCATCACCAAAGACACGGAGGACACAGATGCAAGAGACGCGGCCGAGGCGTAAGTAGAAGATATCAATAAGGACAACCTCATAATATACACATACGGGTCCAAGAACGAACAGGGAGAGGTAGGAGCAGGAGTAGTGGTCCCAGACTGGAAGCTGAGGAAACAGTTCAAACTAACAGACCAGACAGCAGTATGCACGGCCGACCAGAAAGAATGAGACAGCGAGGAGTGACGAGGGGATCTGGCCGACGCTCGACACTCAGAGGAATTAGAGACGGACATATAATCAGGTTGCTACTGGTACTATTGGTTTTGGATCTCTTCGCTGGCTGCTGAGGATAAGGACGGGGCGCTTATGGGAATGCTCCGAATGCTGTGATGTCGGTTCCTAAATCAATCAATCAATCAACACTACATTAAGGCATAAGAAGGGACGAGAAGAATTAAAAGATGAAGAGAAAATGAAAAAAAAAAAATGAATTACAAAATATACTACTTAACAATCCCAGGCTGTGACAATATATTTTATCGTAATATAATATACATAATATTTTATCGAAGTGAGTATTCACAAAAATGTCCCATATTTTATTTGGCAAATAAAATTCACATTAAACAAAGACATCTATTGGATCCATCGATTCCGACACTCGATCACCCCGTCGTTACCTGGGGGGATGCGCCCGCGGGCAGCTTCAGCAGATCCATAGAGCACACTTTATTCACAAAATTCGAGGTTCTCAGTTCTATATGTTAGTTTATAATGTTTAATATTGGTTATTAAAAAGTTTGAAAAAAAAAAAAGTTGCAAGTTGAACTCCAGTCTCCCGTGCACATACTACACATTGATCTTAGCCAAAATGCCGAGAAGCTTATGACTTTAAAGTTGTTAATATGGAAGCAGGCATCTTGTATTATGTATAAAATTAAAAGCGATTTGTTATGGAAAACTACTGTATATAAGCCTTTGGCAGATACGGGAGATCGCTTAAGACGACAAATCGTCCCATGGCAATTAATTAGTAAATATGTACATAAAGGGGTGTTAGTTATATAACTTTCTCTCTATTTTGTGGTTATACTTGCTATTGTCTCCCTGGCATAGGGGTTAACGTCTTTCTATGTAATCCCGTATATCCACGTGACGAACGTAACATGCGCGAGAATCGGTAGCGGTTCTCGCCGCGTAGGTAACTTACAGGGGGATTGAGCCGGTCGATCAGAAAACAATGGCAATCTACTGAGCGTAATCTTGCCAAGAAATCAACAATCAGTTGAAAGATGCTGCTGATGATGGCGTCGGCAGCGATGTCCTGTAATGTATGTGCGGAAAAAAAAATACTTGCTATTGACTTTTGGTGATCTCATTAATAATAAATGTATACAGCGTAAACTGTCTTACGCGTGGTGTCCTCTCAAATGAAAAAAAAAAAAAAGAAGTAAAATTCTAAACAATGCATTTCCTTGGGGGATTTATTGCCTATATATATATATATATATATATATATATATATATATATATATATATATATATATATATATATATATATATATATATATATATATATAAGGTGAAACTAAATAGGGATAGGGGAGGCGATCCAGTTTTTTAGGTATGGATAACCAAGTTGTAAACACACACACACACTCGCACGCACACACACATGCGCGCGCGCGCACACACACACACACACACACACACGCACACACACACACACGCACCATACTATGGAGATGTAAGCTTTTGAACATTATGAACGAAATAATAATAATCATCATAATATAAATAATAATAATAAAATAATAATAATAATGAGGACCGGCTGGCTGAGTGGCTAGAACGCCGGAATCTCATTCGGGAGACTCGGGTTCGATCTCTCGGTAAGATGTAGGATTTTTTTTTCTTTCGGGGGCAAAAAGAAATTCCTAACCTGCACAGTTCGCGGCGACTGCACTAGCCAGGCGGCCTTAATTCCTCAGGCTCAAAGACCCTTCTGTCATACACCGCAAGGTACTAAATTGGCAGTAAATGACAGTTTTAATAATAATAATAATAATAAGTTCACAGCAAGTTCAGTTGTCAAGCAAGTTGTTACCAGGAAGTTGTCAGTTCACAGCAATGAGTGTGTACAAAGGGAAATAATATGCAGTTGTGAATTCCTTACATGAGCATTTATATAGGGGAAATAACTCTGACAAATTCTATACTATAAGTTTCAATAATACATGCTCATTATCAGAAAGGAAATGATAAAATGATTTCATGGTAATCACGATCTATGCCTATCATAAAAATTCTAGCTAAAGATGTTGTAATAAATTCAAAGATGTCTTCAGTATCATCTGATTAATAACTTGCATTAAAGTTATTAAAAGCAGACTGTTTACAAAATTATATTTGGATGTCTCAAAGATAAGCAGGGATGTATTATGAAGTTTCTCTTCACGACGTATAATTCAATATACACGTGTTGCCTTTTTTGAGATAGACAGGATTTCCAGTGTCAACACAACGTGTACATTTGCATTAACGATTTTTCTCTTTCACGATTTATTTAAAAATATCAGTGATTTTAATTTTGTGGAAGTGAATTCGATAGTGTATCACCACGTGTAGATCTGGATTAAAATTTCCTCTGTCACGACACAAAAAGTCACTTCGAACTCCCAGACAGATCAACATAGTAAGGAGGATGAAGACGGTTTCCAGCTGGTCAGTCGGAAAAGGGGACGCTCAACCAAGAGCCTGTCTGACGGTGAGAGCTCGACACCTCCAGCCTGCCAAACACAGGTTACCACGCTGCCGCCCCTCAACAACCACGACTACCCTACACCGCCTGAAGCGCACAGGTCAAACAAAAAAGAAATGCGTAAGTAATTATACTGAACAGATAACGACCAGCGCCATGACCGAAATAGACAGTGATAACATTAACACACCACCACGACAAAGAAACCTGTCAGATTCTTCACCACGCCTCGTTATTGACTTAGAGATTTCGAGCCCGGCGAAGGAATCTACTGACAATCTCCAGAAATGATAACAGGAATACAGACAGTTTTGGAACAAGAAACATAATTATGCTCAACCGTTTCTTATTTTACAACAAAAATGGCAGCGGAAATTAAAATAATGAGTATTAACTTGCGAGGTATAAGATTCAAAATAAATCATCTTATACCACTCGTACACAAATATAAATCTGATTTTATACTCATTCAGGAAGCTAGCATTAAATCCGATGAACACGCATCATATATCACAACATGCTTAGGTCTAAGACACTCATGTTTTAGTCTTAGTACGCAACATATCGGATTGGGTACAGTAATAATACAGACATCGGACATGTGGCAGATTATAGAGAAGGACAGGGACTGCCAGGGTAGGATAGCTATAGTACAGGTGAGAAATAACATAAATAAATACACAATTGTCAACATACCCGCACCGCCTGACTACAGAAATCAGCCGATCTTCTACCAAACACTTGAAAATTTATTATCACGCTCATATCGGGGTCACAACATCATTCTAGGGGGTGATTTTAATTGCGTACTTTCGGCGCACGACCTTATAAATGGAGATGTAAGAATGCAAATTAGAAACACAACGGGGGAGGAGGAACATCAATTAGACACATTGCAAACAATTTTAGATATCCATGGGCTAACAGACGCATACAGGCAGATGCACCCCCATGGAACAGATACAACACACACAAACAATGCGCATAACAGAACAGCGCGATTAGATAGAATTTATGCGCCCATAACACATCATATAACACAAGTCAAGCATTTACAGGAGACACTGAACTTCACAGATCATAAGGCTGTAGTTGCAACAATAAACACAGTACAAGCAACACCACATCTTAGAAGATCCCCCCATTGGAAACTGAACTGCACACTTTTACAAAATCAGGACTATGTAGATTGCATAATAAAACTGATCCTCACATACACAAGCGATATACCGGAGGGTAAAGCGCAAGAACTCTGGGAAACACTTAAACAAACTATACGAGAGAGAACACAAACACTAGCAGCAGTAATACACAAGCAAAAACTACAACAAGAAAAAGTATTGGAAAATGCAATTAAGCTCTTACTACAGACAGACAAAAATTCACCACACATCATAGCATTACAGGAAGAATTAGATCTCCACAGACATCATCGATTTCAGGGGGCTTTACTGCGAACAAAGTTACAAACTATAACACAAGAGATACCGAGTAAACAATACCTAGCTTTAGAACAAAACATACAGCGCAGCAGACAAATAGGCCAGATAATTGACAGGGAAGGAAATATACAAGTCGAGCCACAACAAATAGCCTTAGCCTTTGAAGATTATTACAGGAACCTTTATACAGAGGAAAACACACAGGCGCACGTGCAAGAACACTTTATGAAATTCACAAAAGAACTCACAGAGGAACAGAAACTAACACTAGATGCTGAATTAACACTAACAGATATAACACAAGCGGTTCATGGAATGCAGAAGGGCAAATCGCCTGGCCCTGACGGTATTACTGCTGAATTCTATCAGTTTTTCTTTCCTCTTCTAGGTCCCCTTTTACTAGCAGTATTCTCTGAATCTTTCCACAAACATGAACTCCCATCCAGTTTCAACACGTCTTACATCACTCTTATTCCGAAGGAGAACACTGACAAGACACTTTTAAAGAGTTACAGACCTATCTCGCTTTTAAATGTAGACTACAAGATTTTAACAAAGACTTTGACAAATAAATTAAAACCAGTAATGGCATCTCTCATTCATGAAGACCAGCAATGTAGTGTACAACACCGGAATATCCAGCAACACACACACTTCATAAGGGACATCATCAACTACACACATCTGAAAAACTGTCAGTCCTCAATTCTCTCTTTAGATCAAGAAAAAGCATTCGACAGAATATCTCACTCATACCTCTACAAAACTCTCTCACACTGCAACGTTGGAATTTATTTTCGGACATGGGTCAAAATTTTATATTTGAAACCGGAAAGTCTGATTCTATTAAACCATATCCTAACCAATTCTTTCAGGTTGACTAGGTCAGTGAGACAGGGATGTCCCTTGTCCCCTTTACTGTACGTTGTCGCTCTAGAGCCACTTCTAGAAAAGATACGACAGGACGACAATGTCAGGGGTACGTTCATACCAGGGAAGGGTGAACAAAAGCTGCGTGCTTATGCTGACGATACCATTTTCTTTCCGACCACTGAAAAATCTGTACGGATCATTTTGGAGACGTTCTCCTTTTTCGGCAAAGGGAGTGGGGCAAAATTAAACGTCCAAAAATCTACTATAATGGGCTTAGGCAAATGGAAAAATAAGGCGGATTTTCCATTTGACTTAACATCAAACAATCTTATAAAAGTGTACGGAATAGTCTTCCCATGTCAACCAAATCAGACACACAAAGACACTTGGCAACATCTAGAGAAGAAAATAACAGATATGTTACAGAGATACAAATACAAAACAACTACCATATTTGGTAGAAGTACCATTGTTAATACATATATAATTCCAAAAATACTATATCTGTGCACAGTCCTAGATCCCCCACGTCAAACTGTCACAAACATAAACAAAGAGATTAGACGCTTTGTGTTTGGCAGCACCATCTACAGTATCAAACATACTACACTCATGCAAGACAAAAAAGATGGAGGTATCGCCCTCCAAGACATAACAACCAAAATACAAGCAATTAGGATTAAAACACGTAGGTGAAATCCTACAACACCCAGAAAAAGACCCTTTAGCACACTATTACATTGGAATTAGGCTATCTTCTTTAAAACCTATTAGGAATACATCCTCACATTATTTTGACACTCTCCCAACGTTCTACAAAACATGTATTTCAGCCATTAAAGGACATGAAAAATTACTACACAAGAAAACACATACAATCTACAGGCATTTAGTTAAATTACAAGCAACTCCGGTACATCTCAGAATTAAAAGAGGACATAGATATTTCATAAAAGATTATACCGAAATTTTCTCTAATATTCACAACAAGCAGATTACTCCAAAAGCAAACGAAATTACATATAGGCTTGTTTACAGCATGACCCCAACAACAGAGAGAACAGCAAAAATAACTAAACAAATACTACAGTGTCAGCTTTGTAGACGGAACGTCCAAGAATCAGAAGAGCACGTCTATTACGAATGCAACACAATCATGCCAACAAGAAATCTCCTACAAAACATCCTAAACTCTCATTCGAAACAAAGAACAGATGTTTACAAAGCAATCATGATAAATTCCATTCCTTACTCCACACAAGACACCCACACAAAGCTACTTGTTCTATTGGCAGAGTACAGAAATCTTATATGGACATTAAGAAACAAAGCACTATACAATTACAGAACAATCAACAAAGAAATTGTCCAACAACTTTATCAACAAAAAGTCGCAAACATTCTAATCTTAGCCCCACAAACGCAAATCTCGTAAAATATTTGGCTGAAGACAGCACATATTACAGAAGAAGCAAATAACTTGTTTTAAATAAAGGATACTACAACTGTAAATGTATTTATTGATGGTATTAATAATCTTACAATTATATTATTATTATTATTATTATTATTATTATTATTATTATTAATACTATTATTAATACTGCTACTATTATTATTAATTTTTCCATTATTATATTTGAATGTGCAACATGAAATATATTGTGGATGTGTGTCTGTGCCGTTGGCAGTAACATATGTATGCGTCTGTGTGTGGATGCAGGTGCGTGTGCGTGTGTGGTGCATGAATTTGCACGCGCATGTGTACGAGTGTGTGTGTGCGCGCACGCGTGCGTGCGTGCGGGTAGCAGTCTTTAAACCAAGTCGGTATCTTAAGTATTAAAATGATGTTATACGGTAATGATATGTTTCAAAAGAAAAATATGCACCACCATGTATAAACAAATTCGATGAGCCCTTTAAGTACCCTGTAAGCTAAGGTGGCTTTTAGTGGCCAAGTTTTAAGTCATTCCCATTGTATATAAAACCCAGACACTATCACAATTTTGGACCAATTATCTCCCTGGGGACAGACCATGGACCCTAATTGCTAGTAGTAAATCCCTGATTCGTATCCCCCAAACAAAAGACATCATGGACTAGAGCGTCACCCTGAAATTTGTCATCAGGCAACAACACCAACGACCTTCGCCTCGGGAGCTTAGTGACCCAGAAATTACAAGGAAGCCACATTTTAATGGAAATGATAGTTTAAAGTTTATTGTCCAAGCGCGGGGCATTTAAATGTACTGCGGTCTCCAGAAAGCATGAGATTGTGTGTGCGTGTGTGTTTGTGTGTATGTGTGTGAGAGAGAGAGAGAGAGAGAGAGAGAGAGAGAGAGAGAGAGAGAGAGAGAGAGAGAGAGGAGAGGGAGAGATGGACAGGTGGTTCATGCATTCCGCTTGCGGAAGTGGAAGTGAAGCATATGCAAGGAATGTGTATCTACATGCACTATGCCACAAATGTCATATTTTCATAACTGTATATATGTATGTATATGTTTTATTCACAATGTCACACTTAACACTAACAAACGGCAACGCTCTGTAATATACACAAACAAAAGAAACACACACTACAACTTGTAAATACACATTGCTTTGTATGAAATAAAAGTTGAAAAAAAAAAGGAAGTCAAACTTTATTTGAAAGGCAGATATTGCCTTGGAAATAATAAAAAAAAAAAAAAAAGTGGAGAAGGATTGGTTACAGCTGGAATACCGAGGATGTGTCGAACCCCTTGTCCGACATACTGCCATGTCGCGGCTCCTATTTGGGAGCCACAATTTAAATAGAATGAAAATGTAAAGACCACGGAAATCTATGTACTATTATCTACAGAAAGTAAAAGAGATATATCAAGACAGAATGTGTGTGTGTATGTGTGTGCGTGTGTGTGTGTGTGTGTGTGTGTGTGTGAGAGAGAGAGAGAGAGAGAGAGAGAGAGAGAGAGAGAGAGAGAGAGAGAGAGAGAGAGAGATGCACAGGGGTAACATGCATTCCACTTGTGGAGATGGAAATGAAACGAGGAATGTGTGTTTACATGCACTATGCTATAAATGTCATATTATCATACCTGTAAAGCATGTATTTGTTTTATTAATGCATGTGACACATAACACTAACAAACGGCAACGCTCTGTAATATACACAAACAAAGAAACACACATTACACCTTGTAAATATACATTGCTTTGTATGAAATAAACGTAAAAAAAAAAAAAAAAAAAAAGATCTTGCAAAAAAAAAAAAAGTGTTGCCTGCAGTTTGTAAGCCGGCACGCAAGCATCGGCCCGAGAGGACGGTGTGGGGCGGCTTTTGCCGTTTCGACCTTGACACCAGCATTTCATTTAATGTATATATTGTGGGTGTGGAAGAGAACGCGTGGTGTGTTGAAGGTTTATAAGCGTGTGAGAATGATGGGTTTAGAGTGAATGAGGGGAAGAAATCATCACCACATCATAGTCGTTGTTGTCTCCGTCATCATTATCATCACCATTATCATCACCATTACCATCAATCACGTTAGAATGGGATGACTGAAAGCTTACGCCAAATCACACTTTCCCATTACGTCATATTGTCTTAGTTTAATTTATTGCTCATATTTTATGCATATTATGTGAATATAATTTGTAGTTTTGATGATGGAAACACATTTGTACACCAATTCGACACACAAACGGCCTGTTAAATAGACCTACACAAATACCATACACACAGCACGCCTGTTAAAATACTAACAATACAATTGCACAATTTTTTTAACACTCAATAAACGTTTTCAAAAATTTTTAAACAAAAACAACGTATTAAAAAAAATATATATCTCTTTTGAATTCGTTCCTTTTCCAACTTTAATATTGCAAAGATGAAACTTTCTAAGCTTAGTTTCATTGTGAATTTTCAGAATTGTTTCAGGGAAGCGGGACCTAATGGGACGTTTCTGACCCCTCTGTGAACCGTGATCCCTTAAGAAATAAACCATTTTTGTAAGTGTAGATATTTCTGCCCGCGAAGATTTATCTGCGCTTTGTCTGGCTAAAATAAAGAGATGGTGATACTGCAATACAAAGTTCACGAGAGACGATGGTTGTAACAGAATGGCTTGCCGCTGTGGGATGACCATGTGTTACGTATGTAGGACCCCTCGGATCACATACAAACATTTCTGCTTGCATGTCAATGGCAGTGATAAGTGTACACAGTGCAAGGTTTGCCCCTTGTGGACGGATATTGAGGATGATGATCCAAAGTTTACATCCAAGTGATGTGTTAGAATTAACAGGCAATGAATTTTTTGTTAAACATTTCAGTACTATTGCATCTGTAAACATTGTAACTAAATACAAATCGGTTTTTTAATGATATAATCTGAATTGTGAAAGTTAGGATTTCAAATTAAAAACATTATTCATAAGATAGGTGTATAAATAAAATGTTTGGCATTTAGCCATAACAAAGAATACATATTATATCTTCATAAACAAGGTATTAAAACAATTATTATTTTTTTACATTCTATTGCCAGAACATTTTAGTTCTGTCATTTCATGTAAATTACCAGAGCGTACAGAAATGTTCTATAGAACTTGTTCTGCTGTATGGCAGTACATCTTGCAAACACCCTAAACTGCCAGAGTAACTAACTACGATTGACTGGAAAGGTTAATAAAAGTAAAACATTATATACAACTATATAAAGGAGACCAATATAGTGTTCTGTGGTCATGACCATCATGTATTGAGAAGAGAAGCAATGAAAAATATCATGATGACTGGAAAGATCAGCGTGGAAGTTGCTGAAGCAGAAATGATGCTGGATGGCCCAAAATGGTGGCATGCAAAAATAACATCTGCATAATTTATCCAGAACACCTAGGGCCAAGATATTTAAAGATGCATGAATGCCCATGGTTGGGCACGTGGTGATGATGATATTTAATTATTGTGCAAGGAACATTTTATAAAATGAAGTATAAAATATAACAAAAGTAATATTTGAAGAGCATGCAAGTTTTAATGTGAAAACATCCTATAAAATACCAGCATATATGAATATCATTATCATCACAATTTTACAATGTATTTACAACAAAATTGTGAGTGTAAACATTTCTCATCGTTTACATAGGTGGTTGTGTACATTTTAAATGTAAACTTACAATATATTCATAATACATGCTTCTTCACAGTTTTTAAAACAAAACATTTTGTGAGTGTAGATATTTCTGCCCGTGTAGATATATCAGCGCTTGGTCTGGCTAAAGTAAAGAGATGGTGAGATAGAGTATCTATAATTTGTGTGTACATTTGTAATCAATAGGCATACTGCATTTTGTATGTGAGAAGAACTAATGTATTTGATAATTAAAAAGTGTGTGCAGTTAATTTCCAAACGCTTAAAGTAGAGTATCATGCAGCATTTGACTTTTGGGGTCATATGTGCACATTAACATAGCATACGTACATGGCCGTTTGTGATCTCTTTGCAAGTTTGCATTCAGTAGTAACAACTCAATGCTGCCAAATGGCACGCAGCTGTGTTTCGAACTTGGTATGTGGGATTGCGAAACGCGTCAGTAACCTCTTCGCCAAGGAACCAGCGTGTAAGAATTTTGAAACGGTAAATGTCAGTAATACCCCCCCCCCTTTTTTTTCCGCGGAGACACCAGCTGGCCCTAGAAATTGTTTTCTGTAATTGAGTTCTGTAAAACTGCACTACCTCGTGTTATTTTATATTGTTTACATTACTACAGCTTTGCAGCGGGCAAGCTATAAATTATAGGATAGTGTAAATGAGATTTCAAAATACAGATTAACGGGATAACTATTAATAGAACAAGCAGCACAGTCTTCCTAGGAATGACCCTAGACGAACAGATGAACTGGTCAAAACACATAGAGCAGATATTAGAAAAATTCAAGAAAGCAAGCAACCTACTGCGAGTGATAAAAGGAAACGGATAGGGTGCCCACACCAAAACAATGCTGATGTTCTATAAAGCATTTATCAGAGGCAAACTAGAATATGGCAGCATTGTTTACGACTCAGCATCAGAAGCCAACAAGAAGAGGTTAGACGCCATACAGACCCATGCGTTAAACACAATCCTGGGTGCTGGAAAAGGGACATCCATAAAAGCCATGGAGGTAGCACTGGGTGTACTGTAATATAATAAAAACGTCCCTACCCTTTCCTAAGCATTGACTCCCTTAAAAATAAACAAACCCTTACAATTACCGTTTAAGTAACTTGCTTAGGTAGGAATAGAAATAAAACAGCGATAGACTGACCGTGGCACAGCTAAATTTATTGTGGCTTATTTTGGCTCCCGTACCTGGCCAATCCCGGCGAGGGGGAAAACAAAAACATTTCTAGTCAAGAGAGCACACAAGAAAGTCGACCTTTCCCTTCGGGGAGAAGGTATTTTGCCTTAGAAATATATCAGTCTCTGCAGCTATTGGTATGTTATATCTACATTATTAAGATGTATTCATGTATTTTTATACCAGTGTGTTTAATAATTAAGAATTAGAATGATAATTCAACAATTTTCTTAAACCAGGCTGGGTGATATTTACCAATGAAACATGTGGGCGCCACGCTGTAATTTTTCCTTATGTCTTACAATTTCAAATCCCAATGTTAATATCTTTCATAGGCATTATGAACATATATCTAACTAATAGTGCCTATAATCTATGAATATTATATGTACTGTAGAGTATCAACTCTCATGTCTGAAACACATTCTAGAGATTTGACCCCTGGTCAAAGAGATTTGACCCCTAGGAGCTGACCCCTGATTCATACTTCATAGTAAAGAACTAGTGTCTGTCAATTTCATATTCATATGAATAAAAATTTATATGCATTGTGAAATATATCTCAATATCTATGCTTAGAAATCTGCAAATAATCTATGTACTGTAGACATGAACTCTAAAGAACATTTTCAAAGAAACAATTTCTCAATGTAGGAGCAAACTCTTGATTTCATACTTCACAAGTAGAGAACTGGTGTCTGCCACTTTCAAATATCCTATGTAGTGTAAATTCACTGGTAAGGATGTCTCTGAATTTGTTTTATCCATGCGGGGACATACAAATGATTACGCATATTCCTGACTCTTACTTAGTCAGGAGATAAAATATTTTGCTACATTATAATCTGTAACTTGGAACTATAGTGCTAAAATTTAGTACAAGACTTTTGTTAACAGATTATCAACCACTCAGCATGCTTGGGGAACATATAATCATTTCATAAAATAGTGTTAGGAGAATGCCATGTGTGAGAATATAAATTCATGAACAATTAAAGTAAACGCGTGCTGAAAATGCATGTTCGGATAGGATTCAATCCGCATCACCTCACTGTAGTAGAAACAGAAGCGAAGATTGATGTGAATAAATTGCTTGCAATATTCAGAATACTGGACCATGCACCATAAGTTATTCCAATAAATACCCTCCGAATAATAGCAGTCATTGGCAAAATATATCACAGCGGCTACTATCCTCATGTGCTGTACGCAGTGGGGGAAAACAATGTATGTTTATTTTATGGATTAACCCCTGAAGAAAATTCAAAACCATGGGCTCTGGCATTAAATTTTATGATTAATATTATTATGTATGATTATCATGTACTTAATATCAGAGAAATGTACATGTATGTTTGTTTTGTTTTTTTCTGGTATGAGAATTTTCTCTGTTCTGATTGTTACTTTTTACGGTGGGAATATACATTTGAATGTTGCACCTTGGGATTAGAGGATGTTGATGTAAGAATCCTTGTGTATGACAGTACTTAAAAAGCCAATGTTGAATAGCCTTGGCCTAGTGATGATTATAGTTCTGAAAGGAAGACGCGGCATTAGAAACCACAGAGATTCTCTATAGGCTATTCTCTTCAAGAATGAGAGATACAATATCAACATGTTGGATGGACAGAATGACTTCACTCATCTAATAGTCCCAGTAACAACAGAACAAAACAGAGTGAAAAGATATCTCACTCACTATCAGAGCTAGCAAAGTTCTACCACAAGCGATGAGGGACAGGGAACTTGGAAACCCACTCCTATCTCCTTCCCCTTTTTTGTTTGTAATTGTCTTGTGAAAGTTAACACATCACAGTAGGTTAATGCTCGTGTTGTATTCTTTGTCATCCCTTTTCTATAGAAGAGAAGCAGGTGGTGGTTGAATGTGGTGGGACTATATCACTAAACCTGGATCCTGGGTTAACAGCCAGAAAGTGAATGTCCTAACCATAGTCTGCATCTAGAAATACCCATGGACTGCTGCGCTCAATAGCTCCATAGCGAGCAACAGATAAATTCGACGACAACTGACTGGGTGAGTGATTAAGTCCTATTTTAGTAGGAATATCCAGGATGGACTTCAAGATCTAATAATCTACAAAGATGAAGATCATCAGAGTACTGACAATAGTGTATCGTCTGCGTTACTTCTGAGAAGTATCACCTATGGCCTCATCATTCAACCAAGTCAGTGAAACTATGGGACAATCCTTCTACCAAGTTACTAAAACTAACAACAGTGAGTAACCTTCAACGGTTGGTTGGATTACCAAGTTAATATCCACAATGGATAAGTCTTCGAAAGAACGTCTCACAGCTGCAACAGTCAAACATAAGGTTCCAGCCATGCAACACCAAGTTCTAACTATGAACACCAACTCAAGAAAATGGGAAGAGACACTGAAACAACATCATAGCCAATACAAACAAATGTACCAACTTCAGAACATCTGAACCATAACCACACCAGATTACCTCAAGGTTCCAAAACCTGAACACCATCCAAAGAACCGTATGCAAGCAGCTAACGGAGTAAATGCCTCTACGCCTGCAACCACAGGAATCACCCGATGGCTTGCATCCCTGGATATGTGGTGGAGTAATATTCTTCAGTTCCATGCCTGCAGCAGAATCTTCAGATGAAACCCAATGAATGACTCACTATTGTATGTTCTACACAGAAATGGAATGAATCAGAACTCTATGCTGGTCCCATGTCGGTCTAACTGCCCCATCATCAAGTGTGGGATGGCCTATCAACATGAACCGAGTGTGTGACAAAGCCTTTTGAACTAAATTGGGAAACGGTTAACATAAACCGAGCTGTTGGACAGTTGTCATCTTTTCATCGATAAGATGATATAGGGAAGAACCTTCTGCAGAGCTTAAGTTGCATCTCCTGAAAGTATGACAGACCTAGGCATCAATTTCAATTGGGACACAACCCAAATGACAACAGAGTATTCTTAAATTCAGTCTCATGGAGAGCATATGTGCTTATGTATAATTCTATTCTTGGATTATGGATTAGAAACATTCGCCAGCCAACGTCTGTGGACATACTGTGAGTAGAAAATGATTGTGAGTATAATTCTGCACGGATAATTATGGACAGTAACTGCTTTGCACTGGAGAAGAATACCCATCCGCAACGCCTAAATGAACACTATAATTAATTAATTTAATTATTAGTATCAACTGTTTTCATGAGTGTGTTTTTCTTCTATGACATGAAAAAGGTAAAGAGTGTTTTACATGGTAATGGTGTACAACTAAAGGGTTATGTTATGATATATCTGTATAATAATTTGACACCCACTCATTATTTTTATATATGAGAATTGTACATGGTGTCAGAAATGTATGTATGTATGTTGGGTTTCTGCACCTAGACCAGTGTGATTTTATCTAGGTACAATGAGTCAAGTTAGCAGAACCAATTTGTGGTTGTTGTGTTGTTTGTAATAACATTGGTTTTTCTTGGGCAAAAAGGGTGTAAATGTATTAAGATAATGCAACGCATTCCCATGCCTGGCTGAAAATGCATAGTGTTTATTACACATCGGTAAGGTGTAGAATTTTTTTTTTTTCTTTCGGGGGCAAAAAGGAAATCCTAACCTACACAGTTCGCAGCGACTGCACTAGCCAGGCGACCCTATTTCCTCAGGCTCAAAGACCCTTCTGCCATACACCGCAAGGTACTACACTAGCAGTAAATGACAGTTTTAATACAAATAATAATAAGTTCACAGCAAGTTCAGTTGTCAAGCAAGTTGTTACCAGTAAGTTGTCAGTTCACAGCAATGAGCGTGTACAAAGGGAAATAATATGCAGTTGTGAATTCCTTACATGAGAAATTATATAGGGGAAATAACTCTGACAAATTCTATACTATAAGTTTCAATAATACATGCTCATTATCAGAAAGGAAATGATAAAATGATTTTATGGTAATCACGATCCATGGCTATCATAAAAAGACTAGCTAAAGATATTGTAATAAATTCAAAGATGTCTTCAGTATCATCGGATTAATAATTTGCATTACAATTATTAAAAGCAGACTGTTTACAAAATTATATTTCGATGTCTTAAAGTTAAGGAGGGTTGTATTATGAAGTTTCTCTTCACAACGTATAAATCAATATACACGTTTTTATGACTGCCCAAACTCAACAAGAAGTACTAAGGAAGAAGAAGAAGAAAACTCACCAACCAAATCAACGCCAAAAAAGAAGGAAAGACAAACCGAAAATACTGACGAAGCCATCAGCAACGACACCTTTGATGATATAACTAAATCAGAATTGACATCTAAGAACACTACTGACACTGACACTGACACTGAAACCGAAGAAGATGGCCTACTGTTTCAACATCTACAATCAGATCACGTCCGCACAAGACAACAAGAAAAAATAACTATCTCAACTAGAAAACCTCGTTCGTATCTGATTTCTTATTACTGTTAGTCAATAATATAATTTGCTTGTTTTGATTAATTTATGATGCCTAATGATATTGTTATTATTAGTCTGAACATTTCAGGTTTACGCACAAAACAAAAATACATCGTCACACTCATACACAAATACAAACCCGATTTGATTCTCCTACAAGAAACAAACATATGCGAATACACACACGCAAAGCAAATCACTACACAATTAGGGCTCAGACACTCATGCTTCAGTCTGTCGACACATCGTACGGGTTCTGGAACCGCTATACTGCAGACTTCAGATAAATGGGAAATTACTGGCACACACAAGGACGACCAAAGAGACATTACCATCATACACGTTAGAAACAACACACACACATACGCTTTAGTCAACATACATGCCCCAGCAAATTACAGCTACCAACCACAATTCTTTGAACACTTAGAAAACCTATTAGCACAGACATTCAGAGGGAGGCATGTTGTTTTAGCAGGTGATTTTAATTGTTGTTTAGCTTCGGCTGACATAATAGGCGGGGAAGTGAAAACGCAGTTAAGAAGAGCTGGCCGAGACGACATGAATCAACTCGATACATTGCAATACATAATTGACACACATAATCTAGTAGACGCATTCAGGCACGAACACCCCAACAGTCACGATACAACGCACAGAAACCATGCACATAACAGATCATCTAGGTTAGATAGAATATATGTACCATCAACACACCACATAAAACAACCTAAACACCTATAAGAAACTCTCCAGAATACAGACCACAAAGCAATACTAGCATACATCACTATAAATAACACACCCACACAGCCTTTCAAACGATCACCACACTGGAAATTTAACAACACATTACTCCAAAACGCAGAATATATACAATATATGACAGACCTGATACATACATACACTGATAGTATACCAACTGAAAACATTAGACAATACTGGGACTTACTAAAAAACACAATACGGAGCAGGACACAACAACTAGCATCCGTCATACACAAGCGTAGACTACAACAAGAACAGATAATACAAACAGCAATACATTTAACAAAGCAAACCGACAGAAACTCACCATACTTGCGTGCATTAGAAACGCAACAGGAACAACACCAACAGCACAGATACTTGGGTCCACTAATTAGAACAAAACTCAACACCATTACACAAGAGACACCAAGCAAACAATACATGGCAATAGAACAAAACATACAGCGTAGCAAACAGATAATCACAATAATAGACATGCAAGGAGTCACACAAACAGAAACCACACGTATAACAGAAGCATTCCAGCAATACTATACACACTTATTTACAGCAGAGACAGTAAACACACAAATACAAGATAGCCTCTTACAATATACACAAAAGATATCAGACACAGACAAAGAGATATTGGACACACAATTGACATTAGAAAACATAACACATGCACTTAGTAAAATGAACAATGACAAGACACCAGGACCAGACGGATTAACAGTAGAATTCTATCAACAATTCTTTCCTATCATAGGTAACCTTCTTCTAAAAGTCTATCAAGAAGTATTTGACAAACAAGAACTCCCTGATAGTTGCAACATATCTTATATAACACTTATACACAAAGCAAAGACAGACAAGACACAATTGAAAAATTACAGACCAATTTCACTTCTTAACACAGATTACAAAATTCTGGCCAAATCACTAGCACACAAAATCACACAATTTCTACCAAAACTAGTACACCCAAACCAGCATTGTAGTGTACAGCACAGGAATATACTAAACCACACACACCTCATTAGAGACATTATAACGTACACACACCAGAAAGACTGTCAATCCTCACTCTTATCTTTGGACCAAGAGAAGGCCTTTGACAGAATCGCACACTCCTATTTGCACAAAACCCTAGAACAATGCAATATAGGACAGTACTACAGAAAGTGGATACAGATTTTGTATAACAACCCTGAAAGCAAAGTCTTAGTGAACCATTCACTCACTGCTAGCTTCAGGCTGACAAGATCTGTAAGACAAGGGTGCCCACTATCACCACTTCTGTATATACTGACACTAGAGCCATTATTAGAAAAGATCAGACAAGATACCAGCATTAAAGGCACTTTCATACAGGGAATAGGAGAGCAAAAGGTCATTGCTTATGCAGACGATACTGCATTCTTCCCTACAAGCAACACATCCATCAGAAACATACTGCACACCTTCTCCCACTTTGGGAAAGGCATTGGAGCCAAAATTAATATAAAAAAATCACACATTATGGGCCTGGGAAGGTGGAAACAAAAGTCTGATTTCCCTCCAGACCTAACGCATACACACAATATGAAACTGTATGGGATCACATTTCCATGTGACCCCAGAACAACACACAGAGAAACATGGCTACAACTAACACACCAAATCACAGACATGCTACATAGGTATAAATACAAAACATCAACAATATTTGGTAGAAGCACAATAGTTAACACATACATCATACCAAAAATAATAACCGGGAACGTTAACCCGGTCAACAAATGCCCGCAGAAGTCGGATGTGTCGGCCTAACTGCGCAAGAATGCAGCTCTAATGTAAACAGGCACAACGCAATCACATCCGGAAAAAAAAACCGGATGAACGAAGAAGAAGAAGAAGATACCAAAAATAATATACTTAGTGACAGTGTTAAACCCTCCAAAACAGACAATCACAGATATAAATAAACAGATAAGACATTTCATATTTAGTAAGACAATACACAGCATACAGCATAAAACTCTCATTCAGGATAAGAAACAAGGAGGAATAGCACTTCAGGACATACAAACACAAATACAAGCACTTAGAATCAGCCACATAGGTAATATTATCAGACATCCAGAACAACATAGATTAGCATTATATTATATAGCACACAAAATAAAACATCTCACAAAACTAAACAATGCAGCAGCACATTATCAGGGCATACTACCATCCTTCTATCACACATGTATACAGGCAATACAAGGACATGAACATTTAATAAATGAAACAACACGAGAAATATTCAAACAATTAGTTAGTAAACTAGCACCATCGCTTAAGCTGAGAATCAAAAGAGGACGAAAATATTTCATGTCAGACTACACATCCACCTTTTCCAACATACACAAAAAACACATCACATCTAAGGCGAAAGAAGTAACTTACAGACTGATTTTTAATATAACTCCCATAATACCCAAATTAGCATTCAGATCCAGGCAAATAGGAAAATGCCAATTATGCAGGAACAACACAAAAGAGACAGAAGAACACATATATTTCACATGTCAAACAGTCACAGTGGAAACTCTACAACAAATAATACAAACACACACAGGCAAACAAACAGACATTTACAAGGCAATCTTTCTTAACACTCTTCCTAAAACACACACAGAACTACTTCAAATACTAGCGGAATACAGAAAATTAGTTTGGACTTGCAGAATCAAGGCAAGGTTCAACTCCCTTACATACAACAGAAACTTATTTTTACTAATGTTCAAATACCAACTAGCTACTATTTTTCCTGACTGAAATGTGTAAATTTCCTTAATTTCATTTACTCTTGCAATTAAAAAAAAATGTCATTATTGTTAATTTTTTTTTTAAATAATAATATCAAAAACACATAATATGTTTTACACCCGATCGTCTTGACAGACGATAATTGGTTTCTGCTGCAGAGCACAAAATCTACAGCCCTTGCTGTGGAAAATTGTTAGAACGTGTGTGCGTCTCGCGAGCCCTGTGTGTGGCTTATTTTGTTAATACTTGGGAGCACTTCTCACTAGGTGGTAGCAAGCATTGTAGAGCACAGATAGTACACGCCGCAATTCTTCCCCAGCGTGCTTTGAATCACAAATCCACCCCTCTCCCCCCAAAAATCTTTAAAGAGAGATATATAGCTCCTCTGGCCTAGGCACACAAAGGCTGTGTGAAAACTGGCTGCGTGTCCACTGTAAGACCGTTTTGTGGCTGGTGGTTCAGTGGTTTGCTCTTTGCCTAAATTCAACACGATTCCCCAGTACGAATATAAACATTGTTGTAGAATACAAAAGGCTAACATGTATGGTATTTATATATGGGTAGCCATGTATGGGTGAATTCGTGTAGGTATTTATGTAAATATAATTATAGCTTTGTGTTGATATACAGGTATTTATATTAATATATGCATATGGAAATCCCCCCCGCACGCACGCACACACACACACACACACACACACACTCACACACACACACACACACACACACACACACACACACACACACACACAAATAAATAAATTGGGAAGCCACAATTTAAATATAATGAAAATGTAAAGATCACGGAAATACATGTACTATTATCTACAGAAAGCAAGAGATAAATCAAGACTGAATGTGTGTGTGTGTGTGTGTGTGTGTGTGTGTGTGTGTGTGTGTGTGTGTGTGAGAGAGAGAGAGAGAGAGAGAGAGAGAGAGAGAGAGAGAGAGAGAGATGGACAGGTGTAACATGCATTCCACTTGTGGAGATGGAAATGAAACGAGGAATGTGTGTTTAAATGCACTATGCCATAAATGTTATAATATCATAACTGTATATGCATGTATTTGTTTTATTAACGCATGTGACACATAACACTAACAAACGGCAACGCTCTGTAATATACACAAACAAAGAAACACACCTTGCAAATATACATTGCTTTGTATGAAATAAACGTTGAAAAAAATATGTATAAACATTTTGAAAAAAAAAAGCCGTTTATTGTCACCTGCTTAGCAGCTGAAATATACTGATGTTGACAGCGATGTTCTGTAAAGGATAGGGGCGGGGGGGGGGGATTAATTATTTTTATCATTAAAAAAAAAAAAAAAAGTTTTTCTGACTGTCATTTCCGCCAATATAAGTCACTGTGGTTTCTCTTAACAAAGTATAAATCTTTCGCATTTCTTTCATACGTAAAGCTTCTTTTAATTTTCAGTGCGGTGTGTCTGGTTTATTTCAACTGGACGTGACCTGTGTTTCCTGAGAACATGGACCAACCAGTTTATAACTTCACATCTAGTGCAGTACACGGTAAGCTACACAGCACAGGTACCCTCGTGCTGTCTGTTACAGGGCCGGGAGCGGCAGTAAAATGCACCCCGACTCTAATCGCCAGCTCTTTGTTGGGCCCAGCTGGTGTTCCCGCGGGTGGCATAACGGACATTTACCGCTTCGAAATACGTACACGCTGGTTTGTGAACTTAACACAGGTAGCATACAACCAAAAATATCAAGATTTACATGGATTGAAACTGAAGGTCGCGAGCTGCGATCTTGATATAGAGATCCAGCACGTGGAAAAGGAAAAAGATCGGGTGACCATCCACTGGTTGCCAAATATCATGAGCCGCGAGGCAGTCAAAGAGTTGGTCGGAATGGCAACAGGCGACAAAGACGCCGAAGTATTCAGACTGAAATATGGTGCGGGTAAGTGGGGTGCTTTGTGCAATTCAATTCAAGAAGTGCCGCATTATGCTAGGTTAATTATCCCTGGAGTAACCGGTAACAACCACCGTATCCTCTTCACGATGCCAGGGATCAGAACAACGTGCCCAAACTATGGTCTGGACGACCAGTGGGCCAACAGGTGCCCGAGCCGAAGACCGAGGCCAAAGGTTGATGAAAACACGGTGGAAAACTTTCCACCGCTGGTAGAAGCAAAGAGTCAGCAGCCACCGACAAAATCACGAGAACAAGTGGAAACCACAGTGGAAACTACAGTGGAAACCACAGCGCGGAAGACAGCACTAATGCCCACTCCAGTAACAACACCATTCGAGACTGAAATCGCTAATACCTTGGCCACAAACGACATTACAACACAAAGAACAAATCAACAAAAGGAACAAGACAGAAAACCCAACCCAAATCCAAATCACCTACCACCCCAAATACACACCCATCCCCAACCCCGACCAAGGAAAACAATTCAGATGAACGGGGGCCCATTAAAAATGACAAAGAAGTAGACAAAGATGGTTTCATTAAAGTGATTCATAACAAGAAGCGCAATAGAATGCAGAAAAACGCAGAAAACAGCGATAGTGAAGACGACGATTTTCCAATTGCCACACCAAAAAAAGTGAACAAACCGGACAGCCGCACAGTAAGGACAAATGATCAACGACAGAACACAGAGGAAGAGGACAACATATCCTTAAGGCGTTTATTTATCGCCACTGACACTGAAGAAGAAGAGAACTCGGGAACGTCCAAAACGCACTGAACAGCTATATGCAGCATATTTCTTTACTTCCTTTAGTAATGTCAATTGTCATTTGCACGCAATATAATTTCCTTTTGTTTATAAACTTGTGATGGGTGACGACATAAAAATAATAGGTTTAAATATATCTGGTATACGCACAAAACAACAACACATTTGCACACTCATACACAAATACAAACCAGATTTCATCCTGCTACAAGAGACAATTATTCATTCAGATATACATGGCGCACAAATTACAACACAATTAGGACTAAGACATGCACACTTCAGTTTGGCAGTCCAAAACATAGGTTCTAGGACAGCCATACTACAAACATCAGATAGGTGGAACATTTTAAAAACAAATCGGGATAGCCAGGGTAGAATCAGCATAACACAGATAAGTAACACCTCACATACATATACCATTGTCAACATACATGCACCACCAAATTACAACTATCAGCCACAATTTTATGAAGAACTAGACACACTACTCACAAACACATACAGAGGACAGAACATCATACTCTGTGGAGATTTCAACTGCGTCTTACAGGCTTTGGATATAATAGGCGGAGAAATGAAGACACAGGTTATGAGAATGGAAGGAGAAAGCACAACACAGTTAGAAACACTGCAAAACATTTTAGACACACACAATTTAATTGACACATTCAGACACAAACATCCAAATAAGCGAGAAACAACCCACACACATAAAATACACCACACAGCAAGAAGATTAGATAGGATATATATATATATATATATATATATATATATATATATATATATATATATACCTGCAACACACCACATAGTAAACACTCGGCACCTACAAGAGACATTACAGTACACAGACCTCAAAGCCATATTAGCACACATCAGTACAAGCAACATAAACACACAGATAAACAAATGTTCACAACATTGGAAATTTAATAACACACTTCTAAAGAATACAGAATATGAGAAATACATGGTACAACTTTTACACACATATACCGATCACATACTGGCTGATAACATCGGACAATACTGGGACCTACTGAAAAATACAATGCGAAGCAGAACACAACACATAGCATCCATCATACACAAAGACAGATTAAGACAAGAACAAATTATACAAACAGCCATACAACTAACAAAACATATGGACAATAAAGCACCACATTTAAACACACTATAAGAACCATTAGAGCAGCACCAACAACACAGATATCTAGGCGCCCTCCTTAGAACAAAACTAACCACAATCACGCAAGAGTCCCCCAGTAAACAATATTTAGCTATTTAACAGAACGTACAACACAGCAGACAAATAGGCAAAATAATAGACATGCAAGGCACCACACAAACAGAACCCGCGCAAATAACAGAAGCATTCAATCAATACTACACACACCTATTTACAGCAGAGACAGTAGACACACAGACACAAGACAAATTTCTAAAATAGAAAGCAAACAGCTGTCAGATGCAGACAAAGACACACTAGACACAGAACTAACACTACCAGACATAACACACGCACTCAGCAAAATGAACAAAAACAAGACACTAGGACCGGACGGCTTGACTGTAGAATTCTACCAACATTTCTTTCCTATCTTAGGTGGCCTTCTTCTTAAATTATATCAAGACGCGTTTGACAAAGAACAACTACCAGACAGTTACAACATGTCGTACATAACACTCATACTTAAACACAACACAGACAAGACACAGATGAAAAATTACAGACCCATATCTCTACTCAACACAGACTATAAAATACTAACTAAAGCACTGACCCACAAACTTAGACCTTTTATGTCAACACCCATACACCCAGACCAACAATGCGGTGTACCACATAGAAACATTCACCAGCATACACATTTTATTAGAGACATCATCACATACACACAGGAGAAAGACTGTCAGTCCTCTCTTTTGTCCCTAGACCAGGAGAAAGCCTTTGACAGAATTTCCCACTCCTATCTACACAAGACATTAACACAATGCAATTTAGGCCAGTACTTTGGGGGGTTGATCTTGTACCGGAACCCTGAGAGTAAGGTGTTGGTTAACCACACACTCACTTCTGGCTTCCGGCTCACAAGGTCGGTGAGACAAGGATGTCTCTGTCGCCGCTCCTATATGTGCTGGTTTTAGAACCACTACTAGAAGCAATCAGACAAGACACCAACATCACAGGCACATTCATACCAGGCGGAGGAGAGCGGAAGTTGCTTGCATACGCAGACGACAACGCTTTCTTCCCCACCAACAACACATCCGTTACAAATATACTCCACACCTTTACACAGTTTGGTAAGGGGAGTGGGGCAAAATTAAACATACAAAAATCACACATAATGGGTCTCGGTAAGTGGCGAAGCAAAACAGACTTTTCTCCCGACTTAACAGCCACAGACAACATCAAACTATATGGGATAATATTTCCTAACAACTCCCTACCGATGCACGCACAGACATGGCAAAACCTCACACACACAAATTATAGACATTCTGCACAGATACAGGTATAAGACATCCACAATATTTGGTAGGAGCATCATAGTTAACACATTCATCATTCCCAAAATAATATATTTAGTCACAGTGCTAGACCCTCCTAAACAGGCAGTCACAGACATCAACAAACATATCAGACGTTTTATCTTTGGCAGCACAATCTATAGCATCAAACATAAGACACTTATACAGGACAAAAGACAAGGGGAAATAGCACTACAAGACATACATACAAAAATACAAGCGCTTAGAATCCAACACATAGGACATATCCTCAATCAACCTGAACAGCACCCACTAGCACTCTATTACATAGAACTCAGACTGCAACACCTTAGAAGAATACAACTTAATTCACCACACCATTTTGGAACACTACCCGCTTTCTACAATACATGCATACACGCACTTCAAGGACGCGAGCATTTACTACACCAGACAACAAACCAGATTTACAAATATCTAGTCAATCAACAAGCACCCCCACTACGACTCAAAATAAAAAGGGGACAAAATACTACATACAAGACTACACATGTACTTTTACTAATCTCCACAATCCACACATCAAACCCAAAGGCAGAGAAATTACGTACCGTTTAATCTTTAACATGTCACCTACTACGGAAAAATAAGCAAGCAGGTCAAAACAAATAGCACAATGTCAACTCTGCAGACGGAACATACAGGAAACCGAAGATCACATTTATTACACTTGCCCAACAGTCCAAACCGCACTAGACACACTAAGGCAACTCATTGAAACATTTACTAAAAAGAAAACAGATATTTACAAAGCAATTTTTTTTAACACTTTACCTAAATCTACCAAAGACAACCACACGAAATTGCTGATTTCTCTGGCAGAATACAGGTACCTAGTATGGTCCTGTAGAAATGGCGCATTGTACAAATATAAAACGTACAATTCAAGTTTAATACTGTATATGTTCCAAAACAGAATAACACAAATATTCACAAACACACAGACATAACGAAATAAAAACAGCTTATTTATTACTCAATTTAATACCCATAATATGTATGAATGTGGACATGCACGCATATATGTGTACATGCACACATATATGTGTATGCTTGTATGGTAGAATGTGGAATATAGAATATGAATATACAGGTTTATCTTAGAGGGCTATCTGATTACTATCATATAATACCGACACCCGATCGTCTTGACTAACAATAGTGCAGGTTGAACGGGAGTGTCCCAGACAAGTCCCTGTTGTGGGAAATTTAGAACGTGTGTGCGCCTCGCGACGCGAGCCCTGTGTGTGGCGTATTTTGTAAATACTTTGGAACACTTCTCACTAGGTGGTAACAAGCATTGGAGAGCACAGAAAGTACACGCCGCAGCTCCTCTGGCCTAGGGAAACAAAGGCTTTGTGGAAAACTGGCTACATGTCCTTTGTAAGACCCGGCCACCGGCCTGGTGTGTCTAGTGGTTGGTGGTCACTAGGCATTTTTGAGTTCAGCGGTTTTGCCTTTTGCCTATTTTCAACACGATTTCCCAGCACGAATACATAGTTGTAGAATACCAAGGCCAACATGTATGGTATTTGTATATGGGTAGCCAATTATGGGTAATTCGTGTAGGTATCTATGTAAATATAATCATTGCTTTGTTTGATATACAGGTATTTATATTAATATATGCACATGGAAATTCCCCCCCCCCCTCCCACAATTTAAATAGAATGAGAATGTAAAGGTTATTGCCCAAGATCACGGAAATGCATGTACAATCATCTACAGAAAGCAAGAGATAGATCAAGACAGAATGTGTGTGTGTGTGTGTGAGAGAGAGAGAGAGAGAGAGAGAGAGAGAGAGAGAGAGAGAGAGAGAGAGAGAGAGAGAGAGAGAGAGAGAAGGACAGTTGTAACATGCATTCCACTCGTGGAGATGGAAATGAAACGAGGAATGTGTGTTTTACAAACTATGCCATAAATGTCATATTAGCATAACTGTATATGTATGTATTTGTTTTGATTAACGCATGTGACACATAACACTAACAAACGGCAACGTTCTGTAATATAAACAAACAAAGAAACACTCATTACACCTTGTACATTGCTTTGTATGCAATAAACGTTGAAGAAAAAAAAAACATTTTAAGTGTAGATATTTCTACCCGTGTAGATATTTCTACCCGTGTAGATTTATCTGCGCTTTGTCTGGCTAAAATACAGAGATTGTGAGACTGCAATACCAAGTTCATGAGAGTGGCTGGTTGTAACAGAATGGCTTGCCGCTGTGGGATGACCATGTGTTACGTATGTAGGACCCCACGGATCACTTACCAAAATTTCTGCCTGCATGTCAATGGAAGTGATATATTCTGGGATGTAAACGCGGCATTTCACAACGTATAAACATTCCTCTTCTCTTCACAACGTTTAAATCTTTCGCCAACGCATTCCGTCAACACCGTTTCCCCTCTGGGGAAAATCCCGAATCGAGAGCATTTCTAAATATTGCTGAATTGTGTATTTTTCCGGATTTTGTGGTGATATTCGTTGGATTTGATATTCTGGATATTTCCCCTGAATTATTACCTGAAACAACACATTTCAATATGTATTCGAATATCAATGAAGTCGGGATCTCGATAAATGACTACGATGTCCAGCTACTTCACCAGGCCAGAACGATAGTGTGTTCCATAACTGGTCCCGGGGTGGCTGCTAAAGCAACACCTGCACTTATTATGAGTGCCCTAACTGGTCCAGGAGGTGTACCTTTTGGGGGAGTCGTCGACCTGCATAGGTTAGAAGTTCCCACTAGGTGGTACTTTCACCTGTCAGCAGAGGTTCAGAAAGCCGTGTATGACAAGATACACGGCAAAAAGTTTTCTCTACCAAGTCTAGGGATAGACATATCACTACAACATCTAGACAAAGAAAGGGACAGGCTGACCATCCACTGGCTACCTGTCACGATTGCTCCTCAAGGAGTTAAAAAACTGGTGCACAGTATTACAGGAGACAACAAGGCTGAGGTCTTTAGGATAAAGAATGGGACTGGCAAGTGGGGAGCGCTCTGCAACCCAACAAAGGAAGTCCCACATTACATACGGATCTACACTCCCGGTATTACGAACAATATCCACAGAGTGTTGATCACGATGCCGGGGAGAAAGACCAATTGTCCAGCGTGTGGCCAAAACAACCACTGGGCAAATAAATGCCCTAGTCGACGACAATCGACGACACCAATAGCAGCAGCAGAAAGTGTTCAAAGCCAAGAAGATTTCCCACCGCTCGAAAGAGAAACCTCTCCACAGGGAGAGATTGAACTGACACAAACCTTCAGTAGTCAAATCAACACACAAGAAAATAACACACAAGAAAATAACACACAAGACATCAATCCAAGGAATGAAGACTCTGACGGTTTTCAAGTCGTCAGCAAACCAAAGAAGAGAACATGGGCTAACAGAAGACTGCAGTCAAAACACAGCGACAACACAGAAACAGACGACTTATCACTGCCAAAGAAAGAAAAAGTCAAAGCCACTATAGGCAAGACAAAGGAAACTGAACAAGAACAACAAGAGGAGACACAAATACAAGACGAAGACGACACATACAGCATACCAGACACTCTCTTCGTAGACACAGATACAAGTGATAAGAACGAGGATCAAGATGTTCCTCTCACACATACTTTTGATGCTACAGACTTGCTCGCCTAAATGTACTCATCACGAATAATAACTTTGCGTGTGATTCTATACACTTATTATATCTCATTCATTAGTTTTTACTTAAATTATAATGACTAGTGATTTAGTTATTATTACTTTAAACATTTGTGGTATACGTACAAAATTACAACACATTATCACACTAATAAACAAACACAAACCAGACTTTATACTACTACAAGAAACAAATATATGTTCAAAAACATTCGCACAACATATCACCACACAGCTAGGCCTCAGACATTCATGCTTTAGTTTAGGCACACACAAAATTGGGTCAGGAACAGATATTCTGCAGACATCAGACAGGTGGGACATAATTAAAATACACACGGATAACCAGGGACGAATCTCCATAATACAGGTAGAAAACACTATACATGCATACACCATAGTGAACATACATCATCATCATCTCATCATCATGTTCCTCTTGTACCTTGCGGTGTCGAGGTGAAGTATAAACTTCGTGAGAGTGCCCGGTTATGGGCTTCGTATATCGACATTCCCATGGATTCTGTTATTCCCTCCGTCCAACGTTTACGTGGTTGGCCTCTTCCTCTGTTTCCATCTGGTCTGTACATCATTGCTTGTTGTGGCATGCTGTTGACTGGTAGCCTACTTGCATGGCCAAACCATTTGGCCTGCTGCTTTCTAATAAAATCTAGAGCAGCTTTAACCCCCACTTTAGTCCTGATTTCTTCATTTCTGGTCTTATCTCTTCTTGATACGTTGATGAGTATTCTTCTCAGGAACCCCATTTCTGTTTTTGTGATTTTTCTTTTCTCTTTTTCTGTCATTGTCCAGGTTTGGCATTGGTAGCACAGAGTTGGTAGGAAGATTGTGTTGTAAAGTGCTTTCTTAGTAGTTATTGATACATGTTTGTTCTTTAGTATTGGTGCCATTTGTCCAATGAGTTGATTTGCCTTATTGCACCTATTTTCGATCTCGTCTTCTGATCTGCCATTTGATGATATTATACTTCCTAGGTACTTGAAGCTCTTTACTTGTTTCAAGGGATGTTCGTTTAGGTGAATTGTTGCTGTTTGTTCTTCTTTAGTTATAGTCATTACCTCTGTTTTGCTTGTGCTAATTTTCATGTTATGTTCCCTACACATTTCGTTTAGACTATTCATGTGGTCTTGTAATTCAGCTTCTGATTTTGCTATTAGTGCTTGGTCGTCCGCAAACAGGAGTTTTCTAATGGTTAGATTTGCAGATGGTTCTTCTTCTGTGTTCTCGTCATGCGGTATTCTTGCTGTCTCTGCTTGGCTGGTTTCTTTACATATGTTGTCTATATATGTTATGAACAAGAGAGGGGACAGGACACAACCTTGTCGTACTCCAGATCTTATGGTGAAGGGTTCTGAGTGTTCTCCAGTTGCTCTCACTATGCATTCACTGTTGTTGTATAAACTTCTACATAGGTTTGTTAGATGTGTACTCACTCCATATTGTTTAAGGATTTCCCACAGCTTGTTTCTATCTACCCTATCAAATGCCTTTTCTTGGTCGACAAAGGCTAAGTAGAGTGTTTCATTGAATTCAATTGATTTTTCTATAAGTTGTCTAAGAGCAAAAATGGCGTCTGTGCATCCTTTGTTTTTCCTAAATCCAAGCTGCGTTTCGCTTAGCTGGGGTTCTAAAGTAGTTCGTAATCTTTTTTCAAGAATTTTGCAAAATATTTTCCCAGTATGACTCAACAGTGAAATGCCTCTGTATTGTTTGCAATCTCTTTTGCTCCCTTTGTTTTTCCAAATTGGGATAATTATGGCGTTTCCCCAGTCTCGTGGTGTCTGTTGTTCTACCCAAACATGGTTGAATAGTCTATGTAGCCAAGCTGTTCCTACTTCCCTTGCTGCTTTAATTAGTTCATTTGGTATTTCATCCTGTCCTGGTGATTTGTTTAATGGGGCTAATCTGATGGCTTCTATAATTTCTTCTTTTAGTATGTCTGGTTGTAGTTCCTCGGTGACATCTGTGTAGGTCTCTTGAATTCCTGTGACATCTTATGGGATGTTGAGAAGTTGTTCGAAATACTGCTTCCATCTTATTAGGATCTGTTTTTGTTCACTTATTGGTTCTCCATTTTCGCTGTTAATCATTTCAGTTGGGTCAAAGGGTTCTCCTCTGGTTCGCATTGCACTTATCTTTTTGTAGAAGTTTCTGGTTGCCTCCTTGTAGTTTTTATTTAGGGTTTCTCCATACTCTTCCCAGTCTTTTTGTTTTTCCCTCTTTACTATTCTACTCACATGTCTTCTCGCTATTCTGTATTCTCTGTAATCACATTCCTGTTTGCTCTTCAACCACTTTTTATATTTTTCCTTTTTTTTCTTTTACCGCTTTCTTTACTTCTGCGTTCCACCAACTTGTTATTTTCTTTATCCGTGTTTTGTTTTTTCGTGGTTCCGCATGTTATTTTTGCAGTATTTACAATGCTTGATTTGAACATCTCCCATTCTTCTTCCACTGTTTTTCTTTCCGTAGGTAATTTTACAAAGAGTTCAGTTAGTTCTTTCTCATAATTTGCCCTTACTGCCTCGTCTTTAAGGTTTTTTAAGTTTACTGATTCGCATGGCATGTATTTTCCTGCTCTTTGTTTTCTTCTTCTAATGGTTCTTATTGTGGCAACGACTGCTTTATGATCTGTGTTTATACTGAAATTGGGCACTGCTCTTGCATCTAATATATTTCTCTTTCTGTTATTTCTTGTTAATATAAAATCAATTTGGCTTTTAGTATCTAGATTGTTCCATTTATACCAGGTGTATACTTG
Organism: Cepaea hortensis; assembly: GCA_963921405.1. Lineage (NCBI taxonomy): Eukaryota > Metazoa > Mollusca > Gastropoda > Stylommatophora > Helicidae > Cepaea > Cepaea hortensis. The sequence goes on along the minus strand of OY992882.1, from coordinate 22,626,663 downwards.
CGAATCTTTGTGTTTATAGAATGTGTTTATTATATAGAGGTCGTGTTGGCTGCAAAGCTCTATCAGTCTACTTCCGTTATCATTCCTTTCATTTTGCTGATCTCCAAATATACATGCACCACCTAATTACAATCATCAACCAAATTTTTACCAAGAATTAGACACCTTACTTATACAAACATACAGAGGGCAAAATGTTATCCTTGCAGGGGATTTCAATTTTGTACTCTCAGATTTGGATATCGTAGGGGCAAGCAAAGCAGGAATCAAGACACAATTAAGGAGAAATGACAGAAATGGAATACATCAACTGGATATACTAAAAAATACTCTAGACACTCACAATTTAATAGACACTTTCCGATACAGACACCCTAATAACATTGCAACAACACACAAAAATGTGGCTTACAATAGATCAGCCAGATTAGATAGAGTATACACACCTTCAACACACCACATAATACACACAAAACATCTACAAGAGACATTACAATACACAGATCACAAAGCAGTACTAACACATATCACTACAGACACTACAAACACAAGGCCATCAAAAAGAACACCACATTGGAAGTTCAATAACTCCTTACTCTTAGTCACACAGGTTATTTACAACATGTGACACAACTTATTCTAACATACACTAATAGTACACCCACCGACAACATAACACAAATTTGGGATTTACTAAAGAATACAACATGGTATAGAACACAACAGTTAGCATCCATCATACATAAAGACAGACTACAACAAGAACATATCATACAGACAGCAATACAACTCACAAAACAGACTGACAGGAATGCACCACACCTAAACACACTAGAATCACATTTAGAACTACACCAGCAACACACATTCCGTGGTGCACTCCATCGAACAAAACTTACTAACATATCAGAAGAAAGTCCCAATAAACAACACCTTGCATTAGAACAAAACATTCAACGCAACAGACAAATAGGAGCAATAACAGACATGCAAGGAAACACACAAACAGAGACAGTACATATACTAGAAACATTCCAACAGTACTACACTGGCCTATATACAGCAGAACCCGTCAACACACAAACACAAAATAGGTTCCTACAATACACAAAGAAATTGTCAGACACAGACAAAGACACACTAGACACAGAGCTTACATTAGCAGACATAACACATGCACTCAATCAAATACAAAAAGACAAAACACCAGGACCAGATGGACTCACGGTAGAATTCTACCAACACTTCTTTCCTATCCTAGGTAATTTCCTTCTAAAAGTCTACCAAGAAGCTTTTAACAAACAAGAACTCCCAAACACTTGCAACATGTCATATATAACACCCATACCAAAGACAACACAGACAAAACACAGCTGAAAAACTATAGACCCATCTCATTATTAAACACAGACTACAAAATTCTAGCAAAATCACTTGCAAACAAAATTTAAAAAACACTTCATGCCATCACTCATCCACGCAGACCAACAGTGCAGTATTCAACACAGAAACATACACCAACATACACACTTCATTAGAGATTTCATTACATACACCCACCAGAAAGACTGTCAATCCTCCCTTTTATCTTTAGACCAGGAGAAGGCCTTTGACAGAATTTCACACTCATACTTACACAAAACACTAGCACACTGTAACATAGGACAGTACTATAGACAGTGGATAGAAATATTGTATAAAAATCCTGAAAGTAAGGCACTGGGGAATCATTCACTCACTGGCAGTTTCAGAATCACTAGGTCTGTCAGACAAGGGTGTCCACTATCACCAGTCCTATATGTACTAACACTAGAACCACTCTTAGAAGCAATTAGACAGGACACTAACATTAAAGGTATATTTATACAAGGGTCTGGAGAGCGGAAATTAATTGCTTATGCAGATGACACCTGTACTTTTGTATGGATGTGAAGCGTGGACAATGAGCAGTCAGGCTGAAAAACATATGGTGGCTGTAGAGATGTGGTTTCTGAGGAAAATGCAAAGAATACCATGGACAGGCAGAAAGACCAATGAACAAGTCCTTCAAGAAACAAATGAAGATCGTAAATTGATTAGAGAAATTAGACGTAGACAGTCAAACTTTTTTGGGCATGTTATGAGAAGAAATGGATTGGAGAATTTGGTGACAACTGGTAAGATCGAGGGGAACAGACCAAGGGGAAGATCTAGAAGCAAGTACATGGATGGCTTGGCCTTGTGGCATGGTCGAGACAGAAACACGGAGCTGATCCACGACTCTGGTGATCGAGTGAGATGGCAGAACATGACCGCCCACGCTTACCGGCATGGCACATGATGGATGGAGATGACACCGTTTTCTTCCCTACAACCAACACTTCCATAACGAACATACTTCACACCTTCAGTCAATTTGGTGAAGGAATTGGGGCCAAAATAAACATACAGAAGTCTAAAATAATGGGTCTGGGGAAGTGGAAGAATAAAGCAGATTTCCCCCCGGATCTAACAGTCACAGATAACATGAAGATTTATGGGATCACTTTTCCATCCAATCCCAGAAAAACACACACAGAAACATGGCAATCACTGACAAAACAAATTATAGACATACTACATAGGTTCAAATACAAGACATCAATAATTTTTGTACGAAGCACAATTATAAACACCTTCATCATTCCTAAAATAATATTTTTAGCCACAGTGTTAAATCCCCCAAAACAAACAATCACAGACATAAACAAACACATCAGACAATTCATCTTCAGCAACACAATCCACAGTATAAAACACAAGACTTTAATACAAGATAAGAAACGAGAGGGTGTAGCATTACAGGACCTTAACACAAAAATACAAGCATTAAGAATCAATCACATAGGACGCATCATCAATCATAAAGATCAACACTCGCTAGCATTATACTATATTGCAATTAGATTACACAGAATTAAGAAAATAGACAAAACAACACCGCACTATTACGGCACACTACCGCACTTCTACAGAACATGTATGCAAACAATTCAAGGTAATGGACACTTAATACAACAGACAACCAAGCAGATATACAAATATTTAGTGAAACAACAAGCCCCACCACTACACATGAGAATCAAAAGAGGATACAAATATCATATGAAAGACTACAGCTGCACCTTCACTAACTTACACAACAAACATATCACATCGAAATCCAAAGAATTAACATACAGGCTAATTTATAATATGATCCCGACAACAGAGAGAGCAGCACAGACATCCAAGCGAATAGCCCAAGTCATTTATGTAGACACAATATTCAGGAAACAGAGGACCATCTGTTTTATGGATGCCCAACAATCACAGCCACTAAGACTGCACTACAACAGTTAATAGAAACACACACAAACAAGATAACCGACGTTTACAAAGCAATATTCCTAAATACAATCCCTACAACCACAAAACACACACACACTAAAATCCTAGTAGCTCTAGCGGAGTATAGAAACGTAATATGGTCTAGTCGAAACTCGGCCACTCACAATCACCAAACAATACAACCACACACATTATCACAAATTTCTCAACAGAAAATCGCCCAGCTATTTGCTGATTAAGCAAACGCCACTCCCATCAGTTTTTACACTACATAACATACATTTCAAACACACACTCTCACAGATAGTTCTATACTCCTAATGTGTACCACTGAACTCAATCATTGGGGAATAAAGAGCCAAATAACTGAATATGTGTCCCTTCTTTGTTACTGAGTCTATTGGCCCAGCCTTGACACGATGGGAAGGTGCCCTTTGTGAGTCAGTGGTTTTGCCGACAGATGGTTGACCTTCGTCAGAAGGCGGCTCAGGTAAAATCTCTGTAGTGGTGGAAATTTGCCATCTTGTGTAGCGAACTAAACATATTCCAACCTATGCGCCCCCCCCCCCCTGTTCTCTCTCTCCTCTTCTCTCCCCGGCTCTCTCTTTCCCTCTCCCTCCGTGTTGACGGCTGGTAACAAGCATTAGAGAGCGCAAATAGAACACGCCGCAAAACATCTTCCCCAGGGTGCTTTAAATCACAGATCCAATCCTCCTCCTCCCAAACAACTTTAAAGAGAGATATATAGCTCCTCTTGCCTATGCACACAAAGGCTCTGTGGAAACAACTTTAAAGAGAGATATATAGCTCCCCTGGCCTAGGTACACAAAGGCTTTGTGAAAACTGGCTGCGTGTCCGCTGTAAGACCCGGCAACCGGCCCTAGTGGCTGGTGGTCACTAGGCAATTTTGCGTTCAGCGGTTTCCCCTTTGCCTAAATTCAACATGATTCCCCAGCAGGAATATAAACATTGTTGTATAATACAAAATGCTAACATGTAGGGTATTTATATATGGGTAGCCATGTATGGGTGAATTCGTGTAGGTATTTAAGTAAATATAATTATGGCTTTGTGTTGATATACAGGTATTTATATGAATATATGATATGCATATCCATGTACTATTATCTACAGAAAGCAAATGATAGATCAAGACAGAATGTGCATGTGTGTGTGTGCGAGAGAGAGAGAGAGAGAGAGAGAGAGAGAGAGAGAGAAAGAGAGAGAGAGAGAGAGAGAAATAGAGAGAGACAGGTGTAACATGCATTCCACTTGTGGAGATGGAAATGGAACGAGGAATGTGTGTTTACATGCACTATGCCATAAATGTCGTATTATCATAACTGTATATGCATGTATTTGGTTTATTAACGCATGTGGGTTTATTAACGCATGCGACACATAACACTAACAAACGGCAACGCTCTGTAATATACACAAACAAAGAAATACACCTTGTACACCTTGTAAATATACATTGTTTTGTATGAAATGAACGTTGGGGGAAAACAATTTTAAAAAAAAAAAAAAACGGAAAAAAAACATTTTTGTAAGTGTAGATATTTCTGCCCGTGTAGATTTATCTGCGCTTTGTCTGGCTAAAATAAAGAGATTGTGAGACTGCAATACCAAGTTCATGAGAGATGCTGGTTGTAACAGAATGGCTTGCCGCTGTAGGATGACCATGTGTTACGTATGTAGGACCCCTCGGATCACCTACCAACATTTCTGCCTGCATGTCAATGGCAGTGATAAGTGTACACAGTGCAAGGCTTGCCCCTTGTGGACGGATACTGAGGATGATAATCCAAAGTTTACATCCAAGTGATATGTTAGAATTAACAGGCGATGAATTTTTTGTTAAATGTTTCAGTACTATTGCATCTGTAAACATTGTAAATACAAATCGGTTTTTTAATGATATAATCTGAATTGTGAAAGTTAAGATTTCAAATTAAAAACATATTATTCATAAGATAGGTGTATAAATAAAATGTTTGGCATTTAGCCACAACAAAGAATACATATTATATCTTCATTAACAAGGTATTAGAACATTTTTTTTTTACATTCTATTGCCAGAACTTTTTAGTTCTGTTATTTCATGTAATCTACCAGAAGCTAGATTTCATTTAAAGAGAGTACAGAAATGTTCTATAGAACTTGTTCTGCTGAATAGCAGTAAATCTTGCAAACACCCTAAACTGCCAGAGTAACTAACTACGATTGACTGGAAAGGTTAATAAAAGTAAAACATTATATACAACTATATAAAGGAGACCAATATAGTGTTCTGTGGTCATGACCATCATGTATTGGGAAGAGAAGCACTGAAAAATATCATGATGATTGGAAAGATCAGCGTGGAAGTTGCAGAAGAAGAAATGAAGCTGGATGGCCCAAAATGGTGGCATACAAGAATAACATCTGCATAATTTACCCACAACACCCAGGGCCCAGATATGTAAAGATGCATGAATGCCCATGGTAGGGCACGTGGTGATAATGATATTTAATTTTAGTGCAAGGAACATTTTATAAAATGAAGTATAAAATATAACACAAGTAATATTTGAAGAGCATGCAAGTTTTAATGTGGAAACATCCTAAAAAATACCAGCATATATGAATATCATTATCATCATAATTTTACAATGTATTTACAACAAAATTGTGAGTGTAAACATTTCTCATCGTTTACATAGGTTGTTTTGTACATTTTAAATGTAAACTTATAATATATTCATAATACATGCTTCTTCACAGTTTAAAAAAAAAAATTTTTTTGTAAGTGTAGATATTTCTGCCCGTGTAGATACATCAGCGCTTGATCTGGCTAAAGTAAAGAGATGGTGAGATAGAGCATCTATAATTTGTGTGTACATTTGTAATCAATAGGCATACTGCATTTTGTATGTGAGAAGAACTAATGTATTTGATAATTAAAAAGTGTGTGCAGTTAATTTCCAAACGCTTAAAGTAGAGTATCATGCTGCATTTGACTTTTGGGGTCATATGTGCACATTAACATAGCATACATACTTGGCCGTTTGTGATCTCTTGGCAAGTTTACATTCAGTAGTAACAATGTTCGAGTACTGTACTGGAACTGTGCATCATTTAGTCAACGCCGACCCATTCTTGAAAAACTACTCTACGGAAACGATATTGTAGTCTTGCAAGAAACACAGCTCACCGACGGAACAGTAAATGTTGCGGGATTTCAGGGTTTCTTTAACAGGCGGCACCTCGGACAGGCCATTCTGGTCCGCGCAACATACTAGTGTCTGAGATCGATATGTCCGCCTGGAACAGCGATGCCCTGCAAGTGCAGGCATTAAGAATAATGACACCAGTGCAGCTTGCAATCGTTAACGTCTATGCGCGAAATGGGAAGGTCGACGTGCGACAATGGCAGAGTTTGTTCGATATGGATGAAAGGCATATCATCTACTGCGGGGACTTCAATGCCAGAGGCAGTCAATGGGGGAATTGCATCACCAATAGACAGGGAGAAGATTTGGAGGACGCCCTGGCATCGGCTGCCCTAATCTGTCTGAATGATGAGAAGGTCACTAGAATGGCCACTCGACCAGGCGACTCTGACAGCATCATTGACTTGGCTCTGTTGTCGCCCACCATCGCACCAAGGTGCCGGTGGGGCACACTGGGATACCACGATAGTGACCACTACCCTTGTGTCATCCTGATCAAGAAAGACGGGGCCATGAGTCAAAGAAACAAGACCAATGCCTTCCCGTACGACACCACTGGTCAAGACGCCATAAGCAAGATCAGAAGAAGGAAACTAACTTCCTCCCGTAGGAGACAAGAAAGATGGCTGCAGCCACCATGGTGGAATGGAGAGGTCGAGAAGGTGTGGCTGGGAAAGAGGCAGGCTGTCAAAGACTGGCAAAAGGCCAGGAAGGCTAACATGCCACAGGTTGAGTTGGCGAACCTGAAAACTGAGGTCGTTAGGACGACGACTTTATTCAAATCCTGCGCCAAACAGGCCAAGGCCGACAAATGGGACGAGTTCTGCAGGAAGGTGTGCTCCGAGCAATCTCTTACGACATTCTGGCGCCTCCACGAGAGCATGAACGGTGCTGCATAACGTAGGGGTATTCCAGACTTTCAAGGCACAGACCTCGCATGGAAAAAGTCGGATGCGAATAAAGGTAAGGCCCTTCTTGCACGCTACATAGAACAGACTGACCAGAAAGACGAGCCCGCCAGACAGAGGACCACAACAACACTCTCTCAGTTGTGCGAGGGGGTCGGGACAGACGAAGAATGGACAATCACAGTTGAGATATTGCGTGCGATGCTCAAGAAATCACCTAACACCGCCCCAGGCCCAGACGGCATCCGATATGGTGACCTAATGGTGATATCAGATGATGACATGGAAGAACTGGCCAGAGAATTCAACACCAGTATCCAGAGGGGTCAGGTCAAAGAAGAATGGCTACACAGCTACTTGCTGCCGCTGCCAAAACCGAACAAAGACCACTCCAAGATAAGCGGCTACAGAATCATTACGATGCAGAATACTGTTGGCAAGCTACTGGAGAAAATTGTAGCACACAGACTTGCTAGGGACTTGGAACAGCTCGGCTGCTTCCCGCCCACACTTGGAGGATACAGACGCAACAAAGAGTCATGGCTGAATGCGGCGGTCTTTGCTCAAGATGTTTACGAAGGATTTCAGGTCAGAGAAGAGACATGTGCGGCCGCCATAGACTTAGAGGACGCATATAACAGAGTATCTTTCGAGCACTTGATGCAAACCCTCCTCAGACTGAAAGTGCACCCTCACCTTGTACGATGGATAGCTGCAGTTCTACTCCAAAGGAAGGTGGTGCTAAGATGCGGGAGTTGGTCTTCTGAGCCGATAACGATATGTCCAGGATTGCCGCAGGGTTCACCACTGTCACCAGTACTATTCAACGTGTATACGGTGCCGATCACTGAACAACAGCTGGATGGGAGGGGTAGGACTCTATCATTCGTTGACGACATCCTCGTGTATTGACAGGGTCGAGATAGACAGGCGGTTGCCAACTATATGCAGGGCGAACTAGATCGAATTTCCTCATGGTGTGCTGATGCCGATGCCCTTGTCAACCCTGCAAAGGCAACGGTTACATGGTTCTCACTAAACAACCATATTGTGAAAACAGACCTGCCGGCAGTAAGAATGGATGGGAGCATCCTGAGTAGAACCCAGTCAATGACATATCTTGGCGTGAGGCTTGATCGTAGCCTGTCCTTCAGAGATCATGTCGATTATGTCATAACGAAGGCTTGAAAAGGTTTGACAGCAATGAGAGTCATGGCGACTGCCAATATCGAGCAAAGACTGCTATTACTTCTGTTCCAAGGGCTTGTGCTTTCACGCATCGAGTATGCCCTGGCCATCCTCACTGTCAGCCCTACACAGATTGGAAGACTTGAAAAGGTACAAAACGAAGCCATGCGCATCATTTTGGGCTGCACGAGAGACACCAGCTGTGTAGCAATGAGATACCTCCTTGACTTCCCGACAATGGAACACAGGATCAAGATCTGGAGAGCTCGTGCATACTTAAAAATAAGTGCAGATGAGCAGCACCCTCTGCATGACACTGTATTCAGAGAAAAGGGTGACAGGCTAAAGAGGGGCAAATCATGGATGGGTCGAGCGGAAGATGTCGTCGGACAGGTCTGCAGTCTTACCAGTATCAACCCCGGCAAGGAATGGGTGCCGGTGCCTCCAGCTTTTAAGTGTACCTTCTCCTGCATTATCACACTCGACAGACGGTGCAGAGAGCAGAACCCTGCCGCTGTCAATGCAGAGGTTAACGCGCTCATCTATCATCACTCAGATAGCCCCGAAGTGCTCATCTATACAGATGGATCTGTTGTAAAGCAGCAGAGAAGTGCGTGGGCATTTACAGCCCGTTCAGCGGGCCGAACCGTTCAAGAATCCAGTGGTGCCCACTCTATGACCACGAGCAGCATGACGATGGAGGTGATGGCAGTTACACAGGCTTTCATATGGCTGGAATCACAGCATTATACCAACGTGTGTGTACTAAGTGATTCAATGAGCATGATTCAGAAGGTCGAAGCTGGATCTGTACGTAGACAGTGGACTGAGTCGCTGCGGAAGTCCGTTGTCCGCAAAGTCACCTTCATCTTCGTCCCGGGACATGTGGGAGTCGAGGGAAATGAACGAGCTGATAAATTGGCTGGCTCTGCACCCCCTGTAGATGGCCAGCCCATGGATCGTGCCGATGTTATTAACGCCCTTAAAGATATGGCGAGAACAGAGGATTTTGACGCCAGTGATTCCACATCGCTTTCCAGGATGAAAGACCTGGGAGTAAGAATCGGCACAGCCAGACGCGAGAGGTACATCGGGAAAACAAAGCGCCTCGTCAACCAACACAGAACTGGCATTATTAGCCACCGGACGCTGATGCATATGCTGGGGGAGGATCTGAGCACCTATGGACATGTCCGGAGTGCAACGAAGATACCCCAACTGATAACTAACTAACTAACTAACTCAATGCTGCCAAATGGCACGCAGCTGTGTTTCGAACTTGGTATGTGGGATTGCGAAACGCGTCAGTAACCTCTTCGCCAAGAAACAAGCATGTAAGAATTTTGAAACGGTAAATGTCAGTAATACCCCCCCCCCTTTTTTTTCCCGCGGAGACACCAGCTGGCCCTAGAAATTGTTTTCTGTAATTGTGTTCTGTAAAACTGCACTACCTCTTGTTATTTTATATTGTTTACATTTCTGCAGCTTTGCAGCGGGCAAGCTATAAATGGTAGGATAGTGTAAATGAGATTTCAAAATACAGATTAATGGGATAACTATTAATAGATTAAGCAGCACAGTCTTCCTAGGAATGACCCTAGACGAACAGATGAACTAGTCAAAACACATAGAGCAGACATTAGAAAAATGCAAGAAAGCAAGCAACCTACTGCGAGTGATAAAAGGAAACGGATAGGGTGCCCACACCAAAACAATGCTGATGTTCTATAAAGCATTTATCAGACGCACACTAGAATATGTCAGCAATATTTACGACTCAGCATCAGAAGCCAACAAGAGGAGGTTAGACGCCATACAGACCCAAGCGTTAAACACCATCCTGGGTGCTGGAAAAGGGACATCCAAAAAAGCCATGGAGGTAGCATTGGGTGTACTACCACTGTGTCTGAGGGGTAAACAGCTGACGTATAACTACTGGGTAAAGGCAGCACAAGACGAAGACCACCCTGGATACCAAACATTCAGTGACAACTGCAGCAAATGGGGAGGCATCCCAATAGTAAAACTGCAAAGATCGGCAGGATGGGAAGCAGCAGAGAAGATGAAGGAAGAAAGCGAGCTAGCAGAATCCCTGAAACAGACAAGACAGTTCAAGCCAATCCCACCATGGGAACTAACAGTCCCATTGACAGACACGAGCCTAGCGAAGACCATCACCAAAGACACGGAGGACACAGATGCAAGAGACGCGGCCGAGGCGTACATAGAAGATATCAATAAGGACAACCTCATAATATACACATACGGGTCCAAGAACGAACAGGGAGAGGTAGGAGCAGGAGTAGTGGTCCCAGACTGGAAGCTGAACACACAATTCAAACTAACAGACCAGACAACAGTATGAACGGCCGACCAGAAAGAATGAGACAGCGAGGAGTGACGAGGGGATCTGGCCGACGCTCGACACACAGAGGAAAGGCGAGACGGACATATAATCAGGTTGCTACTGGTACTATTGGTGTTGGATCTCTTCGCTGGCTGCTGAGGATAAGGACGGAGCGCTTATGAGAATGCTCTGAATGCTGTGATGTCGGTTCCTAAATCAATCAATCAATCAACACTACATTAAGGCATAAGAAGGGACGAGAAGAATTAAAAAATGAAGAGGAAATGGAAAAAAAATGAATTACAAAATGTACTACTTAACATTCCCAGGCTGTGACAATATATTTTATCGTAATATAATATACATAATATTTTATCGAAGTGAGTATTCACAAAAATGTCGCATATTTTATTTGGCAAATAAAATTCGTATTAAACAAAGACTTCTATTGGATCCATCGATTCCGACACTCGACCACCCCGTCGTTACCTGGGGGATGCGCCCGCGGGCAGCTTCAGCAGATCCATAGAGCACACTTTATTCACAAAATTCGAGGTTCTCAATTCTATATGTTAGTTTGTAATGTTTAATATTGTTTATTAAAAAGTTAAAAAAAAAAAAAAAAGTTGCAAGTTGAACTCCAGCCTCCCTCGAGACAGGCGAAGACACTAACACTACACTACAGACAACACATTAATGGTTCCACAAACATTAATAATGTAGTTAAGAGATTTTTTTTTTATTTGGTTCGAATACAGTCTCGTATTATTTACAAATTTTTGTGAATAGTTACTTCGATTCTTAAAGTGTAGATAAGCAGAACAGAATCCCAGACATGATCCTTGTGATAAAGCTACCCAGAAGGGTTGCTTGATGATGTGGGGAGTTGGATAACCTGATCGAGGCACGCCTACGTTTCGATACACTGGTTTTCTCGGATGTTCATACCGGATAGGATGCCAGTATTTCTCTTCTTTTAGTTAGTTAGTTAGTCGCAGTTCCAACTTCACAGCAACGGGTCGTCCCCATTATGTTCCATTCCTGTGCCAGTGAATATCACACAAAACACTCCCCACTGCCCAATGTGAAAAGTGGAAAAGACAGGAGTCTCTTCTTTTATAATGCCCGAGTGACCCTGTGTAACATAATGGCTCCAGACGTTCGCATCCCCAGTCCATTTACATTTCTCAATATTAAAACAATTAAATAACGTAAGCCGTCTTGATAACTTGGTCTAAGAATAACTTAGAAACTTCGAGATCGGGAGAAAGGGGATGAACGGTGGTGACCCATAGTGATTGGTTGATCCTTGGGCGAGTAACGCTATTATCTAGGCATAATTAATTAGCCCGCCAGTCGAAGCTTTGATTCCATCTCGATAGGATGTGTCAACGATGCAGTGATCATAACGTGCCCAAAATCCATCTTTAAGATGTAGTCTCTGCATCTCAGGTACCACAAATCATTTATATGTTATGTGTAAGCCTGATGATAAGAGAGTGAAACGAATGGCATGGTATTTTTCTTGAGAAAATGTGAGAATGAAGACCGACATTCGTTCTACAGTGAAACTAAAGCTGCCGCTCTAACATGTCATGTCTGCCACAGTGAAATATTCTTACCATGTCTATTAGCTATCTGAATGATGATTTGCATGTGCTTGTGTCTGTAAACTACGCTCAATGCATATGGCAAAACCTCTGCGCGCTCTGAATATTCGTGAGTGCCTATCATGACTCATTCTAACCAAACTGTACACTGCTCTTGCTAGTTACATTTGGCAGTCTGGATTGGAATGTGTGATGCTGCATGTAATATTTCCTTTATAATGGCTGAGAATGTTTGAGTGAATGAGACGGTAATTATATAATTAACCTCTCATATTTGTAAAAGTAACGATGCTTATTATATCCATGTTTGCGGGACTGCATTGCGCTTTAGAAATTACAAAGGTCATGTAATATCTGAGGGCTATGTTACGCTCAAGAAAATTGCCAAAGCATTCATATAGATTTGCCTAGGATGCAATTTCTCTTCAACGTTATGTACTGGGTCCTTTGCAACAAAATGATTTGGGTTCATATGAATTACATTCCGACAAGGAGCAAGAGTGTCTGGTCTGCTGAATATAAATGACGGCTCAGGATAATTGTCAAGGAAAATTCATGTCTTCTTTCATATGTGTATTCCACATTTGAAAGCATTGCTTATGCAATACTGCTTGGTACTCATTGTAGTAAATATTACCATTACTCAGTGGGACAAGAGCACATGATGATGATAATTGATGGTGCTTGTGGATCTGGTCTGGCTTGAGGGGAGGAAGTTTGGCATTGCGGTGTGAGTGTGAAGGAGGTGGGACATTCTTGTACAAAAGTATCACCTTTATGAATGCTAATTGGTCCATTGCCATTAGTTTAATGATATTGCCAAGTGCAGTCATGAAAGATGCCTGTCTTCTATCTATCTCATGTCTGCCTTATGGTGAATGGTTCAGCAGATGTACCTCATGATGGTGTTCATTTTCTGCTGTTTGCTTCATGTCTTGCTTTGCAACGCTAGTGCATGATGCTGCCTTACATTGCCTACTTCTGAATGCTAAACACTGTCTGTTCTTCATGGTACACAGGTCCACTGTGATCTACTTATTGTGAGAACCTAGTTAGACAAATAATTACAAGGTGATTTATAATGGTGTGAAGCTGCCCCGGATTTAGCATGTGTGCCTATGATCTCACAGTTTTGGGGATGGCCCTTGTGAGGGAGATATCACCCCGGATCACCAAATAAATTGCACATCATCACCAGTGAAAGGCGGGTGTTCGAATATCACTTCTCTCCCCCCTTCCCATTCCTCTCTGAATTTGAAATGGTATTACATCACCATGATCATGTTTAAACAGATGTAAAACACATGTTGTACCTTTGTTTATTAACAGAGAATGAGGAAGATGGAGGAGGCCCTTTCAATTAACAGGACAACTCCAGGGAAGTCCTGAGCTCTAACCTTCAATATAGCTTATACTTATAAGATGGACTCTCCAAGAAAAAATAACACATAAACCCAGGTTGCACACACTCAGCCTGCATTCACATAACCTGGCAGATACAGATGGCCTGGAAGAAAAGTTTTATAAAAAAAACTATAACAGGGATACTCTCCATTTATCAATGTTCCAAGCTCTATCTTCAAGAAACATTCTGGAAGAAATCTTAGGAGTGAGAGATCACCTGAATTTCAGCATGCATCTATTGGCCAAGGGTGAACATCAATTGTGAACTTGGAGTTTACCATCATTCTTCTCAAAACCATATCTTGAGGAGTATTCCAACTTAATACTGGCTGGAAAGCTTAACAGAAGAATAAAAATTAGAGCAAATTCACAATCTGGATTGTGCATTAACTGTGGTGTAGATCAGTACCATCAGAAACCTGCGGGAGAGACTGGCAGAAGGAAGAAGGCTGGGACATATTTGTTTCTTAGATCTTCCTCTACAGGAGGAGTAGAACAAAGTCCTAGGTGTCAACTTCATGAACAGTCTACTCGCCCTTAGGAAGTAAATGCTGTCCATTTTCATAGACTTGTTACAGCAGGAATTAGCATGAACTGGAAAAACATTGTAGGGAGAATGGCCACCTGAAACATTCCCAACACCTTCATAGGTGCTAAAAGAGGTTCAAGGATCAGTATAGCAGTGTCTCCCTATACTTGCTCCATGACTATGGCTATAAGTTATCATGTTTTCCTCAGTGACAGTTTAGGGAAGGACTTAAGCATAAAATGTTCTGTGGTGTAGGATGATTTTCTGAAGTAGTGAGATAAAGGAGGAGGGTTTGTTTTAAGTTGATGTTTTTCTTTGGGGAATTGGGTGAGGTATTTGGGTTTTTTCATAATCAATGTCAATTTTATTGCATATTACTAAAATGTTTGAAATGTGATTTTTGGCCGATTGTGAATGAAGCCTGGGTCTTCACTTGACCTCATAAAACATCAATAAAGATAGTAGGAAGAACACAGTTTTGAGATAACATGTTTCTGTGATTGTCTTGTGCACTGTTGTGAAATATATTACTTTGTGATGAATTGTCCAACTGTTGTCAAGCATCTTCATGGTAACTGTTACCTCTACTGTGGTTGTTAGTTCAGAGATTGTGGAAGTCCTGTGTATATGTTGTCAAGTATCTTCCATGATGTATGACTTGTCTAATCTGTTGGTGTGATCATTCCTTTGTGAATGTGTGTCCAACTGTTGTCAAGATCTTCTCAGGTTGACTTGTTCAACTGGTGTAAAGTGCAGTTGGTGTTATTTATGTTAATTACAGTGGTCCAATTGTCAATGTGGTCATTTGTCCAAGTGTCTTGTGTCACTTGAATTAATTAAAGAGATCAATCATGAGGTGGGCGACCAGAACACAGTAAACAGGATAAGTGAAAGAACTGCTTTCATTTGTTGCTGTGGCTAACTGCCAAGATCTCTATATAACCTGTAGGAGGAATCATCTAATAATAATTCTGTGTTGATCTTAAACTTAGGTCTAATTTCTCACAGTGGGGGTATTCGATGAGCCAAATTCTGTATGGTTTCTCTACAAAGGTTCTGCGAGACTACATATCAATACCTCTAGACAAGACTTGCTGATACAAACCTGTATCTTTTATAAAGATCTATACTTTATGGAAAGTCACTTGTTGGTGCTTCTGTAATTATCTAAAACCCAAATACAAAACCTCACACCCTGGCAAGATCAAGTGCACATACTACACTTTGATCTTACCCAAAATGCCGAGAAGCTTATGACTTTAAAGTTGTTAATATGGAAGCAGGCATCTTGTATTATGTATACAATTAAAAGCGATTGGTTAGGGAAAACTACTGTATATAAGCCTTTGGCAGATACGGGAGGTCGCTTAAGACGACAAATCGTTCCATGGCAATTAATCAGTAAATATGTACATAAAGGGGTTTTAGTTATATAACTTTCTCTCTATTTTGTGTGGTTATACTTGCTATGGTCTCCCTAGCATAGGGGTTAACGTCTTTCTATGTAATCCCGTATATCCACTTGACGAACGTAACCTGCGTGAGAATCGGTAGGGGTTCTCGCCGTGTAGGTAACTTACAGGGGGATTGAGCCGGTCGATCAGAAAACAATGGCAATCTACTGAGCGTAATCTTGCCAAGAAATCAACAATCAGTTGAAAGATGCTGCTGATGTTGGCGTTGGCAGCGATGTCCTGTAATGTATGTGCGAAAAAAAAAATACTTGCTATTGGTGATCTCATTAATAATAAATGTATACAGCGTAAACTGTCTTACACGTGGTGTCCTCTCATATGAAAAAAAAAAAAAAAAGAAGTAAAATTCTAAACATTACATTTCCTTAGGGAATTTATTGCCTCTATATATATATATTTTTTTTTTTTTTAAAGGTGAAACTAAATAGGGATAGGGGAGGCGATCCAGTTTTTTAGGTATGGATAACCAAGTTGTAAACACACACGCACACTCACTCACGCGCGCGCGCACGCACACACACACATACACACACACACACGCACCATACTATGGAGATGTAAGCTTTTGAAAATTATGAACGAAATAATAATAATAATCATAATATAAATAATAATAATAAAATAATAATGAGGAGCGGCTGACCGAGTGGCTAGAATGCCGGACTCTCATTCGGGAGACCCGGGTTCGATCCCTCGGTAAGGTGTCGGATTATCTTTTTCTTTCGGGGGCAAAAAGAAAATTCTAACCTGCACAGTTCGCGGCGACTGCACTAGCCAGGCGGCCTTAATTCCTCAGGCTCAAAGACCCTTCTGCCATACACCGCAAGGCACTAAATTGGCAGTAAATGACAGTTTTAATAATAATAATAATAGTAATAAGTTCACAGCAAGTTCAGTTGTCAAGCAATTTGTTACCAGGAAGTTGTCAGTTAACAGCAATGAGCGTGTACAAAGGAAATAATATGCAGTTGTGAATTCCTTACATGAGCATTTATATAGGGGAAATAACTCTGACAAATTCTATACTATAAGTTTCAATAATACATGCTCATTATCAGAAAGGAAATGATAAAATAATGTTATGGTAATCACGATCCATGCCTATCATAAAAAGTCTAGCTAAACATATTGTAATAAACTCAAAGATGTTTTCAGTATCATCTGATTAATAATTTGCATTACAATTATTAAATGCAGACTGTTTACAAAATTATATTTGGATGTCTTAAAATTAAGCAGCGTTGTATTATGAAGTTTCTCTTCACAACGCATAAATCAATATATTTAATTTTCTTCTTTTCTTCGTCGGAGTTGCTGAAATTTCTAATTATATTGATTATGTGGTTGTTTCGGGATTTGAAATTTAAATATTGAGCACAACCCACTACTGGCAACGCCGATTGCATTCTGATATGAACCTAAGGCCTATCCACGTCAATATGGAAGCACTATACTCGAGTTTCGCCCTCATTTGAGCTCATCAGTAGTGCATATCCCTGACCGGATCCGGAAACAGTCCCGGATCGCGCGTGTGAAGCGGGTGTGTAACCACGCGGCACACACTGGACACACCAAATTATCACAACAGAATACCACAACGCTACCCATCGTAGGCTATGCTCAAGATTGCCCAATCGCCGCGACCGACGTCCGTCAATCGATGGGACCCGAACGATCAGGACTTCTCACTGGCAAGGAACACCAGGCCTCCTAAATCCAGTGAGCAGTAATCAATTGATTATGTGGTTGTTTCGGGATTTGAAATTTAAATATTGAGCACAACCCACTACTGGCAACGCCGATTGCATTCTGATATGAACCTAAGGCCTATCCACGTCAATATGGAAGCACTATACTCGAGTTTCGCCCTCATTTGAGCTCATCAGTAGTGCATATCCCTGACCGGATCCGGAAACAGTCCCGGATCGCGCGTGTGAAGCGGGTGTGTAACCACGCGGCACACACTGGACACACCAAATTATCACAACAGAATACCACAACGCTACCCATCGTAGGCTATGCTCAAGATTGCCCAATCGCCGCGACCGACGTCCGTCAATCGATGGGACCCGAACGATCAGGACTTCTCACTGGCAAGGAACACCAGGCCTCCTAAATCCAGTGAGCAGTAATCAATTGATTATGTGGTTGTTTCGGGATTTGAAATTTAAATATTGAGCACAACCCACTACTGGCAACGCCGATTGCATTCTGATATGAACCTAAGGCCTATCCACGTCAATATGGAAGCACTATACTCGAGTTTCGCCCTCATTTGAGCTCATCAGTAGTGCATATCCCTGACCGGATCCGGAAACAGTCCCGGATCACGCGTGTGAAGCGGGTGTGTAACCACGCGGCACACACTGGACACACCAAATTATCACAACAGAATACCACAACGCTACCCATCGTAGGCTATGCTCAAGATTGCCCAATCGCCGCGACCGACGTCCGTCAATCGATGGGACCCGAACGATCAGGACTTCTCACTGGCAAGGAACACCAGGCCTCCTAAATCCAGTGAGCAGTAATCAATTGATTATGTGGTTGTTTCGGGATTTGAAATTTAAATATTGAGCACAACCCACTACTGGCAACGCCGATTGCATTCTGATATGAACCTAAGGCCTATCCACGTCAATATGGAAGCACTATACTCGAGTTTCGCCCTCATTTGAGCTCATCAGTAGTGCATATCCCTGACCGGATCCGGAAACAGTCCCGGATCACGCGTGTGAAGCGGGTGTGTAACCACGCGGCACACACTGGACACACCAAATTATCACAACAGAATACCACAACGCTACCCATCGTAGGCTATGCTCAAGATTGCCCAATCGCCGCGACCGACGTCCGTCAATCGATGGGACCCGAACGATCAGGACTTCTCACTGGCAAGGAACACCAGGCCTCCTAAATCCAGTGAGCTAATTATATGTTTAAGTCTCTTCACAACGTATAAATCTTTCAGTTTTGATATAAATAAACATTGTGGTTTTCTTTGTGCCGAAAACATATACTGTGTGACATTCATTATATACGGAGTTTACGTATTGAAAAGAAAGTTTGTTATTCAAGTGTGTATTTCCAAAGGATATTGATAGAAAATGACAAGTTCATCTCTAACACTGGGGTCAGATGTGCTCAAAGGAAACCTGCTCCACCGCACAGGTACAATTGTTGTGTCACTGTCCGGCCCTGGGGCCGCCGCAAAGTCGACGCCAGCGTTCATAGCGAGCGCACTCGCTGGACTGGCTGGCGTGCCTCATGTCAATCTGTACGATAAGCTACATCGGATACAATTACAAGTACCGAATTCGGACATCAATATTTGTCTGGAGAATGTAGACAAAGAAAGGAAAAAACTTACTTTGCATTGGATCCCAGCGGCAATGAAGATAGAGGGTGTGAAGGCAATCGCCGTACATGCCACTGGGGACCCGAATGTGGAGGTATTTCCACTAAAAAACTCTGGAGGTAAATGGGGAGCCTTATGTAACCCCGTCCAGGACATCCCCCATTACATAAATCTAAACATAACAGGGGTTACCAAAAACACTCACAAAATTCTGATAACATTGCCCAGCAGGAGAACTGCTTGTCATCTGTGTGGGATGGACGACCACTGGTCCAACAAATGTCCAGCCAAACATACAAACAAGCCTGTTGTGGCACAAGAAGATGTAATAAATTTTCCACCTCTGAGAAGGCAACGACCAGCACAACATCAACAAAACGAACAACGCGGAAAACAATTTGAACAACAGCCCACACAACAAGAACATCAACAAACGGATACGCCAACAGACAATCAAGAAAATTACATTCTGGAAACGCAAACAGAAGAACCCTTTACAACTGTTTACCACTCCAAAACCAGAAAAAGACAACTACGAGGGTTAAGTCCAAACTCAACAAGCAGTACTAAGGAAGAAGAAGAAGAAAACTCGCCAACCAAATCAACGCCAAAAAAGAAGGAAAGACAAACCGAAAATACTGACGAAACCATCAGCAACGATACCTTTGATGATATAACTAAATCAGAATTGACATCTAAGAACACTACTGACACTGACACTGACACTGAAACCGAAGAAGATGGCCTACTGTTTCAACATCTACAATCATATCACGTCTGCACCAAGACAACAACAACAACAAAATAACTATCTCAACTATACAACCTCGTTCGTATCTGATTTCCTATTACTGTTAGTCAACAATATAATTTGCTTGTTTTGATTAATTTATGATGACTAATGATATTATTATTATTAGTCTGAACATTTCAGGTTTACGCACAAAACAAAAACACATCGTCACACTCATACACAAATACAAACCCGATTTCATTCTCCTACAAGAAACAAACATATGCGAATACACACACGCAAAGCAAATCACTACACAATTAGGGCTCAGACACTCATGCTTCAGTCTGTCGACACATCGTACGGGTTCTGGAACCGCTATACTGCAGATTTCAGATAAATGTGAAATTACTGGCACACACAAGGACGACCAAAGAGACATTACCATCATACACGTTAGAAACAACACACACACATACGCTTTAGTCAACATACATGCCCCAGCAAATTACAGCTACCAACCACAATTCTTCGAACACTTAGAAAACCTATTAGCACAGACATTCAGAGGGAGGCATGTTGTTTTAGCAGGTGATTTTAATTGTTGTTTAGCTTCGGCTGACATAATAGGTGGGGAAGTGAAAACGCAGTTAAGAAGAGCCGGCCGAGACGACATGAATCAACTTGATACATTGCAACACATAATTGACACACATAATCTAGTAGACGCATTCAGGCACAAACACCCCAACAGTCATGATACAACGCACAGAAACCGTGCACATAACAGATCATCTAGGTTAGATAGAATATATGTACCATCAACACACCACATAAAACAAACTAAACACCTACAAGAAACTCTCCAGTATACAGACCACAAAGCAATACTAGCACACATCACTATAAATAACACACACACACACAGCCTTTCAGACGATCACCACACTGGAAATTTAACAACACATTACTCCAAAACGCAGAATATATACAATATATGACAGACCTGATACATATATACACTGATAGTATACCAACTGACACCATTAGACAATACTGGGACTTACTGAAAAATACAATACGTAGCAGGACACAACAACTAGCATCCGTCATACACAAGCGTTGACTACAACAAGAACAGATAATACAAACAGCAATACATTTAACAAAGCAAACCGACAGAAACTCACCATACTTGTATGCATTAGAAACGCAACAGGAACAACATCAACAGCACAGATACTTGGGTGCACTAATTAGAACAAAACTCAACACCATTACACAAGAGACACCCAGCAAACAATACATGGCAATAGAACAAAACATACAGCGTAGTAAACAGATAAACACAATAATAGGCATGCAAAGAATCACACAAACAGAAACCACATGTATAACTGAAGCATTCCAGAAATACTATACACACTTATTTACAGCAGAGACAGTAAACATACAAATACAAGATAGCTTCTTACAATATACAAAAAAGATATCAGACACAGACAAAGAGATATTGGACACACAATTGACATTAGAAAACATAACACATGCACTTAGTAAAAATGAACAAAGACAAGACACCAGGACCAGACGGATTAACAGTAGAATTCTATCAAAAATTCTTTCGTATCATAGGTAACCTTCTTCTACATGTCTATCAAGAAGCCTTGGACAAACAAGAACTCCCTGATAGTTGCAACATATCTTATATAACACTTATCCACAAAGGAAAGACAGGCAAGACACAACTGAAAAATTACAGACCAATTTCACTTCTTAACACAGATTACAAAATTCTGGCCAAATCACTAGCACACAAAATCACACAATTCCTACCAAAACTAATACACCCAAACCAGCAATGTAGTGTACAGAACAGGAATATACTAAACCACACACACCTCATTAGAGACATTATAACGTACACACACCAGAAAGACTGTCAATCCTCCCTCTTGTCTTTGGACCAAGAGAAGGCCTTTGACAGAATCGCACACTCCTATTTGCACAAAACCCTAGAACACTGCAATATAGGACAGTACTACAGAAAGTGTCTTCATGTTGATTTATTGCTTTCCTTCTTATTCTGCAGAGATTCGTATACGGTGCTACTAATCCTTACCTCAGAGATTGTACCCTACTCTTGGTATCATATGGTATGACAGATCCATCAAATCACGGACCTGCGGTCAGCCCACACTGTACCTCTTTACTTGATATCTTGTCTCTATGTACCCTTGACTGTATCTGAAAGTATACTTGCTTAGAACAGAAAACTAGCAATATTACACTATAGCATGCAAGAATGATGATGTTAACTCAAAATAATTTCTGCATGCCGCAAACTCAACTTCAAAGAAATTTATACAGTGGAAAATATAAACTAAATGCTTAGAAATTATGTTCCACCATAGCCAAAACAATGCCGCGTATCATAACCCCGAGACGCGACACCGGTCAGGTGCTGATACAACACAACCTCACATGCTGTTATCAATTGTAAGCTATTTTTATTTCTAAATCACACTTTACCTCAACGACACTCTGTTGTGTCTCATTTACCCATAGACACAACAATAGTTAGTTGAACCTACAATCACCTATGTCCAACACCCTGGATAGCAAGTCCCCCGCCACATAACCATTACCCATGCCATATGCCGGAAGGCTGCTCTACACGATGCGAAACACATTCTTGAGAAATGCTCTTGTCGGCACAGAAAGATTACCCACGAACCGCGCCGGCAATGCACGTCTCCAGTTGTAAACAAACTCACTCATGCGAAATTCACTTCGCCAGGTGTTAATTCACTATTTATTAATTTTCCACTGGACAAACAATTGCCAATTCTATTTTAAATAATCAATAAAATACTTGCAGAAGAATAATAATATTATCCTCAAACCTGCATGCAAAAAATGATGATGATTTAAATTAACGAAACTTCTGCATGCAATACATCATTAAGAACCAAACAAAATAATTACTAAAATTATAACAAAATTCATAAATCATGCATAACTGTAACCTATAAATTCCAATAATGATTGATTCAATCTCCTGCTGTCAGGACATTATAACAGTCCACGACAGGGCTCATACTTACCAAAACCAAAATTAATTATAATAACATAACCGTAAAATCTTCTACCGTATCGTTCACTAATTATTACTATCATCTTATTATCGTATAATTTTCGTTAATATATTGGTTTCCGCCCGAAGTACTACTTAACTCTTATACTAACTAGTAAATTGTTCAATAATTATAGTTATTTCCTAACGTAGGCCGTACTCCAATTATTACCTAATGCTACTACCAAGTAATTTTATATGCATTCGTTAGGTTACTATCACATAAACAAATTCACAATTACATATCTAACTCTAACTAAACAATAACAACATGTCACACTATATATTATTATAACTGCACATGCCTAATAATAGACTAATGTTAAATACTAATTGTACAACGCAAGTAGTTTCTATATTGCCTGTTCTTAGCTTAACTGTCCTGCTGTTTGTTTACCATTTTCCTAACTTATACTATCTAATCACACAGTTACAATGTTTAACCTAATTTCAGTTGATCCAATAGCCCACTTAATGTTTTTACGGCAGCTATGAACTACACACACACCAGGCCCCACAAATATAACACGGTATTCTGTCAAATACCGGCACTTTACACGTTCACACAGTTCCGGTGTTTATTATAAAATGTTCACGTTTTATAATAGTTTATTTCAGCCTGGCTGATCACATCCTGACGTCTCAACTTGTTAACTTGTGTGATCCGTTATTTGAATTTACACAACTGTAGCCAGCTATGACTGTCCCTTCACTTATTTACGTTGAACATCTGTTCATTAACACAGTAGACATGTCGAACGTCTGACCTCACTTGTTGACACAGCAAGCCTGTCACAACCAACCCTGTAGGCCTGTTCCATATTTTCTCTCCCTGTACTCGTAATTTAACTTCACTGTCGGTGATTTATTTCCTTACACACCGCTTGCGTTGAAGAAACAATCGATGCTTGCTCACAGGTTTTACCAGTTCGTACGGGGAATTCCCATGTTTACAGGCAAGTTATATGAATCCCAAGTGGTTTGTTGACATATCCAATTGAAAAGGAACTTTCCAGTCACATGATGTGTCCATTGCCTCATTAGAATAATCAATACTCACTGTTGACTCCTTGATTTGTCCTCATTCACAATTATAGTCCTTTCACCGTTCAACTTGTGCACACTCATTGTTACTAGTGACACATTTATAGGAAATAAATTTCTCTTGGTCTTTAAAGTCTTGCACCAATACTAAGTCAATATCTTCAATCACCTAGTACTAACTGTTTATATATTTCACATAGTCACATTTTCAATACTTGATAAGACATTTAATTATTACACTTGTTGACTACATCTTTTTGCCGAATCTGTTCAATTGTTCACATGCCTTTTGTAATGCGTACAGTTCAACGCCTGTTTTGTCATTTCAAATTCATTATGATAGCAGGAGTTGGTGATTATGTTTCTCGTTTCATCATGTGTGATATCAACTTTTCCGTTAGCCAATTCTCTACTTGTAGAATGATACTTTGTGGCTTAAACTTTACGTTGGCACGTGTTACGTATGTAAAATCATCTGTGGCCTCAGGTTTCATATGGACGATAAACCCCCAAGTGCCAGGATATGACTGCACTATCTGAATGAGCTACTATCGATACTTGTGTAGCAACACTTCTCGTGTCCAACAGGGGATGATTCATTCTTCTCTTTTTCTCAAGTCAGAACCCTGGTCCTCTCGCAGCACCTGAATATATCATGGTTGCTCAATCATACGTCATAAACCTCACCCACTCGAACTCCAGTTAACTCGAACAAGAGTGAACACAAAGACTGTTATAAGTTTTCTACGTATAATATACACAATCACATAATCAAAGAAACCATCACTTATTCGACAGTCACATCACATTACACTACATCACAGATTAAATGCGTGGCTCAATGTAGAGCCATAACGCTGTCTACTTTTCACCATCTCCACACAGGACGATGGATCAACGCCGACTAACTTGTCCCGAGCTCACTTCCTATCACCTGGGAAGTGAGTTCCAACGTTTTTCACGTTGTGTGGAAAGCCCCTGCTTTCCACGTTCTCGTGTTCAATTCTCAACACAGTCGTAACCTGTACTCTGTGACCTAGGCTATAACTGAACCATGCCATGACGTCGTCAGGCTCATGGCAAACACAAACATTATAAATGCAACCACTATCTTTTCTGCTTTGTAAACCCGTACACTGTCACATCCCCCTTTCCCACCATTTTGTTTGTTGATTCTGCTGCCGCCCTTAACGGTTGGCTCTAACGTGTTATACTGCCATGTTCATCATTACCAAGTGGTAGTGATGGTATTGGTGGGGTTGGAGCCGACAGGTGAGGGACGTGACAGGGGAAATAATAACGGTGTACTACCATCTTGCTGTTGTTTAAAATGTTTCCTTGCAACAATTTCAATGAAGAAATGTTCCAATGTATAAAATGTTTGAAATTTTGCACATATGTCACCTACACGTCCGCGTGCAACGCTCTATAAAAATACGAACAATACACTTTGCAACAATTTTAACACTCAATAAAAGTTTTAAAACAAAAAACACCACTCTCTGGTAATGATGGTAAAGGCAGGATAACTATGTGCAACAACTGGTGAGGGTATCGGCAAAGGCAACACCAACCATGAGAAAGGGAAGGGGGGGGGCACATGGGAGATGAGGTTATGTATTAATAATAACAATAATAATAATGCAAATAAACCAAGTAAATCAATAATAATGATGACCCAAAAAAAAACCTACTCAGGGTAATAACAGCAATGATAATAACAGCAATGATAATAATAGTTATGATAATGATCACATTTTCCAAACATGTGTTTCTATTGCTAAAATGATCATCTTAGGAATGGTGTTAACATAGCATAGAGCATAGCAGGTACTTACAATTAAAACCTGCAATGTTCAATAATAGTAGGAGTAAAAGGAGTTTGGTTTCTTTGTCTCCTTGCTTATTTTTTTTTCTTAATTGTAATTGTAAAAAAATAAACAAGCATTTGTATTCACACAAATTTTTACAATCTCATTGGTTTGGTAACCATATGTGATTTTGTATTAATTCATTCAACATTCCCTCACATTTTCCTGTTTCTTTCTCGCACTCATATATACTAAATGTTAATATCATAAAGAAGAGTACTTGTGTTTACTCTGGAGATATCTGTGATATTTTGTGTTTACAACATAGGAAATTACCAATTAGCATATTTCATTCCTTGAACACATTTACATGTGAAAGGGGGGTAACAAAGAAAAGGGAAATTCTTTGCCTTTTTTCCCCTTGCCACACTCTCCCCAATTGGTTCCACTCCACCAATGCCCTCATGACCACTCTGGTAATGATGGTACAGGCAGGATAAATGTTTGAACCAACCAGTGGGGGTAGTAGCAAAGGCAACAAACCATAAGCAACTGGGGGCACAGGGGAGATGAAGTTGTACAATAATAATGATGATATCAATAATACTTATAATATTAATGATACTAAGGATAGTAAAGGTAAATTAATGATGATGATAATAATAATAATAATAATAATAATAATAATAATAATAATAATAATAATAATAATAATAATAATATAGATATGTGATTCTATTTACTAAAATGATAATCTTAGTAATGGTGGTAGTATAGCATAGCAAGTGCATTTAAAGCAACATTCAATAATGAATAAATTGGAATAGAAGGAGTTGATTTTCTTTTCTCCCCTTTTTTCCACCTTATCTATAAGGGTTAATTCATCATTTTGAAGCAAATAAACAAGCATTTACACTTCCACAAATCTTTACATGAGGGATTATTCAATGGTCTTGGTGACCATATGTGATATTTTATAATCATTCACTCACCATTCACTAACAGTTTCTTCTTTCTTGCCCGCACTCATGTGTACCAAATTTGTAATACAATAAAGAAGAATACATATGATTTACTCTGGAAATAGTTGTGATATTTTGTGCGTGTACATAAATGATATTAAGTGTGTGTTATATGTGCGGTGTTTGTATCTGGCTGAGTTTCTACATGTCCATATGAGATGTCTGTAGTAAGAAAGAGCTGTCGGTAGTTTTGTATGTATGTCTTTTGCTGTCTTTGGTATAGTGTTAAGAGAAAATTTCTTTATATATGTCGGTTTGTTTGCCTGTGTGCGTTTGTATGAGGAGTTTGAGTGTTGCACGTATGGCTGTAATTGTTGGACACGTATAATAAATGTGTTCCTCTGTCTCTTTTGGGTTATTCCTACATAGCTGACATTGTGATATTTGTTTGAATTTGTATGCTTCTATCTGTGTTGTCGGTGTCATATTGTATAACAGTCTATATGTTATTTCCCTAGCTTTTGGTGTTATGTGTTTGTTGTGTAGGTTTGAAAAGGTGCATGTGAAGTCAGACATGAAGTATTTGTGTCCTCTTTTAATCCTAAGTTTGAGTGGTGGTGCTTGCTCTCTAACTAAATGTTTGTATATTGTGTGTGTTGTTTGCTGTATTAACTGTTCATGTCCTTGTATTACCTGTATGCATGTCTGATAGAATGTTGGCAGTGTACCCTGGTAGTGTGCAGCTGCATTGTTAAGAGGTGTGAGGTGTTTTATGTTGTGTGTTATATAATATAAAGCTAATCTATGTTGTTCTGGATGTCTGATGATTTTACCTTGTGACTGATTCTAAGTGGCAGTATTTTTGTGTGGATGTCCTGTAGTGCAATCTCCCCTTGTTTTTTGTCTTGTATGAGTGTTTTGTGTTTTATGCTGTATATTGTGTTGGTGAAGATGAAGCGTCTGATTTGTTTGTTTATGTTTGTGACGGTCTGTTTGGGAGGGTCCAGTACTGTCGCTAAGTATATTATTTTGGGTATTATGTATGTGTTGACTATTGTGCTTCTACCAAGGGGGGGGGGGGGTACGGGGTGTCAGGCATTGGTAGCACCTTTGATAAGGATGGTTCTCATGTCCTTTCAGGACCCATCCCCCACTGGTCCAAGTCTGACACCCAGCTCGTGCCTGTGGCTCCTAGTAGCAGCTGTCAGCATGCGACAGCGGCCACCCCCCGGGCAACAGCTGTGAGAGGCTGGCTAAACAAGGCATGGGTATCCGATTTGGTGTCAAACCAAGAGGTAAACTAGGGTATGCCTACCCAGCATGTGAAGACAGGATTTGGCAGACTGCGCGGAAGAAATCATTCCTGATTCAACGGGCAAGACGGCGTTTACCTGCAAAGCGTTGTGGAACGTAATGAGCACGGCAAGGCACGTAGAGCGCCCTGGTCATCCACTGCACCTGTATTCGTCTCCAATCATCTCGACTTGTCTTGCCACTGGACTCAGATGGACTCAGGCGAGAGAGTGAGGTCGACGAATTGCGCAACTCTTCCTCACTTTAATTCAAGTCATCGCGCAAGTCATTCTTCATCCAACGTCACATATCACCTTCAAGCCCTGTGGCGATGGGCGAGCGGCAAAGCGGCAGGCGTGGGTACGCTGGCAGCCGTAGTCGCAGACCTGCACACAGGCGGCTCAGGCCATATGGTCGTCTTCTACTGACCGGAGCAGCAGTGCGATTCGGCAGCCCCCTGAGCGACTGAGCAGCCCTCTATAGGAACACACTGCTCACCTCCATAGCATGAGGAAGGGGCTAGAAAAGGTGCCCTAAACATTGTCTGCTTCATCACTACCTAACCAGCTAGCCGCGGTTGGTGGGTACCCTTAACTGCGGTCGACATACAAAGAAAGATAAAACAAGCAAAGCTAAAAGAGTAAACCATATTCCCTTAACAATTGGAACTTGGAATGTACGCACCCTACTTGACAGAGACGGCGCTTCGGGTCCAGAGAGACGAACAGCACTGATTGGGAGAGAGCTGGGCAGGTACAACATCGACATTGCAGCCTTGAGCGAGACACGACTTGCAGAAGAAGGTCAAATCTGTGAAATTGGTGCCGGCTACACATTTTTCTGGAGTGGAAGGAAAAGCGAGGAAAGACGCCAATCCGGTGTGGGATTTGCCATTAAGTCGGCCCTGGTCGGAAAATTAGCTGGATTTCCAAAGGCTATAAACGACAGGCTCATGACCATGAAGTTGCCTCTGCTGAAAGGAAGGAAGCACGCAACCATTGTGAGTGTCTACGCACCAACTATGACCAACGAAGATGATGTCAAGAACAAGTTCTATGAGGACCTGCACAGTGTATTAACATCTGTTCCCAAAGGAGACAAACTTATACTCCTTGGGGATTTCAATGCCAGAGTAGGCACGGACACCACCTCTTGGAGTGGCATTATTGGAAAGCATGGAGTCGGAAATTGCAACAGCAATGGACTCCGCCTCCTTCAGGCATGTGCCGAACATGATCTCGTGATTACGAACACAATTTTCCGTCTCCCCATGAGAAATAGGACATCGTGGATGCACCCTCGCTCGAAACACTGGCACCTCATTAACTATGTCATCGTCAGGAGGAGTGACAGACAAGACGTTCGAGTGACAAAATCCATGTGTGGTGCCGAATGTTGGACAGACCATCGTCTCATTGTCTCGAAAATGAACATCCACATCAGGCCACCACGGCGTCCTCAAGGGGCGAAAATGCAAACAAAGCTAGATGTCACCCGCCTAAACAGCAAGAAAATGCAGCAGTCGTTTGAAAATATGCTGGAAGACCGCCTCAAGCCCAATGCTGAAGCTAAACAGGATACAGAAACAGAATGGAGAGCCCTAAAGGACACAATTTACAACACTGCTATGGAAATTCTGGGTCCAGCCCCCCGAAAGCATAAAGACTGGTTTGATGAAAATTCCGAAGACATCAACCAATTGCTGGCCGAGAAACATCTTCTCCTCAAGGCACATTTGAATGACCCAAAGTCAACATCAAAAAAAGATGCTTTCAAGAACATTCAGAGAGTAGTGCAGCAGAAACTTCGGCACATGCGGGACTCCTGACTGAACAGCAATGCTGATGAAATTCAGGGCTTTGCTGACAGACATGATGTGAAAAACTTCTACGACTCACTGAAAGCGGTCTATGGTCCTTCATCACCAGGCATAGTTCCCCTCCTCAGTGCAGACGGGGGAACATTGGTCACCGATAAGAAAGAAATCCTCCAACGCTGGGCAGAGCATTTCAGCAAAATCTTAAATGCAACTTCCTTCTTCGATGATGAAACCATCAACTGCCTTCCTCAAGTTCCCACCAATGAGACACTTGGTGACCTGCCAACCATAGTGGAAATAAACAAAGCCATCCAGCAACTCTCCAGCGGCAATGCACCTGGTCCTGACTCCATCCCAGCAGAGATATACAAGGCAGGTGGGCCGGTCCTAACAGAGCAGCTTCACCAAGTCTTCACAAACATATGGATGAACGAGACCATGCCACAAGATTTTAAGGACGCGTCAATGGTCCACCTTTACAAACGTAAAGGAAACCGCCAATCCTGTGACAACCACCGAGGCATCTCCTTGCTTTCAATTGCAGGAAAGATACTCGCCAGAATTCTTCTCAATCGCCTCACAGCCCATCTCGATCAAGGTCTTCTTCCTGAGAGTCAATGTGGCTTCAGAAAAGAACGTGGAACTGTTGACATGATTTTCGCTGCAAGGCAGCTGCAAGAGAAATGTCAGGAACAGAACTGCGAAATGTTCTCCACTTTCATTGACCTTATCAAGGCTTTTGATACAGTCAGCAGAGAAGGACTGTGGAAGATTATGGCAAAATATGGCTGTCCACGAAAGTTTGTCCAAATAGTGCGGCTATTTCATGACGGCATGCAGGCAAGAGTACAGGAAAATGGCGAACTGTCTGAACCCTTTCCTGTAACCAATGGAGTGAAGCAAGGATGTGTCCTGGCACCAACACTGTTCAGCCTCATCTTTTCAGCCATGTTGATGAATGCCATCGAGAACGACGACATTGGAATAGACGTCAACTACCGTATGGATGGAAAGTTATTCAATCTCAGAAGGCTGAAAGCTAAAACCAAAATTGACAGCGGCACCGTCAGAGAGCTCCTGTTTGCTGATGATTGCGCTCTACACGCCAACTCAGAGGCGGACATGCAACATAATGTTTCAGCTTTCTCACATGCCTGTGCCAACTTTGGGCTCAATATCAACTTGGAGAAGACTGTAGTTATGTACCAGCCAGCTCCAGGGAATAATCACACTGTGCCGAATATCAAAGTGAATGATCATAGACTAAGTGTTGTGGACAAATTCACCTATCTTGGCAGCACTGTGTCACAAGCTGCCACAATCGATGACGAAGTGAATGCAAGAATCTCCAAGGCCAGTGCAGCCTTTGGCAGACTGTACAAGAATGTATGGGACAGAACTGGAATAAGCCTGCAAACAAAGCTAAAAGTCTACAAAGCAGTTGTATTATCCACACTGCTATATGCTTGTGAAACCTGGACTGTTTATCAGCGACACGCTAGGAAATTAAACCACTTCCACACAGTCTGCCTAAGGAAGCTACTGAAGATTAAATGGCAAGACAAGATTCCAGACACTGAAGTCCTAGAAAGAGCATCCATGTCCAGTATCCACACTCTACTGATGAAGAATCAGATTCGCTGGGCTGGTCACTTGACCCGCATGCCAGATCACAGGCTCCCTAAACGAATTTTCTACAGCGAACTGCGTTGTGGTAAACGCTCCCAAGGTGGCCAGAGGAAACGTTTTAAAGACACTCTGAAAATTTCACTGAATGCTTTTGGAATTCATCATGACACCTGGGAGGCTGCAGCCAGAGACCGAAATTCGTGGCGTGCATCATTGCGCAAAGGTGCAGTCATATGTGAGGCAACCAGGACTGCAAGAGCTGTGAAGAAAAGGCAGGACAGAAAAACCACTGCAGGAAATCCTCCTCCAGAGACGTCAAGCATTCTTTGCCCACATTGTCAAAGAACATTTCGAGCCAAAATAGGCCTTATCGGCCATCTTAGAACCCACGGCTCCACACCTTCAACCCCACTGGATGAAATGAATGGTCATCATCATTCTTGATGGACAAACAACAAGCTTCTACCAAGTATTGTGGATGTTTTGTACCTATACCTATGTAACATGTCTGTGATCTGTTGGGTCAGTGAGTGCCATGTCTGTCTGTGTGTTTCTGTGGGATCACATGGAAATGTGATTCCATACAGCTTCATGGTGTCTGTGTTTCTCAGGTCTGGAGGGAAATCAGATTTTTGTTTCCACTTTCCCAGACCCATTATCTGTGATTTCTGTATATTTACTTTGGCTCCACTGCCTTTTCCAAAAGGGTAAAGGTGTGGAGTATGTTCCTTGTTGAGGTGTTGCTAGTGGGAAAGAAGGCAGTGTCATCTGCATAAGCGCGAGCTTCTGCTCTCCTATCCCATGCAGGAACGTTCCTTTAATACTAGTGTCTTGTCTTATCTTCTCTAGTAAAGGCTCTAAGGTGAGCACGTACAGTAGTGGTGATAAGGGACATCCCTGTCTTACAGATCTTGTGAGCCTGAAGCTAGCTGTCAGTGAATGGTTCACTAACACTTTGCTCTCAGGATTTTTGTACAAGATCTGTATCCACTGCCTGTAGTACTCTCCTATGTTACAGTGTTCTAGTGTCCTATGCAGATAAGTGTGGGAAATTCTGTCGAAGGCCTTCTCTTGATCCAAGGACAAGATGGAAGATGGACAGTCTTTCCCATGTGTGTAGTTGATTATGTCTCTAATGAGGTGGTTGTTGTTGTGTATATTTCTGTCTTTGACACTGCACTGTTGGTCTGGGTGTATGAGTGTTGGCACGAAAGGTTTGAGTTTGTTGGTGAGTGATTTGGCAAGTATCTTATAGTCTGTGTTGAGTAAGGAAATTAGTCTGTAGTTCTTCAGTTGTATTTTGTCGGTGTAGTCTTTGCGTATGAGTGTGATGTAGGACATGTTACAGCTTTCAGGTAATTGTTGTTTGTCAAAGGCTTCCTGATAGACTTTGAGGAGAAGATTGCCTAGGATAGGAAAGAAATGTTGGTAGAATTCTACTGTCAAACCGTCCAGTCCTGGAGTTTTGTCTTTGTTTAGTGTGCTCAGTGCCTGTGTTATGTCTGTCAGTGTCAGTTCTGTGTCCGGTGTTTCTCTGTCTGTGTCAGGTAATTTCTTTGTGTACTGTAAGAAGTTGCCTTGTATCTGTGTGTCTACTGCCTCTGCTGTGAATAGATGTGTGTACTGTTGCTGGAAAGCGGTCCCTATGTGTGGTGTTTCTGTCTGCATATTTCCCTGCATGTCTGATATTTTGCTTATTTGTCTCCTATGCTGTATATTCTGCTCTATTGCAATGTACTGTGTACTGGCTGTCTCTTGTGTAATTGTGTTGAGCTTTGTTCTGAGAAGAGCACCCAGATATCTATCTTGTTGGTATTATTCTAGCTGTGCTTCAAGTGTGTGTAAATGAAGTGCATCTCTGTCTGTATGTTTTGTTAGTTGTATGGCTGTCTGTATAATACGCTCCTGTCTTTGTGGATCATGGTTGTTAAATGTTGTGTTCTGCTTCGTATCGTGCTTTTTAGCAAGTCCCAGTATTGTGTGATGTTCTCAGTCGGTATATTGTCTGTGTATGTGTGTATGAGCTGTGTCATATATTGTACATATCCTGTGTGTTTCAGAAGTGTGCAATTAAACTTCTAGTGTGGTGACCGCTTGTGTGGCTGCGTGTCTGTGCTGTTTGGGCTAATGTGTACTAGTATGCATTTATGGTCTGTGTAGTCTAGTGTTTGCCGTAGGTGTTGGGTTTTTATGATGTGGTCTGTTGCGGGTGTGTAAATTCTGTCTAATCTGGATGATCTGTGGTGTTCTTTGTTTGTGTATGTCGTCTCTCTACTGTCGGGGTGTGTTTGTCTGAATGCGTCTGTGAGGTTGTGTGTATCGATTATGTTTAGTAGTGTGTCTAGTTGATATATGCTGTCCTTGCCGGATCTTCTCAGCTGTGTTCTTACTTCACCTCCTACCACATCCATTCCTTCAAGAACACAGTTGAAATCACCGGCAAGAACAACATTTTGTCCCCTGTATGTCTGTGTTAATAAATCGTCTAACTGTTCGTAAAATAGAGGTTGGTAATTGTAATTGGGCTTTGCGTGTATGTTTACAGTGACAAATGAGTGTGTGTCGTTTTTTACCTGAACTGTACAAATCCTACTATGTTGGTCTCTGTGTGCTCTAAAAATATCCCACGTGTCCGAAATCTGTAAGATGGCTGTCCCTGATCCCGTGTTGTTTTCCGCTAAACTGAAAGATGAATTTTTTAATCCTAGCCGTGTCACTAATTCTGCTGCTTCAAAGTCTGTTTTGATGTTAGTTTCTTGCAATAAAATGAAGTCTGGTTTATGTTTGTGTATGAGTGTGACTGTGTGTTGTAATTTCATTTTCATACAACGAATATTTAAGCTAATTAAATATAAATTGTCTGCCATTTTATAAATAATTTAAAAACTAGATAATGAGTAGGTTAGAAGTTAGTACCTTTTGCTGTTCTGTCTTCAGGTTTGGATTTTATCTCCCTCTGTGGTCTCCGTCGTCGGTGTCAGAATCTGTGTTGATGAAAAGCGGCCCTTATGCATCGCTGTTTTCGCTCTGTTTGTCTTGTGTTTTTGAAGATTTCTTGTTTGGTTGAAAGGGGACGTTCCCTTCCTCCTCTTCTTTCACGTCCTTGCTGGTTGATGAGTTTCTTCTCTCTCCCCATTGTCTTTTTCTGCCGTGATTGACGATTTGAAAACCGTCATCTTCGTTTTCTTGTGTTGTCGCTTTTGTCGCTGTTACTGAGTCCTCGTCTGGCCTCGTGGCCTTATTTGGCCGGATGTCTCGGCGACATCTTGATTTTTGTGAATCGAATTTGTTTGAGCTTTTTCTCCGAGTGCGGGGAACTCCTCTTGTGATCTTTCAGTGGTTTGTTTGAGATTGTCTTTCTTTTGTCTCCGGCTCAGGCATTTGTTTGCCCAGTGCGAGTCCAGGCCACATGTAGGGCATTAGGTGCGACGATCAAAAATTGTAAACATGATACGGTGATCGCCTGTAATTTTCCCAGGCACCGTGATCCTGGCCGTGACCCCAAAAGTCAAATGCTGCATGATACTCTACTTTAAGCGTTTGGAAATTAACTGCACACTTTTTTTAAATTTATTTTTAATTATCAAATACATTAGTTCTTCTCACATACAAAATGCAATATGCCTATTGATTGCAAATGTACACACAAATTATTATAGATGCTCTCTCACCATCTCTTTACTTTAGCCAGACCAAGCGCAGATATATCTACACTAACAAAAAAAAAATTTTAACTGTGAAGAAACAACCGAAGATCGTAAACTGATTAGAGACATTAGACGCAGACAGTCAAAATTTGTTGGGCATGTTATGAGAAGAAATGGATTGGAGAACTTGGTGACAACTGGTAAAATCGAAGGGAACAGACCAAGAGGAAGACCTAGAAGCAAATATCTGGATGGCTTGGCCACATGGCATGGTCGAGACAGGAACACGGAGCTGATCCACGACTCTGGTGATCGAGTGAGATGGCAAAACATGACCGCCCACGCTTACCGGCATGGCACATGATGGATGGATGGATGGAAGAAGCATGTATTATGAATATATTATAAGTTTACATTTAAATTGTACACAACAACCTATGTAAACGATGAGAAATGTTTACACTCACAATTTTGTTGTAAATACATTGTAAAATTGTGATGACAATGATATTCATATATGCTGATATTTTATAGGATGAGCAGTCTTACAGTTTCCACATTAAAACTTGCATGTTCTTCAAATATTACTTGTGTTATATTTTATACTTCATTTTATAAAATGTTCCTTGCACAATAATTAAATATCATCATCACCATGTGTCCTACCATGGGCAGTCATGCGTCGTTAAATATCTTGGCCCTGAGTGTTCTGGATAAATTATGCAGATGTTATTCTTGCATGCCACCATTTTGGGCCATCCAGCATCATTTCTTCTTCTGCAACTTCAACGCTGATCTTTCCAGTCATCATGATATCTTTCAGTGCTTCTCTTCTCAATACATGACGGTCATGACCACATAAAATTATATTGGTCTCCTTTATATAGTTGTATATAATGTTTTACTTTTATTAACCTTTCCAGTCAATCGTAGTTAGTTACTCTGGCAGTTTAGGGTGTTTGCAAGATTTACTGCCATACAGCAGAACAAGTTCTATAGAACATTTCTGTACTCTCTTTAAATGAAATCTAGCTTCTGGTAAATTACATGAAATGACAGAACTAAAAATTTCTGGCAATAGAATGTAAAAAAAAATAATTGTTTTAATACCTTGTTAATTAAGATATAATATGTATTCTTTGTTGAGGCTAAATGCCAAACATTTTATTTATACACCTATCTTATGAATAATATGTTTTTAATTTGAAATCCTAACTTTCACAATTCAAATTATATCATTAAAAAACCGATTTGTATTTACAATGTTTACAGATGCAGTAGTACTGAAACATTTAACAAAAAAATCATTGCCTGTTAATTCTAACACATCACTTGGATGTAAACTTTGGATCATCATCCTCAGTATCCGTCCACAAGGGGCAAACCTTGCACTGTGTACACTTATCACTTCCATTGACATGCAGGCAGAAATGTTTGTAAGTGATCCGAGGGGTCCTACATCCGTAACACATGGTCATCCTACAGCGGCAAGCCATTCTGTTACAACCAGCCTCTCTCATGAACTTGGTATTGCAGTCTCACCATCTCTTTATTTTAGCCAGACAAAGCGCAGATAAATCTATGCGGGCAGAAATATCTACACTTACCAACAAAAAATAAAAATTTTCTTTAAACGTTTATTTCATACAAAGCAATGTATATTTACAAGGTGTAATGTGTGTTTCGTTTATTTGTGTATATTACGGAGCGTTGCCGTTTGTTAGTGTTAGATGTCACATGTGTGAATAAAACAAATACATACATATATACAGTTATGATAATATGACATTTATGGCATAGTGCATGTAAACATGCATGCTTTGCATATGCTTCATTTCCACTTCCACAAGTGGAATGTATGTAACACCTCTCTCTCTCTCTCTCTCTCTCTCTCTCTCTCTCTCTCTCTCTCTCTCTCTCTCTCTCTCTCTTTTTCTTTCTTTCTTTCTTTCTCTCTCACACACACACATTTTATCTTGATCTATCTCATGCCTTTTGGAGACAGCAGTACATTGAATGCCGTGAGCTTGGGCAATAAACTTTAAATTATCATTCCCATTAAAATGTGGCTTCTTTGTAATTTCTGGGTCACTTAGCTACCGAGGTGAAGGTTCACATTGTTGGTGTTTTTGGCCTGATGTCAAATTACAGGATGACGCTCTCGTGCCCTGTAAATGTCCATGACCCATTTTGTTTGGGGGACAAGAATCAGGGATTGAAAACTAGCAATTAGAGTCCATGGCCTTTCCCCAGGGAGATAAATGGTTCAAAGCTGTGATAGTGTCTGGGAAGGACTTAAAATCCGACCACTACCGACCACTTTAGCTTATTGGGTACTTAAAGGGCTCATTTAATTTGTTTATACATGGTGATGCATATTTTTTCCTTTTCAACCATATCATTACCATATAACATTTTAATACTTGAGATATCGCCTGGTTTAAAGGCTGCTACACGCGTGCACACCCACACAAACACACACTCATACACATGCGCGTGCAAATACATGCACACACACACACCTGCATCCACACCCAGACGCATACATATGTTACTGCCAATGACACAGACACACATCCACAATATATGTCATGTTGCATATTCAAATATAATAATGGGAAAATTATTAATAATGGTAGCAATGGTAATAAAAGTATTAATAATAATAATAATAATAATAATAAAAATAATAATAATAATAATAATAATAATAATAATAATAATAATAATAATAATAATAATAATAATAATAATAATAATAATAATATTGTAAGATTATTAATACTGTCAATAAACACATTACAGTTGTGGTATCTTTTGTTTAAAACAAGTTATTTGCTTCTTCTGTAATATGTGCTGTCTTCAGGCAAAACTCTTACGGGATTTGCGCTTGTGTGGCTAAGGTTAGAATGTTCGAGATTTTTTGTTGATAAAGTTGTTGGACAATTTCTTTGTTGATTGTTCTGCAATTGTATAATGCTTTGTTTCTTAATGTCCATATAAGATTTATGTACTCTGCCAATAGAACAAGTAGCTTTGTGTGGGTGTCTTGTGTGGAGTAAGGAATGGAATTTATCATGATTGCTTTGTAAACATCTGTTCTTTGTTTCGAAAGAGTGTTTAGGATGTTTTGTAGGAGATTTCTTGTTGGCATGATTGTGTTGCATTCGTAATAGATGTGCTCTTCTGATTCTTGGACGTTCCGTCTACAAAGCTGACACTGTAGTATTTGTTTAGTTATTTTTGCTGTTCCCTCTGTTGTTGGGGTCATGCTATAAACGAGCCTATATGTAATTTCCTTTGCTTTTGGGGTAATCTGCTTGTTGTGAATATTAGAGAAAGTTTCGGTATAATCTTTTATGAAATATCTATGTCCTCTTTTAATTCTGAGGTGTACTGGAGTTGCTTGTAATTTACCTAAATGCTTGTAGATTGTATGTGTTTTCTAGTGCTTAAATCTCACCTTGCATGGGCAACATATGATCTCTATATTTTAGCGCAGGCTTTGTGCTATGGAGAGGCAATAGCTTTATCAGTCACACTCGCTACCGCCATAGTTAAAAGTTATTATGCCTTTTTAAAGCACAAACTATCGTCTGCCAAGACGGCAAGATGCCAATATGTGTGTGTATGTGTGTGTGTGTGTGTGTGTGTGTGTGTGTGTGCGTGCGTGCGTGTGTTTGTGTGTGTGTGAGAGAGAGAGAGAGAGAGAGAGAGAGAGAGAGAGAGAGAGAGAGAGAGAGAGAGAGAGAGAGAGAGAATCTCACCGAGTAATTATGAGAATAATACCTTGAAGTTTTGTGTCTTATTTTTTGTCTGTTGTAGTGTTCCCATGCGTAGTGGCTGCTTCATGGTTTTAATGATGAAATTGTCACGCCGTCTGCCTTGTGTAGTGACCACTTCATGGTTTTGATGGGACATTGTCAAACCGTCTGCCCTGTGTAGTGACCGCTTCATGGTTTTGATGATGAAATGGTCAAGCTGTCTGCCTTGTGTAGTGACCGCTTCTTGGTTTTAATGACGTGATGGTCAAGCCATCTGCCCTATGTGGTGGCCGCTTCATGTTTTGATGGTGAAATGGTCAAGCTGTCTGCCTTATGCAGTGACCACTTCATGGTTTTGATGGCGAGATGGTCAAGCCATCAGCCTTGTGCAATGACCGCTTCATGATTTTGATGGTGAAATTGTTAAGCTGTCTGCCTTCCAAAGGAAGTTCATAGTTTGTTTTTTGGACATCATTTCGTTCATGAGTGCAGTTTCTTCAGCAACCCATGGAGATTGTCCGTAAGGAGGTTGTCTTTAAAACCTCTTATTTCAGTAGCGTTTGCTTCGGATAAGTCCACACCTAAAGCCGAAACCACTGCCAATTTTTCCAGAAAATTTTCTGGGTCTGCATCCTGATTTTGTACCTGTTTACTGA
Source organism: Cepaea hortensis (assembly GCA_963921405.1). NCBI lineage: Eukaryota > Metazoa > Mollusca > Gastropoda > Stylommatophora > Helicidae > Cepaea > Cepaea hortensis. Next base: position 22,586,784 of record OY992882.1, on the reverse strand, counting down.
AACCAAGAAGCCATCTCATGAGTCGGTTTCTGTTTACATTCTTGGTGCATTACTGAACAATTCTGATACCAGAGGTCTTGCTCTTGAACGTCTGGTGTGGTAGGGCATCCAGGTGGAGAAGGCGGGGGAACAGATTGAGAAGCCGTATGTGAAAAAAATTATATGACGGGGGAAAAGGGGGGGGAGGGTGGGGGAGGGGATCCGGAGACTCTTAAAACTAAGAGTGTAGACAAGGAGAACTTTCAATCAGATAGCGGTGGGAACAATTAATAATATGACTCTTCACTTGCTGTTGAACAAGTAGTACAATGTTTCAGAACATGCATCTCTCTTGTGGCAACATACAAATGTGAGTCTGGGACCATCATCTCTCCCATGGCAACATACAGATGTGAGTCTGGGACCATCTCTCCTATAGCAACATACAGATGTGAGTCTGGGACCATCTCTCCTATAGCAACATACAGATGTAAATCTGGGACCATCTCTCCTATAGCAACATACAGATGTGAGTCTGGGACCATCTCTCCTATAGCAACATACAGATGTGAGTCTGGGACCATCTCTCCTATAGCAACATACAGATGTGAGTCTGGGACCATCTCTCCTATAGCAACATACAGATTGAATCTGGGACCATCTCTCCTATAGCAACATACAGATTGAATCTGGGACCATCTCTCCTATAGCAACATACAAATGTGAATCTGGGACCATCTCTCCTATAGCAACATACAGATGTGAGTCTGGGACCATCTCTCCTATAGCAACATACAGATGTGAGTCTGGGACCATCTCTCCTATAGCAACATACAGATGTGAGTCTGGGACCATCTCTCCTATAGCAACATACAGATGTGAGTCTGGGACCATCTCTCCTATAGCAACATACAGATGTGAGTCTGGGACCATCTCTCCTATAGCAACATACAAATGTAAATCTGGGACCATCTCTCCTATAGCAACATACAGATGTGAATCTGGGACCATCTCTCCTATAGCAACATACAGATGTGAGTCTGGGACCATCTCTCCTATAGCAACATACAGATGTGAGTCTGGGACCATCTCTCCTATAGCAACATACAGATGTAAATCTGGGACCATCTCTCCTATAGCAACATACAGATTGAGTCTGGGACCATCTCTCCTGTGGCAACATACAGATGTGAGTCTGGGACCATCTCTCCTATAGCAACATACAGATGTGAGTCTGGGACCATCTCTCCTATAGCAACATACAGATTGAGTCTGGGACCATCTCTCCTATAGCAACATACAGATTGAGTCTGGGACCATCTCTCCTATAGCAACATACAGATGTAAATCTGGGACCATCTCTCCTATAGCAACATACAGATTGAGTCTGGGACCATCTCTCCTGTGGCAACATACAGATGTGAGTCTGGGACCATCTCTCCTATAGCAACATACAGATGTGAGTCTGGGACCATCTCTCCTATAGCAACATACAGATGTGAGTCTGGGATCATCTCTCCTATAGCAACATACAGATGTGAGTCTGGGACCATCTCTCCTGTAGCAACATACAGATGTGAATCTGGGACCATCTCTCCTATAGCAACATACAGATGTGAGTCTGGGACCATCTCTCCTATAGCAACATACAGATGTGAGTCTGGGACCATCTCTCCTATAGCAACATACAGATGTGAGTCTGGGACCATCTCTCCTATAGCAACATACAGATGTGAGTCTGGGACCATCTCTCCTATAGCAACATACAGATGTGAGTCTGGGACCATCTCTCCTATAGCAACATACAAATGTAAATCTGGGACCATCTCTCCTATAGCAACATACAGATGTGAATCTGGGACCATCTCTCCTATAGCAACATACAGATGTGAGTCTGGGACCATCTCTCCTATAGCAACATACAGATGTGAGTCTGGGACCATCTCTCCTATAGCAACATACAGATGTGAGTCTGGGACCATCTCTCCTATAGCAACATACAGATGTGAGTCTGGGACCATCTCTCCTATAGCAACATACAGATTGAGTCTGGGACCATCTCTCCTATAGCAACATACAGATGTGAGTCTGGGACCATCTCTCCTATAGCAACATACAGATGTGAGTCTGGGACCATCTCTCCTATAGCAACATACAGATGTGAGTCTGGGACCATCTCTCCTATAGCAACATACAGATTGAGTCTGGGACCTTCTCTCCTATAGCAACATACAGATGTGAGTCTGGGACCATCTCTCCTATAGCAACATACAGATGTGAGTCTGGGACCATCTCTCCTATAGCAACATACAGATTGAGTCTGGGACCATCTCTCCTATAGCAACATACAGATTGAGTCTGGGACCATCTCTCCTATAGCAACATACAGATGTAAATCTGGGACCATCTCTCCTATAGCAACATACAGATTGAGTCTGGGACCATCTCTCCTGTGGCAACATACAGATGTGAGTCTGGGACCATCTCTCCTATAGCAAAATACAGATGTGAGTCTGGGACCATCTCTCCTATAGCAACATACAGATTGAGTCTGGGACCATCTCTCCTATAGCAACATACAGATTGAGTCTGGGACCATCTCTCCTATAGCAACATACAGATGTAAATCTGGGACCATCTCTCCTATAGCAACATACAGATTGAGTCTGGGACCATCTCTCCTGTGGCAACATACAGATGTGAGTCTGGGACCATCTCTCCTATAGCAACATACAGATGTGAGTCTGGGACCATCTCTCCTATAGCAACATACAGATGTGAGTCTGGGATCATCTCTCCTATAGCAACATACAGATGTGAGTCTGGGACCATCTCTCCTGTAGCAACATACAGATGTGAATCTGGGACCATCTCTCCTGTAGCAACATACAGATGTGAATCTGGGACCATCTCTCCTGTAGCAACATACAGATTGAGTCTGGGACCTTCTCTCCTATAGCAACATACAGATGTGAATCTGGGACCATCTCTCCTATAGCAACATACAGATGTGAATCTGGGACCATCTATCCTATAGCAACATACAGATTGAGTCTGGGACCATCTCTCCTGTGGCAACATACAGATGTGAATCTGGGATCATCTCTCCTGTGGCAACATACAGATGTGAGTCTGGGACCATCTCTCCTGTGGCAACATACAGATGTGAATCTGGGACCATCTCTCCTGTAGCAACATACAGATGTGAATCTGGGACCATCTCTCCTGTAGCAACATACAGATGTGAATCTGGGACCATCTCTCCTGTAGCAACATACAGATTGAGTCTGGGACCTTCTCTCCTATAGCAACATACAGATGTGAATCTGGGACCATCTCTCCTATAGCAACATACAGATGTGAATCTGGGACCATCTCTACTATAGCAACATACAGATTGAGTCTGGGACCATCTCTCCTATAGCAACATATAGATTGAATCTGGGACCATCTCTCCTGTAGCAACATACAGATGTGAATCTGGGACCATCTCTCCTATAGCAACATACAGATGTGAGTCTGGGACCATCTCTCCTATAGCAACATACAGATGTGAGTCTGGGACCATCTCTCCTATAGCAACATACAGATTGAGTCTGGGACCATCTCTCCTATAGCAACATACAGATTGAATCTGGGACCATCTCTCCTATAGCAACATACAGATGTGAATCTGGGACCATCTCTCCTATAGCAACATACAGATGTGAGTCTGGGACCATCTCTCCTATAGCAACATACAGATTGAGTCTGGGACCATCTCTCCTATAGCAACATACAGATGTGAATCTGGGACCATCTCTCCTATAGCAACATACAGATGTGAGTCTGGGACCATCTCTCCTATAGCAACATACAGATGTGAATCTGGGACCATCTCTCCTATAGCAACATACAGATGTGAGTCTGGGACCATCTCTCCTATAGCAACATACAGATGTGAGTCTGGGACCATCTCTCCTATAGCAACATACAGATGTGAATCTGGGACCATCTCTCCTATAGCAACATACAGATGTAAATCTGGGACCTTCTCTCCTATAGCAACATACAGATGTGAGTCTGGGACCATCTCTCCTATAGCAACATACAAATGTAAATCTGGGACCATCTCTCCTATAGCAACATACAGATGTGAATCTGGGACCATCTCTCCTATAGCAACATACAGATGTGAGTCTGGGACCATCTCTCCTATAGCAACATACAGATGTGAGTCTGGGACCATCTCTCCTATAGCAACATACAGATGTGAGTCTGGGACCATCTCTCCTATAGCAACATACAGATGTGAGTCTGGGACCATCTCTCCTATAGCAACATACAGATTGAGTCTGGGACCATCTCTCCTATAGCAACATACAGATGTGAGTCTGGGACCATCTCTCCTATAGCAACATACAGATGTGAGTCTGGGACCATCTCTCCTATAGCAACATACAGATGTGAGTCTGGGACCATCTCTCCTATAGCAACATACAGATTGAGTCTGGGACCTTCTCTCCTATAGCAACATACAGATGTGAGTCTGGGACCATCTCTCCTATAGCAACATACAGATGTGAGTCTGGGACCATCTCTCCTATAGCAACATACAGATGTGAGTCTGGGACCATCTCTCCTATAGCAACATACAGATTGAGTCTGGGACCATCTCTCCTATAGCAACATACAGATTGAGTCTGGGACCATCTCTCCTATAGCAACATACAGATGTAAATCTGGGACCATCTCTCCTATAGCAACATACAGATTGAGTCTGGGACCATCTCTCCTGTGGCAACATACAGATGTGAGTCTGGGACCATCTCTCCTATAGCAACATACAGATGTGAGTCTGGGACCATCTCTCCTATAGCAACATACAGATTGAGTCTGGGACCATCTCTCCTATAGCAACATACAGATTGAGTCTGGGACCATCTCTCCTATAGCAACATACAGATGTAAATCTGGGACCATCTCTCCTATAGCAACATACAGATTGAGTCTGGGACCATCTCTCCTGTGGCAACATACAGATGTGAGTCTGGGACCATCTCTCCTATAGCAACATACAGATGTGAGTCTGGGACCATCTCTCCTATAGCAACATACAGATGTGAGTCTGGGATCATCTCTCCTATAGCAACATACAGATGTGAGTCTGGGACCATCTCTCCTGTAGCAACATACAGATGTGAATCTGGGACCATCTCTCCTGTAGCAACATACAGATGTGAATCTGGGACCATCTCTCCTGTAGCAACATACAGATTGAGTCTGGGACCTTCTCTCCTATAGCAACATACAGATGTGAATCTGGGACCATCTCTCCTATAGCAACATACAGATGTGAATCTGGGACCATCTATCCTATAGCAACATACAGATTGAGTCTGGGACCATCTCTCCTGTGGCAACATACAGATGTGAATCTGGGATCATCTCTCCTGTGGCAACATACAGATGTGAGTCTGGGACCATCTCTCCTGTGGCAACATACAGATGTGAATCTGGGACCATCTCTCCTGTAGCAACATACAGATGTGAATCTGGGACCATCTCTCCTGTAGCAACATACAGATGTGAATCTGGGACCATCTCTCCTGTAGCAACATACAGATTGAGTCTGGGACCTTCTCTCCTATAGCAACATACAGATGTGAATCTGGGACCATCTCTCCTATAGCAACATACAGATGTGAATCTGGGACCATCTCTACTATAGCAACATACAGATTGAGTCTGGGACCATCTCTCCTATAGCAACATATAGATTGAATCTGGGACCATCTCTCCTGTAGCAACATACAGATGTGAATCTGGGACCATCTCTCCTATAGCAACATACAGATGTGAGTCTGGGACCATCTCTCCTATAGCAACATACAGAAGTGAGTCTGGGACCATCTCTCCTATAGCAACATACAGATTGAGTCTGGGACCATCTCTCCTATAGCAACATACAGATTGAATCTGGGACCATCTCTCCTATAGCAACATACAGATGTGAATCTGGGACCATCTCTCCTATAGCAACATACAGATGTGAGTCTGGGACCATCTCTCCTATAGCAACATACAGATTGAGTCTGGGACCATCTCTCCTATAGCAACATACAGATGTGAATCTGGGACCATCTCTCCTATAGCAACATACAGATGTGAGTCTGGGACCATCTCTCCTATAGCAACATACAGATGTGAATCTGGGACCATCTCTCCTATAGCAACATACAGATGTGAGTCTGGGACCATCTCTCCTATAGCAACATACAGATGTGAGTCTGGGACCATCTCTCCTATAGCAACATACAGATGTGAATCTGGGACCATCTCTCCTATAGCAACATACAGATGTAAATCTGGGACCTTCTCTCCTATAGCAACATACAGATTGAGTCTGGGACCATCTCTCCTATAGCAACATACAGATTGAGTCTGGGACCTTCTCTCCTATAGCAACATACAGATTGAGTCTGGGACCATCTCTCCTATAGCAACATACAGATGTAAGTCTGGGACCATCTCTCCTATAGCAACATACAGATGTGAGTCTGGGACCATCTCTCCTATAGCAACATACAGATGTGAATCTGGGACCATCTCTCCTATAGCAACATACAGATTGAGTCTGGGACCATCTCTCCTATAGCAACATACAGATGTGAGTCTGGGACCATCTCTCCTATAGCAACATACAGATGTAAATCTGGGACCATCTCTCCTATAGCAACATACAGATGTAAATCTGGGACCATCTCTCCTATAGCAACATACAGATGTGAGTCTGGGACCATCTCTCCTGTGGCAACATACAGATGTGAATCTGGGACCTTCTCTCCTATAGCAACATACAGATTGAGTCTGGGACCATCTCTCCTATAGCAACATACAGATGTGAGTCTGGGACCATCTCTACTATAGCAACATACAGATGTAAATCTGGGACCATCTCTCCTATAGCAACATACAGATGTGAATCTGGGACCATCTCTCCTATAGCAACATACAGATGTGAGTCTGGGACCATCTCTCCTGTAGCAACATACAGATGTGAGTCTGGGACCATCTCTCCTATAGCAACATACAGATGTGAGTCTGGGACCATCTCTCCTGTGGCAACATACAGATGTGAGTCTGGGATCATCTCTCCTATAGCAACATACAGATTGAGTCTGGGACCATCTCTCCTATAGCAACATACAGATGTGAGTCTGGGACCATCTCTCCTATAGCAACATACAGATGTAAATCTGGGACCATCTCTCCTATAGCAACATACAGATGTACATCTGGGACCATCTCTCCTGTAGCAACATACAGATGTGAGTCTGGGACCATCTCTCCTGTAGCAACATACAGATGTGAGTCTGGGACCATCTCTCCTATAGCAACATACAGATGTGAGTCTGGGACCATCTCTCCTGTGGCAACATACAGATGTGAGTCTGGGACCATCTCTCCTATAGCAACATACAGATTGAGTCTGGGACCATCTCTCCTATAGCAACATACAGATGTGAGTCTGGGACCATCTCTCCTATAGCAACATACAGATGTAAATCTGGGACCATCTCTCCTATAGCAACATACAGATGTAAATCTGGGACCATCTCTCCTATAGCAACATACAGATGTGAGTCTGGGACCATCTCTCCTGTGGCAACATACAGATGTGAATCTGGGACCTTCTCTCCTATAGCAACATACAGATTGAGTCTGGGACCATCTCTCCTATAGCAACATACAGATGTGAATCTGGGACCATCTCTCCTATAGCAACATACAGATGTGAGTCTGGGACCATCTCTCCTGTAGCAACATACAGATGTGAGTCTGGGACCATCTCTCCTATAGCAACATACAGATGTGAGTCTGGGACCATCTCTCCTGTGGCAACATACAGATGTGAGTCTGGGACCATCTCTCCTGTAGCAACATACAGATGTGAGTCTGGGACCATCTCTCCTATAGCAACATACAGATTGAGTCTGGGACCATCTCTCCTATAGCAACATACAGATGTGAGTCTGGGACCATCTCTCCTATAGCAACATACAGATTGAGTCTGGGACCATCTCTCCTATAGCAACATACAGATGTGAGTCTGGGACCATCTCTCCTATAGCAACATACAGATGTGAGTCTGGGACCATCTCTCCTATAGCAACATACAGATGTGAGTCTGGGACCATCTCTCCTGTGGCAACATACAGATTGAGTCTGGGACCATCTCTCCTATAGCAACATACAGATGTGAGTCTGGGACCATCTCTCCTGTGGCAACATACAGATTGAGTCTGGGACCATCTCTCCTATAGCAACATACAGACTGAGTCTGGGACCATCTCTCCTATAGCAACATACAGATGTAAATCTGGGACCATCTCTCCTATAGCAACATACAGATTGAGTCTGGGACCATCTCTCCTGTGGCAACATACAGATGTGAGTCTGGGACCATCTCTCCTATAGCAACATACAGATGTAAATCTGGGACCATCTCTCCTATAGCAACATACAGATTGAGTCTGGGACCATCTCTCCTATAGCAACATACAGATGTAAATCTGGGACCATCTCTCCTATAGCAACATACAGATTGAGTCTGGGACCATCTCTCCTGTGGCAACATACAGATGTGAGTCTGGGACCATCTCTCCTATAGCAACATACAGATGTGAGTCTGGGACCATCTCTCCTATAGCAACATACAGATGTGAGTCTGGGATCATCTCTCCTATAGCAACATACAGATGTGAGTCTGGGACCATCTCTCCTGTAGCAACATACAGATGTGAATCTGGGACCATCTCTCCTGTAGCAACATACAGATGTGAATCTGGGACCATCTCTCCTGTAGCAACATACAGATTGAGTCTGGGACCTTCTCTCCTATAGCAACATACAGATGTGAATCTGGGACCATCTCTCCTATAGCAACATACAGATGTGAATCTGGGACCATCTCTCCTATAGCAACATACAGATTGAGTCTGGGACCATCTCTCCTGTGGCAACATACAGATGTGAATCTGGGATCATCTCTCCTGTGGCAACATACAGATGTGAGTCTGGGACCATCTCTCCTGTGGCAACATACAGATGTGAATCTGGGACCATCTCTCCTGTAGCAACATACAGATGTGAATCTGGGACCATCTCTCCTGTAGCAACATACAGATGTGAATCTGGGACCATCTCTCCTGTAGCAACATATAGATTGAGTCTGGGACCTTCTCTCCTATAGCAACATACAGATGTGAATCTGGGACCATCTCTCCGATAGCAACATACAGATGTGAATCTGGGACCATCTCTCCTATAGCAACATACAGATTGAGTCTGGGACCATCTCTCCTATAGCAACATACAGATTGAATCTGGGACCATCTCTCCTGTAGCAACATACAGATGTGAATCTGGGACCATCTCTCCTATAGCAACATACAGATGTGAGTCTGGGACCATCTCTCCTATAGCAACATACAGATGTGAGTCTGGGACCATCTCTCCTATAGCAACATACAGATTGAGTCTGGGATCATCTCTCCTATAGCAACATACAGATTGAATCTGGGACCATCTCTCCTATAGCAACATACAGATGTGAGTCTGGGACCATCTCTCCTATAGCAACATACAGATTGAGTCTGGGACCATCTCTCCTATAGCAACATACAGATGTGAATCTGGGACCATCTCTCCTATAGCAACATACAGATGTGAGTCTGGGACCATCTCTCCTATAGCAACATACAGATGTGAATCTGGGACCATCTCTCCTATAGCAACATACAGATGTGAGTCTGGGACCATCTCTCCTATAGCAACATACAGATGTGAGTCTGGGACCATCTCTCCTATAGCAACATACAGATGTGAATCTGGGACCATCTCTCCTATAGCAACATACAGATGTGAATCTGGGACCATCTCTCCTATAGCAACATACAGATGTGAGTCTGGGACCATCTCTCCTATAGCAACATACAGATGTAAATCTGGGACCATTTCTCCTATAGCAACATACAGATGTAAATCTGGGACCTTCTCTCCTATAGCAACATACAGATTGAGTCTGGGACCATCTCTCCTATAGCAACATACAGATTGAGTCTGGGACCTTCTCTCCTATAGCAACATACAGATTGAGTCTGGGACCATCTCTCCTATAGCAACATACAGATGTGAGTCTGGGACCATCTCTCCTATAGCAACATACAGATGTGAGTCTGGGACCATCTCTCCTATAGCAACATACAGATGTGAATCTGGGACCATCTCTCCTATAGCAACATACAGATTGAGTCTGGGACCATCTCTCCTATAGCAACATACAGATGTGAGTCTGGGACCATCTCTCCTATAGCAACACACAGATGTAAATCTGGGACCATCTCTCCTATAGCAACATACAGATGTGAGTCTGGGACCATCTCTCCTATAGCAACATACAGATGTGAATCTGGGACCATCTCTCCTATAGCAACATACAGATGTGAGTCTGGGACCATCTCTCCTATAGCAACATACAGATGTAAATCTGGGACCATCTCTCCTATAGCAACATACAGATGTAAATCTGGGACCTTCTCTCCTATAGCAACATACAGATTGAGTCTGGGACCATCTCTCCTATAGCAACATACAGATTGAGTCTGGGACCTTCTCTCCTATAGCAACATACAGATTGAGTCTGGGACCATCTCTCCTATAGCAACATACAGATGTGAGTCTGGGACCATCTCTCCTATAGCAACATACAGATGTGAGTCTGGGACCATCTCTCCTATAGCAACATACAGATGTGAATCTGGGACCATCTCTCCTATAGCAACATACAGATTGAGTCTGGGACCATCTCTCCTATAGCAACATACAGATGTGAGTCTGGGACCATCTCTCCTATAGCAACATACAGATGTAAATCTGGGACCATCTCTCCTATAGCAACATACAGATGTGAGTCTGGGACCATCTCTCCTATAGCAACATACAGATGTAAATCTGGGACCATCTCTCCTATAGCAACATACAGATGTGAATCTGGGACCATCTCTCCTATAGCAACATACAGATGTGAGTCTGGGACCATCTCTCCTGTAGCAACATACAGATGTGAGTCTGGGACCATCTCTCCTATAGCAACATACAGATGTGAGTCTGGGACCATCTCTCCTGTGGCAACATACAGATGTGAGTCTGGGACCATCTCTCCTATAGCAACATACAGATTGAGTCTGGGACCATCTCTCCTATAGCAACATACAGATGTGAGTCTGGGACCATCTCCCCTATAGCAACATACAGATGTAAATCTGGGACCATCTCTCCTATAGCAACATACAGATGTACATCTGGGACCATCTCTCCTGTAGCAACATACAGATGTGAGTCTGGGACCATCTCTCCTGTAGCAACATACAGATGTGAGTCTGGGACCATCTCTCTTATAGCAACATACAGATGTGAGTCTGGGACCATCTCTCCTGTGGCAACATACAGATGTGAGTCTGGGACCATCTCTCCTATAGCAACATACAGATTGAGTCTGGGACCATCTCTCCTATAGCAACATACAGATGTGAGTCTGGGACCATCTCTCCTATAGCAACATACAGATGTAAATCTGGGACCATCTCTCCTATAGCAACATACAGATGTAAATCTGGGACCATCTCTCCTATAGCAACATACAGATGTGAGTCTGGGACCATCTCTCCTGTGGCAACATACAGATGTGAATCTGGGACCTTCTCTCCTATAGCAACATACAGATTGAGTCTGGGACCATCTCTCCTATAGCAACATACAGATGTGAATCTGGGACCATCTCTCCTATAGCAACATACAGATGTGAGTCTGGGACCATCTCTCCTGTAGCAACATACAGATGTGAGTCTGGGACCATCTCTCCTATAGCAACATACAGATGTGAGTCTGGGACCATCTCTCCTGTGGCAACATACAGATGTGAGTCTGGGACCATCTCTCCTGTAGCAACATACAGATGTGAGTCTAGGACCATCTCTCCTATAGCAACATACAGATTGAGTCTGGGACCATCTCTCCTATAGCAACATACAGATGTGAGTCTGGGACCATCTCTCCTATAGCAACATACAGATTGAGTCTGGGACCATCTCTCCTATAGCAACATACAGATGTGAGTCTCGGACCATCTCTCCTATAGCAACATACAGATGTGAGTCTGGGACCATCTCTCCTATAGCAACATACAGATGTGAGTCTGGGACCATCTCTCCTGTGGCAACATACAGATTGAGTCTGGGACCATCTCTCCTATAGCAACATACAGATGTGAGTCTGGGACCATCTCTCCTGTGGCAACATACAGATTGAGTCTGGGACCATCTCTCCTATAGCAACATACAGATGTGAGTCTGGGACCATCTCTCCTATAGCAACATACAGATGTGAGTCTGGGACCATCTCTCCTATAGCAACATACAGATGTGAGTCTGTGACCATCTCTCCTATAGCAACATACAGATGTGAGTCTGGGACCATCTCTCCTATAGCAACATACAGATGTGAGTCTGGGACCATCTCTCCTGTGGCAACATACAGATTGAGTCTGGGACCATCTCTCCTATAGCAACATACAGATGTGAGTCTGGGACCATCTCTCCTGTGGCAACATACAGATTGAGTCTGGGACCATCTCTCCTATAGCAACATACAGATTGAGTCTGGGACCATCTCTCCTATAGCAACATACAGATGTAAATCTGGGACCATCTCTCCTATAGCAACATACAGATTGAGTCTGGGACCATGTCTCCTGTGGCAACATACAGATGTGAGTCTGGGACCATCTCTCCTATAGCAACATACAGATGTAAATATGGGACCATCTCTCCTATAGCAACATACAGATTGAGTCTGGGACCATCTCTCATATAGCAACATACAGATGTAAATCTGGGACCATCTCTCCTATAGCAACATACAGATTGAGTCTGGGACCATCTCTCCTGTGGCAACATACAGATGTGAGTCTGGGACCATCTCTCCTATAGCAACATACAGATGTGAGTCTGGGACCATCTCTCCTATAGCAACATACAGATGTGAGTCTGGGATCATCTCTCCTATAGCAACATACAGATGTGAGTCTGGGACCATCTCTCCTGTAGCAACATACAGATGTGAATCTGGGACCATCTCTCCTGTAGCAACATACAGATGTGAATCTGGGACCATCTCTCCTGTAGCAACATACAGATTGAGTCTGGGACCTTCTCTCCTATAGCAACATACAGATGTGAATCTGGGACCATCTCTCCTATAGCAACATACAGATGTGAATCTGGGACCATCTCTCCTATAGCAACATACAGATTGAGTCTGGGACCATCTCTCCTGTGGCAACATACAGATGTGAATCTGGGATCATCTCTCCTGTGGCAACATACAGATGTGAGTCTGGGACCATCTCTCCTGTGGCAACATACAGATGTGAATCTGGGACCATCTCTCCTGTAGCAACATACAGATGTGAATCTGGGACCATCTCTCCTGTAGCAACATACAGATGTGAATCTGGGACCATCTCTCCTGTAGCAACATACAGATTGAGTCTGGGACCTTCTCTCCTATAGCAACATACAGATGTGAATCTGGGACCATCTCTCCGATAGCAACATACAGATGTGAATCTGGGACCATCTCTCCTATAGCAACATACAGATTGAGTCTGGGACCATCTCTCCTATAGCAACATACAGATTGAATCTGGGACCATCTCTCCTGTAGCAACATACAGATGTGAATCTGGGACCATCTCTCCTATAGCAACATACAGATGTGAGTCTGGGACCATCTCTCCTATAGCAACATACAGATGTGAGTCTGGGACCATCTCTCCTATAGCAACATACAGATTGAGTCTGGGACCATCTCTCCTATAGCAACATACAGATTGAATCTGGGACCATCTCTCCTATAGCAACATACAGATGTGAATCTGGGACAATCTCTCCTATAGCAACATACAGATGTGAGTCTGGGACCATCTCTCCTATAGCAACATACAGATGTGAATCTGGGACCATCTCTCCTATAGCAACATACAGATGTGAATCTGGGACCATCTCTCCTATAGCAACATACAGATGTGAGTCTGGGACCATCTCTCCTATAGCAACATACAGATGTAAATCTGGGACCATCTCTCCTATAGCAACATACAGATGTAAATCTGGGACCTTCTCTCCTATAGCAACATACAGATTGAGTCTGGGACCATCTCTCCTATAGCATCATACAGATTGAGTCTGGGACCTTCTCTCCTATAGCAACATACAGATTGAGTCTGGGACCATCTCTCCTATAGCAACATACAGATGTGAGTCTGGGACCATCTCTCCTATAGCAACATACAGATGTGAGTCTGGGACCATCTCTCCTATAGCAACATACAGATGTGAATCTGGGACCATCTCTCCTATAGCAACATACAGATTGAGTCTGGGACCATCTCTCCTATAGCAACATACAGATGTGAGTCTGGGACCATCTCTCCTATAGCAACATACAGATGTAAATCTGGGACCATCTCTCCTATAGCAACATACAGATGTAAATCTGGGACCATCTCTCCTATAGCAACATACAGATGTGAGTCTGGGACCATCTCTCCTGTGGCAACATACAGATGTGAATCTGGGACCTTCTCTCCTATAGCAACATACAGATTGAGTCTGGGACCATCTCTCCTATAGCAACATACAGATGTGAGTCTGGGACCATCTCTCCTATAGCAACATACAGATGTAAATCTGGGACCATCTCTCCTATAGCAACATACAGATGTGAATCTGGGACCATCTCTCCTATAGCAACATACAGATGTGAGTCTGGGACCATCTCTCCTGTAGCAACATACAGATGTGAGTCTGGGACCATCTCTCCTATAGCAACATACAGATGTGAGTCTGGGACCATCTCTCCTGTGGCAACATACAGATGTGAGTCTGGGACCATCTCTCCTATAGCAACATACAGATTGAGTCTGGGACCATCTCTCCTATAGCAACATACAGATGTGAGTCTGGGACCATCTCCCCTATAGCAACATACAGATGTAAATCTGGGACCATCTCTCCTATAGCAACATACAGATGTACATCTGGGACCATCTCTCCTGTAGCAACATACAGATGTGAGTCTGGGACCATCTCTCCTGTAGCAACATACAGATGTGAGTCTGGGACCATCTCTCTTATAGCAACATACAGATGTGAGTCTGGGACCATCTCTCCTGTGGCAACATACAGATGTGAGTCTGGGACCATCTCTCCTATAGCAACATACAGATTGAGTCTGGGACCATCTCTCCTATAGCAACATACAGATGTGAGTCTGGGACCATCTCTCCTATAGCAACATACAGATGTAAATCTGGGACCATCTCTCCTATAGCAACATACAGATGTGAATCTGGGACCATCTCTCCTATAGCAACATACAGATGTGAGTCTGGGACCATCTCTCCTGTAGCAACATACAGATGTGAGTCTGGGACCATCTCTCCTATAGCAACATACAGATGTGAGTCTGGGACCATCTCTCCTGTGGCAACATACAGATGTGAGTCTGGGACCATCTCTCCTATAGCAACATACAGATTGAGTCTGGGACCATCTCTCCTATAGCAACATACAGATGTGAGTCTGGGACCATCTCTCCTGTAGCAACATACAGATGTGAGTCTGGGACCATCTCTCCTATAGCATTATACAGATGTGAGTCTGGGACCATCTCTCCTGTGGCAACATACAGATGTGAGTCTGGGACCATCTCTCCTGTAGCAACATACAGATGTGAGTCTGGGACCATCTCTCCTATAGCAACATACAGATTGAGTCTGGGACCATCTCTCCTATAGCAACATACAGATGTGAGTCTGGGACCATCTCTCCTATAGCAACATACAGATTGAGTCTGGGACCATCTCTCCTATAGCAACATACAGATGTGAGTCTGGGACCATCTCTCCTATAGCAACATACAGATGTGAGTCTGGGACCATCTCTCCTATAGCAACATACAGATGTGAGTCTGGGACCATCTCTCCTGTGGCAACATACAGATTGAGTCTGGGACCATCTCTCCTATAGCAACATACAGATGTGAGTCTGGGACCATCTCTCCTGTGGCAACATACAGATTGAGTCTGGGACCATCTCTCCTATAGCAACATACAGATGTGAGTCTGGGACCATCTCTCCTATAGCAACATACAGATGTGAGTCTGGGACCATCTCTCCTATAGCAACATACAGATGTGAGTCTGGGACCATCTCTCCTGTGGCAACATACAGATGTGAGTCTGGGACCATCTCTCCTATAGCAACATACAGATTGAGTCTGGGACCATCTCTCCCATGGCAACATACAGATGTGAGTCTGGGACCATCTCTCCTATAGCAACATACAGATGTGAGTCTGGGACCATCTCTCCTATAGCAACATACAGATTGAGTCTGGGACCATCTCTCCTATAGCAACATACAGATGTGAGTCTGGGACCATCTCTCCTATAGCAACATACAGATGTGAGTCTGGGACCATCTCTCCTATAGCAACATACAGATGTGAGTCTGGGACCATCTCTCCTGTGGCAACATACAGATTGAGTCTGGGACCATCTCTCCTATAGCAACATACAGATGTGAGTCTGGGACCATCTCTCCTGTGGCAACATACAGATTGAGTCTGGGACCATCTCTCCTATAGCAACATACAGATGTGAGTCTGGGACCATCTCTCCTATAGCAACATACAGATGTGAGTCTGGGACCATCTCTCCTATAGCAACATACAGATGTGAGTCTGGGACCATCTCTCCTATAGCAACATACAGATGTGAGTCTGGGACCATCTCTCCTATAGCAACATACAGATGTGAGTCTGGGACCATCTCTCCTGTGGCAACATACAGATTGAGTCTGGGACCATCTCTCCTATAGCAACATACAGATGTGAGTCTGGGACCATCTCTCCTGTGGCAACATACAGATTGAGTCTGGGACCATCTCTCCTATAGCAACATACAGATTGAGTCTGGGACCATCTCTCCTATAGCAACATACAGATGTAAATCTGGGACCATCTCTCCTATAGCAACATACAAATTGAGTCTGGGACCATCTCTCCTGTGGCAACATACAGATGTGAGTCTGGGACCATCTCTCCTATAGCAACATACAGATGTAAATCTGGGACCATCTCTCCTATAGCAACATACAGATTGAGTCTGGGACCATCTCTCCTATAGCAACATACAGATGTAAATCTGGGACCATCTCTCCTATAGCAACATACAGATTGAGTCTGGGACCATCTCTCCTGTGACAACATACAGATTGAATCTGGGACCATCTCTCCTGTAGCAACATACAGATGTGAATCTGGGACCATCTCTCCTATAGCAACATACAGATGTGAGTCTGGGACCATCTCTCCTATAGCAACATACAGATGTGAGTCTGGGACCATCTCTCCTATAGCAACATACAGATTGAGTCTGGGACCATCTCTCCTATAGCAACATACAGATTGAATCTGGGACCATCTCTCCTATAGCAACATACAGATGTGAATCTGGGACAATCTCTCCTATAGCAACATACAGATGTGAGTCTGGGACCATCTCTCCTATAGCAACATACAGATGTGAATCTGGGACCATCTCTCCTATAGCAACATACAGATGTGAATCTGGGACCATCTCTCCTATAGCAACATACAGATGTGAGTCTGGGACCATCTCTCCTATAGCAACATACAGATGTAAATCTGGGACCATCTCTCCTATAGCAACATACAGATGTAAATCTGGGACCTTCTCTCCTATAGCAACATACAGATTGAGTCTGGGACCATCTCTCCTATAGCAACATACAGATTGAGTCTGGGACCTTCTCTCCTATAGCAACATACAGATTGAGTCTGGGACCATCTCTCCTATAGCAACATACAGATGTGAGTCTGGGACCATCTCTCCTATAGCAACATACAGATGTGAGTCTGGGACCATCTCTCCTATAGCAACATACAGATGTGAATCTGGGACCATCTCTCCTATAGCAACATACAGATTGAGTCTGGGACCATCTCTCCTATAGCAACATACAGATGTGAGTCTGGGACCATCTCTCCTATAGCAACATACAGATGTAAATCTGGGACCATCTCTCCTATAGCAACATACAGATGTAAATCTGGGACCATCTCTCCTATAGCAACATACAGATGTGAGTCTGGGACCATCTCTCCTGTGGCAACATACAGATGTGAATCTGGGACCTTCTCTCCTATAGCAACATACAGATTGAGTCTGGGACCATCTCTCCTATAGCAACATACAGATGTGAGTCTGGGACCATCTCTCCTATAGCAACATACAGATGTAAATCTGGGACCATCTCTCCTATAGCAACATACAGATGTGAATCTGGGACCATCTCTCCTATAGCAACATACAGATGTGAGCCTGGGACCATCTCTCCTGTAGCAACATACAGATGTGAGTCTGGGACCATCTCTCCTATAGCAACATACAGATGTGAGTCTGGGACCATCTCTCCTGTGGCAACATACAGATGTGAGTCTGGGACCATCTCTCCTATAGCAACATACAGATTGAGTCTGGGACCATCTCTCCTATAGCAACATACAGATGTGAGTCTGGGACCATCTCCCCTATAGCAACATACAGATGTAAATCTGGGACCATCTCTCCTATAGCAACATACAGATGTACATCTGGGACCATCTCTCCTGTAGCAACATACAGATGTGAGTCTGGGACCATCTCTCCTGTAGCAACATACAGATGTGAGTCTGGGACCATCTCTCTTATAGCAACATACAGATGTGAGTCTGGGACCATCTCTCCTGTGGCAACATACAGATGTGAGTCTGGGACCATCTCTCCTATAGCAACATACAGATTGAGTCTGGGACCATCTCTCCTATAGCAACATACAGATGTGAGTCTGGGACCATCTCTCCTATAGCAACATACAGATGTAAATCTGGGACCATCTCTCCTATAGCAACATACAGATGTGAATCTGGGACCATCTCTCCTATAGCAACATACAGATGTGAGTCTGGGACCATCTCTCCTGTAGCAACATACAGATGTGAGTCTGGGACCATCTCTCCTATAGCAACATACAGATGTGAGTCTGGGACCATCTCTCCTGTGGCAACATACAGATGTGAGTCTGGGACCATCTCTCCTATAGCAACATACAGATTGAGTCTGGGACCATCTCTCCTATAGCAACATACAGATGTGAGTCTGGGACCATCTCTCCTGTAGCAACATACAGATGTGAGTCTGGGACCATCTCTCCTATAGCAACATACAGATGTGAGTCTGGGACCATCTCTCCTGTGGCAACATACAGATGTGAGTCTGGGACCATCTCTCCTGTAGCAACATACAGATGTGAGTCTGGGACCATCTCTCCTATAGCAACATACAGATTGAGTCTGGGACCATCTCTCCTATAGCAACATACAGATGTGAGTCTGGGACCATCTCTCCTATAGCAACATACAGATTGAGTCTGGGACCATCTCTCCTATAGCAACATACAGATGTGAGTCTGGGACCATCTCTCCTATAGCAACATACAGATGTGAGTCTGGGACCATCTCTCCTATAGCAACATACAGATGTGAGTCTGGGACCATCTCTCCTGTGGCAACATACAGATTGAGTCTGGGACCATCTCTCCTATAGCAACATACAGATGTGAGTCTGGGACCATCTCTCCTGTGGCAACATACAGATTGAGTCTGGGACCATCTCTCCTATAGCAACATACAGATGTGAGTCTGGGACCATCTCTCCTATAGCAACATACAGATGTGAGTCTGGGACCATCTCTCCTATAGCAACATACAGATGTGAGTCTGGGACCATCTCTCCTGTGGCAACATACAGATGTGAGTCTGGGACCATCTCTCCTATAGCAACATACAGATTGAGTCTGGGACCATCTCTCCCATGGCAACATACAGATGTGAGTCTGGGACCATCTCTCCTATAGCAACATACAGATGTGAGTCTGGGACCATCTCTCCTATAGCAACATACAGATTGAGTCTGGGACCATCTCTCCTATAGCAACATACAGATGTGAGTCTGGGACCATCTCTCCTATAGCAACATACAGATGTGAGTCTGGGACCATCTCTCCTATAGCAACATACAGATGTGAGTCTGGGACCATCTCTCCTGTGGCAACATACAGATTGAGTCTGGGACCATCTCTCCTATAGCAACATACAGATGTGAGTCTGGGACCATCTCTCCTGTGGCAACATACAGATTGAGTCTGGGACCATCTCTCCTATAGCAACATACAGATGTGAGTCTGGGACCATCTCTCCTATAGCAACATACAGATGTGAGTCTGGGACCATCTCTCCTATAGCAACATACAGATGTGAGTCTGGGACCATCTCTCCTATAGCAACATACAGATGTGAGTCTGGGACCATCTCTCCTATAGCAACATACAGATGTGAGTCTGGGACCATCTCTCCTGTGGCAACATACAGATTGAGTCTGGGACCATCTCTCCTATAGCAACATACAGATGTGAGTCTGGGACCATCTCTCCTGTGGCAACATACAGATTGAGTCTGGGACCATCTCTCCTATAGCAACATACAGATTGAGTCTGGGACCATCTCTCCTATAGCAACATACAGATGTAAATCTGGGACCATCTCTCCTATAGCAACATACAAATTGAGTCTGGGACCATCTCTCCTGTGGCAACATACAGATGTGAGTCTGGGACCATCTCTCCTATAGCAACATACAGATGTAAATCTGGGACCATCTCTCCTATAGCAACATACAGATTGAGTCTGGGACCATCTCTCCTATAGCAACATACAGATGTAAATCTGGGACCA
The DNA here is from genome assembly GCA_963921405.1 of Cepaea hortensis. Classification (NCBI taxonomy): domain Eukaryota; kingdom Metazoa; phylum Mollusca; class Gastropoda; order Stylommatophora; family Helicidae; genus Cepaea; species Cepaea hortensis. The sequence continues at coordinate 22,565,844 of OY992882.1, read as the reverse complement.
TCTCTCCTATAGCAACATACAGATTGAGTCTGGGACCATCTCTCCTGTGGCAACATACAGATGTGAGTCTGGGACCATCTCTCCTATAGCAACATACAGATGTGAGTCTGCGACCATCTCTCCTATAGCAACATACAGATGTGAGTCTGGGATCATCTCTCCTATAGCAACATACAGATGTGAGTCTGGGACCATCTCTCCTGTAGCAACATACAGATGTGAATCTGGGACCATCTCTCCTGTAGCAACATACAGATGTGAATCTGGGACCATCTCTCCTGTAGCAACATACAGATTGAGTCTGGGACCTTCTCTCCTATAGCAACATACAGATGTGAATCTGGGACCATCTCTCCTATAGCAACATACAGATGTAAATCTGGGACCATCTCTCCTATAGCAACATACAGATTGAGTCTGGGACCATCTCTCCTATAGCAACATACAGATGTGAGTCTGGGACCATCTCTCCTGTGGCAACATACAGATTGAGTCTGGGACCATCTCTCCTATAGCAACATACAGATGTGCGTCTGGGACCATCTCTCCTATAGCAACATACAGATGTGAGTCTGGGACCATCTCTCCTATAGCAACATACAGATGTGAGTCTGGGACCATCTCTCCTGTGGCAACATACAGATGTGAGTCTGGGACCATCTCTCCTATAGCAACATACAGATTGAGTCTGGGACCATCTCTCCCATGGCAACATACAGATGTGAGTCTGGGACCATCTCTCCTATAGCAACATACAGATGTGAGTCTGGGACCATCTCTCCTATAGCAACATACAGATTGAGTCTGGGACCATCTCTCCTATAGCAACATACAGATGTGAGTCTGGGACCATCTCTCCTATAGCAACATACAGATGTGAGTCTGGGACCATCTCTCCTATAGCAACATACAGATGTGAGTCTGGGACCATCTCTCCTGTGGCAACATACAGATTGAGTCTGGGACCATCTCTCCTATAGCAACATACAGATGTGAGTCTGGGACCATCTCTCCTGTGGCAACATACAGATTGAGTCTGGGACCATCTCTCCTATAGCAACATACAGATGTGAGTCTGGGACCATCTCTCCTATAGCAACATACAGATGTGAGTCTGGGACCATCTCTCCTATAGCAACATACAGATGTGAGTCTGGGACCATCTCTCCTATAGCAACATACAGATGTGAGTCTGGGACCATCTCTCCTATAGCAACATACAGATGTGAGTCTGGGACCATTTCTCCTGTGGCAACATACAGATTGAGTCTGGGACCATCTCTCCTATAGCAACATACAGATGTGAGTCTGGGACCATCTCTCCTGTGGCAACATACAGATTGAGTCTGGGACCATCTCTCCTATAGCAACATACAGATTGAGTCTGGGACCATCTCTCCTATAGCAACATACAGATGTGAATCTGGGACCATCTCTCCTGTAGCAACATACAGATGTGAATCTGGGACCATCTCTCCTGTAGCAACATACAGATTGAGTCTGGGACCTTCTCTCCTATAGCAACATACAGATGTGAATCTGGGACCATCTCTCCTATAGCAACATACAGATGTAAATCTGGGACCATCTCTCCTGTGGCAACATACAGATTGAGTCTGGGACCATCTCTCCTATAGCAACATACAGATGTGAGTCTGGGACCATCTCTCCTGTGGCAACATACAGATTGAGTCTGGGACCATCTCTCCTATAGCAACATACAGATGTGAGTCTGGGACCATCTCTCCTATAGCAACATACAGATGTGAGTCTGGGACCATCTCTCCTATAGCAACATACAGATGTGAGTCTGGGACCATCTCTCCTGTGGCAACATACAGATGTGAGTCTGGGACCATCTCTCCTATAGCAACATACAGATTGAGTCTGGGACCATCTCTCCCATGGCAACATACAGATGTGAGTCTGGGACCATCTCTCCTATAGCAACATACAGATGTGAGTCTGGGACCATCTCTCCTATAGCAACATACAGATTGAGTCTGGGACCATCTCTCCTATAGCAACATACAGATGTGAGTCTGGGACCATCTCTCCTATAGCAACATACAGATGTGAGTCTGGGACCATCTCTCCTATAGCAACATACAGATGTGAGTCTGGGACCATCTCTCCTGTGGCAACATACAGATTGAGTCTGGGACCATCTCTCCTATAGCAACATACAGATGTGAGTCTGGGACCATCTCTCCTGTGGCAACATACAGATTGAGTCTGGGACCATCTCTCCTATAGCAACATACAGATGTGAGTCTGGGACCATCTCTCCTATAGCAACATACAGATGTGAGTCTGGGACCATCTCTCCTATAGCAACATACAGATGTGAGTCTGGGACCATCTCTCCTATAGCAACATACAGATGTGAGTCTGGGACCATCTCTCCTATAGCAACATACAGATGTGAGTCTGGGACCATCTCTCCTGTGGCAACATACAGATTGAGTCTGGGACCATCTCTCCTATAGCAACATACAGATGTGAGTCTGGGACCATCTCTCCTGTGGCAACATACAGATTGAGTCTGGGACCATCTCTCCTATAGCAACATACAGATTGAGTCTGGGACCATCTCTCCTATAGCAACATACAGATGTAAATCTGGGACCATCTCTCCTATAGCAACATACGGATTGAGTCTGGGACCATCTCTCCTGTGGCAACATACAGATGTGAGTCTGGGACCATCTCTCCTATAGCAACATACAGATGTAAATCTGGGACCATCTCTCCTATAGCAACATACAGATTGAGTCTGGGACCATCTCTCCTATAGCAACATACAGATGTAAATCTGGGACCATCTCTCCTATAGCAACATACAGATTGAGTCTGGGACCATCTCTCCTGTGGCAACATACAGATGTGAGTCTGGGACCATCTCTCCTATAGCAACATACAGATGTGAGTCTGGGACCATCTCTCCTATAGCAACATACAGATGTGAGTCTGGGATCATCTCTCCTATAGCAACATACAGATGTGAGTCTGGGACCATCTCTCCTGTAGCAACATACAGATGTGAATCTGGGACCATCTCTCCTGTAGCAACATACAGATGTGAATCTGGGACCATCTCTCCTGTAGCAACATACAGATTGAGTCTGGGACCTTCTCTCCTATAGCAACATACAGATGTGAATCTGGGACCATCTCTCCTATAGCAACATACAGATGTAAATCTGGGACCATCTCTCCTATAGCAACATACAGATTGAGTCTGGGACCATCTCTCCTGTGGCAACATACAGATGTGAATCTGGGATCATCTCTCCTGTGGCAACATACAGATGTGAGTCTGGGACCATCTCTCCTGTGGCAACATACAGATGTGAATCTGGGACCATCTCTCCTGTAGCAACATACAGATGTGAATCTGGGACCATCTCTCCTGTAGCAACATACAGATGTGAATCTGGGACCATCTCTCCTGTAGCAACATACAGATTGAGTCTGGGACCTTCTCTCCTATAGCAACATACAGATGTGAATCTGGGACCATCTCTCCGATAGCAACATACAGATGTGAATCTGGGACCATCTCTCCTATAGCAACATACAGATTGAGTCTGGGACCATCTCTCCTATAGCAACATACAGATTGAATCTGGGACCATCTCTCCTGTAGCAACATACAGATGTGAATCTGGGACCATCTCTCCTATAGCAACATACAGATGTGAGTCTGGGACCATCTCTCCTATAGCAACATACAGATGTGAGTCTGGGACCATCTCTCCTATAGCAACATACAGATTGAGTCTGGGACCATCTCTCCTATAGCAACATACAGATTGAATCTGGGACCATCTCTCCTATAGCAACATACAGATGTGAATCTGGGACAATCTCTCCTATAGCAACATACAGATGTGAGTCTGGGACCATCTCTCCTATAGCAACATACAGATTGAGTCTGGGACCATCTCTCCTATAGCAACATACAGATGTGAATCTGGGACCATCTCTCCTATAGCAACATACAGATGTGAGTCTGGGACCATCTCTCCTATAGCAACATACAGATGTGAATCTGGGACCATCTCTCCTATAGCAACATACAGATGTGAGTCTGGGACCATCTCTCCTATAGCAACATACAGATGTGAGTCTGGGACCATCTCTCCTATAGCAACATACAGATGTGAATCTGGGACAATCTCTCCTATAGCAACATACAGATGTGAATCTGGGACCATCTCTCCTATAGCAACATACAGATGTGAGTCTGGGACCATCTCTCCTATAGCAACATACAGATGTAAATCTGGGACCATCTCTCCTATAGCAACATACAGATGTAAATCTGGGACCTTCTCTCCTATAGCAACATACAGATTGAGTCTGGGACCATCTCTCCTATAGCAACATACAGATTGAGTCTGGGACCTTCTCTCCTATAGCAACATACAGATTGAGTCTGGGACCATCTCTCCTATAGCAACATACAGATGTGAGTCTGGGACCATCTCTCCTATAGCAACATACAGATGTGAGTCTGGGACCATCTCTCCTATAGCAACATACAGATGTGAATCTGGGACCATCTCTCCTATAGCAACATACAGATGTGAGTCTGGGACCATCTCTCCTATAGCAACATACAGATGTAAATCTGGGACCATCTCTCCTATAGCAACATACAGATGTAAATCTGGGACCATCTCTCCTATAGCAACATACAGATGTGAGTCTGGGACCATCTCTCCTGTGGCAACATACAGATGTGAATCTGGGACCTTCTCTCCTATAGCAACATACAGATTGAGTCTGGGACCATCTCTCCTATAGCAACATACAGATGTGAGTCTGGGACCATCTCTCCTATAGCAACATACAGATGTAAATCTGGGACCATCTCTCCTATAGCAACATACAGATGTGAATCTGGGACCATCTCTCCTATAGCAACATACAGATGTGAGTCTGGGACCATCTCTCCTGTAGCAACATACAGATGTGAGTCTGGGACCATCTCTCCTATAGCAACATACAGATGTGAGTCTGGGACCATCTCTCCTGTGGCAACATACAGATGTGAGTCTGGGACCATCTCTCCTATAGCAACATACAGATTGAGTCTGGGACCATCTCTCCTATAGCAACATACAGATGTGAGTCTGGGACCATCTCCCCTATAGCAACATACAGATGTAAATCTGGGACCATCTCTCCTATAGCAACATACAGATGTACATCTGGGACCATCTCTCCTGTAGCAACATACAGATGTGAGTCTGGGACCATCTCTCCTGTAGCAACATACAGATGTGAGTCTGGGACCATCTCTCTTATAGCAACATACAGATGTGAGTCTGGGACCATCTCTCCTGTGGCAACATACAGATGTGAGTCTGGGACCATCTCTCCTATAGCAACATACAGATTGAGTCTGGGACCATCTCTCCTATAGCAACATACAGATGTGAGTCTGGGACCATCTCTCCTATAGCAACATACAGATGTAAATCTGGGACCATCTCTCCTATAGCAACATACAGATGTAAATCTGGGACCATCTCTCCTATAGCAACATACAGATGTGAGTCTGGGACCATCTCTCATGTGGCAACATACAGATGTGAATCTGGGACCTTCTCTCCTATAGCAACATACAGATTGAGTCTGGGACCATCTCTCCTATAGCAACATACAGATGTGAATCTGGGACCATCTCTCCTATAGCAACATACAGATGTGAGTCTGGGACCATCTCTCCTGTAGCAACATACAGATGTGAGTCTGGGACCATCTCTCCTATAGCAACATACAGATGTGAGTCTGGGACCATCTCTCCTGTGGCAACATACAGATGTGAGTCTGGGACCATCTCTCCTGTAGCAACATACAGATGTGAGTCTGGGACCATCTCTCCTATAGCAACATACAGATTGAGTCTGGGACCATCTCTCCTATAGCAACATACAGATGTGAGTCTGGGACCATCTCTCCTATAGCAACATACAGATTGAGTCTGGGACCATCTCTCCTATAGCAACATACAGATGTGAGTCTGGGACCATCTCTCCTATAGCAACATACAGATGTGAGTCTGGGACCATCTCTCCTATAGCAACATACAGATGTGAGTCTGGGACCATCTCTCCTGTGGCAACATACAGATTGAGTCTGGGACCATCTCTCCTATAGCAACATACAGATGTGAGTCTGGGACCATCTCTCCTGTGGCAACATACAGATTGAGTCTGGGACCATCTCTCCTATAGCAACATACAGATGTGAGTCTGGGACCATCTCTCCTATAGCAACATACAGATGTGAGTCTGGGACCATCTCTCCTATAGCAACATACAGATGTGAGTCTGGGACCATCTCTCCTGTGGCAACATACAGATGTGAGTCTGGGACCATCTCTCCTATAGCAACATACAGATGTGAGTCTGGGACCATCTCTCCCATGGCAACATACAGATGTGAGTCTGGGACCATCTCTCCTATAGCAACATACAGATTGAGTCTGGGACCATCTCTCCTATAGCAACATACAGATTGAGTCTGGGACCATCTCTCCTATAGCAACATACAGATGTGAGTCTGGGACCATCTCTCCTATAGCAACATACAGATGTGAGTCTGGGACCTTCTCTCCTGTGGCAACATACAGATGTGAGTCTGGGACCATCTCTCCTATAGCAACATACAGATTGAGTCTGGGACCATCTCTCCTATAGCAACATACAGATGTGAGTCTGGGACCATCTCTCCTATTGCAACATACAGATTGAGTCTGGGACCATCTCTCCTATAGCAACATACAGATGTGAGTCTGGGACCATCTCTCCTGTGGCAACATACAGATGTGAGTCTGGGACCATCTCTCCTATAGCAACATACAGATTGAGTCTGGGACCATCTCTCCCATGGCAACATACAGATTGAGTCTGGGACCATCTCTCCTATAGCAACATACAGATGTGAGTCTGGGACCATCTCTCCTGTGGCAACATACAGATGTAAATCTGGGACCATCTCTCCGATAGCAACATACAGATTGAGTCTGGGACCATCTCTCCTATAGCAACATACAGATGTGAGTCTGGGACCATCTCTCCTATAGCAACATACAGATGTAAATCTGGGACCATCTCTCCTATAGCAACATACAGATGTGAGTCTGGGACCATCTCTCCTATAGCAACATACAGATGTAAATCTGGGACCATCTCTCCTATGGCAACATACAGATTGAGTCTGGGACCATCTCTCCTATAGCAACATACAGATGTAAATCTGGGACCATCTCTCCTATAGCAACATACAGATGTGAGTCTGGGACCATCTCTCCTATAGCAACATACAGATGTAAATCTGGGACCATCTCTCCTATAGCAACATACAGATTGAGTCTGGGACCATCTCTCCTATAGCAACATACAGATGTAAATCTGGGACCATCTCTCCTATAGCAGCATACAGATGTAAATCTGGGACCATCTCTCCTATAGCAACATACAGATGTAAATCTGGGACCATCTCTCCTATAGCAACATACAGATTGAGTCTGGGACCATCTCTCCTATAGCAACATACAGATGTAAATCTGGGACCATCTCTCCGATAGCAACATACAGATGTAAATCTGGGACCATCTCTCCTATAGCAACATACAGATGTAAATCTGGGACCATCTCTCCTATAGCAACATACAGATTGAGTCTGGGACCATCTCTCCTATAGCAACATACATATGTAAATCTGGGACCATCTCTCCTATAGCAACATACAGATATGAGTCTGGGACCATCTCTCCTATAGCAACATACAGATGTGAATCTGGGACTATCTCTCCTATAGCAACATACAGATGTGAATCTGGGACCATCTCTCCTATAGCAACATACAGATGTAAATCTGGGACCATCTCTCCTATAGCAACATACAGATTGAGTCTGGGACCATCTCTCCTATAGCAACATACAGATGTAAATCTGGGACCATCTCTCCTATAGCAACATACAGATGTGAGTCTGGGACCATCTCTCCTATAGCAACATACAGATTGAGTCTGGGACCATCTCTCCTATAGCAACATACAGATGTAAATCTGGGACCATCTCTCCTATAGCAACATACAGATGTAAATCTGGGACCATCTATCCTATAGCAACATACAGATGTAAATCTGGGACCATCTCTCCTATAGCAACATACAGATGTGAGTCTGGGACCATCTCTCCTATAGCAACATACAGATGTGAATCTGGGACCATCTCTCCTGTGGCAACATACAGATGTGAATCTGGGACCATCTCTCTTGTGGCAACATACAGATTGTGTCTGGGACCATCTCTCCTGTGGCAACATACAAATGTGAATCTGGGACCTTCTCTCCTATAGCAACATACAGATTGAGTCTGGGACCATCTCTCCTATAGCAACATACAGATGTGAATCTGGGACCATCTCTCCTGTGGCAACATACAGATGTGAATCTGGGACCATCTCTCCTGTGGCAACATACAGATTGTGTCTGGGACCATCTCTCCTGTGGCAACATACAAATGTGAATCTGGGACCATCTCTCCTGTGGCAACATACAGATGTGAATCTGGGACCATCTCTCCCATTGCAACATACAGATGTGAGTCTGGGACCATCTCTCCCATTGCAACATACAGATTGAGTCTGGGACCATCTCTTCTGTGGCAACATACAGATGTGAATCTGGGACCATCTCTCCTGTGGCAACATACAGATGTGAATCTGGGACCATCTCTCCTGTGGCAACATACAGATGTGAATCTGGGACCATCTCTCCTATAGCAACATACAGATGTGAGTCTGGGACCATCTCTCCTATAGCAACATACAGATGTGAGTCTGGGACCATCTCTCCCATTGCAACATACAGATGTGAGTCTGAGACCATCTCTCCCATTGCAACATACAGATTGAGTCTGGGACCATCTCTTCTGTGGCAACATACAGATGTGAATCTGGGACCATCTCTCCTATAGCAACATACAGATGTGAATCTGGGACCATCTATCCTGTGGCAACATACAGATGTGAATCTGGGACCATCTCTCCTGTGGCAACATACAGATTGTGTCTGGGACCATCTCTCCTATAGCAACATACAGATGTGAATCTGGGACCATCTATCCTGTGGCAACATACAGATGTGAATCTGGGACCATCTCTCCTGTGGCAACATACAGATTGAGTCTGGGACCATCTCTCCTATAGCAACATACAGATGTGAATCTGGGACCATCTCTCCTGTGGCAACATACAGATGTGAATCTGGGACCATCTCTCCTGTGGCAACATACAGATTGTGTCTGGGACCATCTCTCCTGTGGCAACATACAAATGTGAATCTGGGACCATCTCTCCTGTGGCAACATACAGATGTGAATCTGGGACCATCTCTCCCATTGCAACATACAGATGTGAGTCTGGGACCATCTCTCCCATTGCAACATACAGATTGAGTCTGGGACCATCTCTTCTGTGGCAACATACAGATGTGAATCTGGGACCATCTCTCCTGTGGCAACATACAGATGTGAATCTGGGACCATCTCTCCTGTGGCAACATACAGATGTGAGTCTGGGACCATCTCTCCTATAGCAACATACAGATGTGAATCTGGGACCATCTCTCCTGTGGCAACATACAGATGTGAGTCTGGGACCATCTCTCCTATAGCAACATACAGATGTGAATCTGGGACCATCTCTCCCATTGCAACATACAGATTGAGTCTGGGACCATCTCTTCTGTGGCAACATACAGATGTGAATCTGGGACCATCTCTCCTGTGGCAACATACAGATGTGAATCTGGGACCATCTCTCCTGTGGCAACATACAGATGTGAGTCTGGGACCATCTCTCCTATAGCAACATACAGATGTGAATCTGGGACCATCTCTCCTGTGGCAACATACAGATGTGAGTCTGGGACCATCTCTCCTATAGCAACATACAGATGTGAATCTGGGACCATCTCTCCTGTGGCAACATACAGATGTTAGTCTATCAATCCTCTATTTGAACTTTCAAAACTGTCGTTTACTGCCTATAGTACCTTGCGGCGTAAGACAGCGGGGAGGGGGATGTCTTGAACATGAGGAATTAAGGCCGCCTGGCTAGTGTAGTCGCCGTGAACTGTGCAGGTTAGAGTTTTCTTTTTGCCCCCGACAGAAAAAAATTAACACCTTACTGAGGATTCGAAGCTGGGTCTTCCGAAAGAGAATCCAGCATTCTAGCCACTTGGCCAGCCACTCCGTTTCTAATTTACCACATAAAATAAAAACACACACATATACTGACCAACTTTACCTCAAAATTTACGTATGATCGTACCAAAGGATCAATGTGTTTTATTTTGTACACGTACTGTGAAAAAATTAATAACAATGTGAAACAAAGTGTTGTGCATTCGCCATACACATCCCTTCAGATACGTATAATTATGTTATTTGTAACATAAGCATACATCACACAGTAATATCTTTATGAATAAACAACAGAAAATTTTAAAACAAAATCACTTTGGTTACTTGAAAATTAAGTTATGATTGTTGTTATAATACCTATTTAAAAATGCATCAATTTTAAACAACGGAATGATGTTTGCCGAATGATTACAAATACTGAAGTAGGAAGACAGAATTTTTGTTACATCTTGTTTGCAACTGCCAATGAATATTATAGGTTACACTTTTCACCCAATGACCGTGGGAGTGTTATGGTAGAGAAACTAAACAAAGACAATGGGATTGAATGGTTATACCTATTTCCTAATATAATCATGGATTATATGATTGTAGCGACTGAAAGTATGTAAGAATGTATGTGGGAGTGTTACGGTAGAGAAACCAAACAAAGGCAATGGGATTGTATTTTTTCTTTTTCCCCGCGTTTCCATCCTGTTTCAGGATATTGCGGTCAACACCAGCATCTTTCAGCTGTATGTTGATTCCTAGGCTAGATTAAGCTCATCAGCACGCCACGACTTTCTAAGCGACCGGCTCCATACTCTCATAAGTCACCTTTGCGATTCGAACCACTGCTAATTCTCGTCGCGTCACGTGACGAGAGCACTCGGAGCCAGCGGAGAAAGCTGCTAACCTCTCGGCCACGGAGCCGGTTAATGGGATTGTATAGTTATACCTATTTCCTAATATAATCATGGATTATATGATTGTACCGACTGAAAGTATGTAAGAATGTATGTGGGAGTGTTACGGTAGAGAAACCAAACAAAGGCAATGGGATTGTATATTTATACCTATTTCCTAACATATTCATGGATTATATGATTGTACCGACTGAAAGTATGTAAGAATGTATGTGGGAGTGTTACGGTAGAGAAACCAAACAAAGGCATTGGGATTGTATGGTTATACCTATTTCCTAATATAATCATGGATTCTATGATTGTACCGACTGAAAGTACGTAACTGTACATGTTTTCTCCCTTCTTCAATATGTTATCTGTAAGTAATTGTACATGTTGTCTCCCTACTTCAAAAGGTATCTGTATGTAACAGTACATGTTTTCTCACTTCTTCAATATGTTCTATGTAAGCAACTGTACATGTTGTCTCCCTTCTTCAGTAGGTTATCTGTATACCCATGTTGTCTCCCTTCTTCAAGGTTATCTTTATATCCATGTTTGTCTCCCTACTTCAGTAGGTTATCTGTATGTAACTGTCCATGTTGTCTCCCTACTTCAATAGGTTATGTGTATATCCATGTTTGTCTCCCTACTTCAGTAGGTTATCTTTATATCCATGTTGTCTCCCTACTTCAGTAGGTTATCTGTATATCCATGTTTGTCTCCCTACTTCAGTAGGTTATCTGTATGTAACTGTCCATGTTGTCTCCCTACTTCAGTAGGTTATCTTTATATCCATGTTTGTCTCCCTACTTCAGTAGGTTATCTTTATATCCATGTTGTCTCCCTACTTCAGTAGGTTATCTTTATATCCATGTTGTCTCCCTACTTCAGTAGGTTATCTGTATATCCATGCTGTCTCCCTACTTCAGTAGGTTATCTGTATATCCATGCTGTCTCCCTACTTCAGTAGGTTATCTGTATATCCATGTTGTCACCCTACTTCAGTGGGTTATCTGTATGTAACTGTCCATGTTGTCTCCCTACTTCAGTAGATTATCTTTATATCTATGTTTGTCTCCCTACTTCAGTAAGTTATCTTTATATCCATGTTTGTCTCCCTACTTCAGTGGGTTATCTGTATGTAACTGTCCATGTTTGTCACCCTACTTCAGTAGGTTATCTGTATGTAACTGCCCATGTTTGTCTCCCTTCTTCAGTAGGTTATCTTTATATCTATGTTTGTCTCCCTACTTCAGTAGGTTATCTTTATATCCATGTTTGTCTCCCTACTTCAGTAGATTATCTGTATGTAACTATACATGATGTCTCCCTACTTCAGTAGGTTATCTGTATGTAACTATCCATGATGTCTCCCTACTTCAGTAGATTATATGTATGTAACTGCCCATAATGTCCCCCAACTTCAATATGTTATCTGTATGTCCATGTTGTCTCCCTACTTCAGTAGATTATCTTTATATCTATGTTTGTCTCCCTACTTCAGTAGGTTATCTTTATATCCATGTTTGTCTCCCTACTTCAGTAGGTTATCTTTATATCCATGTTTGTCTCCCTACTTCAGTAGGTTATCTTTATATCCATGTTTGTCTCCCTACTTCAGTAGGTTATCTTTATATCCATGTTTGTCTCCCTACTTCAGTAAGTTATCTTTATATCCATGTTTGTCACCCTACTTCAGTAAGTTATCTTTATATCCATGTTTGTCTCCCTACTTCAGTAGGTTATCTTTATATCCATGTTTGTCTCCCTACTTCAGTAGGTTATCTTTATATCCATGTTTGTCACCCTACTTCAGTAAGTTATCTTTATATCCATGTTTGTCACCCTACTTCAGTAAGTTATCTTTATATCCATGTTTGTCTCCCTACTTCAGTAGGTTATCTTTATATCCATGTTTATCTCCCTACTTCAGTAGGTTATCTTTATATCCATGTTTGTCACCCTACTTCAGTAAGTTATCTTTATATCCATGTTTGTCACCCTACTTCAGTAAGTTATCTTTATATCCATGTTTGTCTCCCTACTTCAGTAGGTTATCTTTATATCCATGTTTGTCACCCTACTTCAGTAAGTTATCTTTCTATCCATGTTTGTCTCCCTACTTCAGTAGGTTATCTGTATGTAACTGTCCATGTTGTCTCCCTATTTCAGTAGATTATCTGTATGTAACTATCCATGATGTCTCCCTACTTTCAGTAGGTTATCTGTATGTAACTGTCCATGTTGTCTCCCTACTTCAATAGGTTATGTGTATATCCATGTTTGTCTCCCTACTTCAGTAGGTTATCTTTATATCCATGTTGTCTCCCTACTTCAGTAGGTTATCTTTATATCCATGTTGTCTCCCTACTTCAGTAGGTTATCTGTATATCCATGCTGTCTCCCTACTTCAGTAGGTTATCTGTATATCCATGCTGTCTCCCTACTTCAGTAGGTTATCTGTATATCCATGTTGTCACCCTACTTCAGTGGGTTATCTGTATGTAACTGTCCATGTTGTCTCCCTACTTCAGTAGATTATCTTTATATCTATGTTTGTCTCCCTACTTCAGTGGGTTATCTTTATATCCATGTTGTCTCCCTACTTCAGTGGGTTATCTGTATGTAACTGTCCATGTTGTCTCCCTACTTCAGTAGATTATCTTTATATCCATGTTGTCTCCCTACTTCAGTAAGTTATCTTTATATCCATGTTTGTCTCCCTACTTCAGTGGGTTATCTGTATGTAACTGTCCATGTTTGTCACCCTACTTCAGTAGGTTATCTGTATGTAACTGCCCATGTTTGTCTCCCTTCTTCAGTAAGTTATCTTTATATCTATGTTTGTCTCCCTACTTCAGTAGGTTATCTTTATATCCATGTTTGTCTCCCTACTTCAGTAGATTATCTGTATGTAACTATACATGATGTCTCCCTACTTCAGTAGGTTATCTGTATGTAACTATCCATGATGTCTCCCTACTTCAGTAGATTATATGTATGTAACTGCCCATAATGTCCCCCAACTTCAATATGTTATCTGTATGTCCATGTTGTCTCCCTACTTCAGTAGATTATCTTTATATCTATGTTTGTCTCCCTACTTCAGAAGGTTATCTTTATATCCATGTTTGTCTCCCTACTTCAGTAGGTTATCTGTATGCAACTGTCCATGTTTGTCACCCTACTTCAGTAGGTTATCTGTATGTAACTGCCCATGTTTGTCTCCCTTCTTCAGTAGGTTATCTTTATATCTATGTTTGTCTCCCTACTTCAGTAGGTTATCTTTATATCCATGTTTGTCTCCCTACTTCAGTAGATTATCTGTATGTAACTATACATGATGTCTCCCTACTTCAGTAGGTTATCTGTATGTAACTATCCATGATGTCTCCCTACTTCAGTAGATTATATGTATGTAACTGCCCATAATGTCCCCCAACTTCAATATGTTATCTGTATGTCCATGTTGTCTCCCTACTTCAGTAGATTATCTTTATATCTATGTTTGTCTCCCTACTTCAGAAGGTTATCTTTATATCCATGTTTGTCTCCCTACTTCAGTAGGTTATCTGTATGCAACTGTCCATGTTTGTCACCCTACTTCAGTAGGTTATCTGTATGTAACTGCCCATGTTTGTCTCCCTTCTTCAGTAGGTTATCTTTATATCCATGTTTGTCTCCCTACTTCAGTAGGTTATCTTTATATCCATGTTTGTCTCCCTACTTCAGTAAGTTATCTTTATATCCATGTTTGTCTCCCTACTTCAGTAGGTTATCTTTATATCCATGTTTGTCTCCCTACTTCAGTAAGTTATCTTTATATCCATGTTTGTCTCCCTACTTCAGTAAGTTATCTTTATATCCATGTTTGTCTCCCTACTTCAGTAAGTTATCTTTATATCCATGTTTGTCTCCCTACTTCAGTAGGTTATCTGTATGTAACTGTCCATGTTGTCTCCCTATTTCAGTAGATTATCTGTATGTAACTATACATGATGTCTCCCTACTTCAGTAGGTTATCTGTATGTAACTATCCATGATGTCTCCCTACTTCAGTAGATTATATGTATGTAACTGCCCATAATGTCCCCCAACTTCAATATGTTATCTGTATGTCCATGTTGTCTCCCTACTTCAGTAGATTATCTTTATATCTATGTTTGTCTCCCTACTTCAGAAGGTTATCTTTATATCCATGTTTGTCTCCCTACTTCAGTAGGTTATCTGTATGCAACTGTCCATGTTTGTCACCCTACTTCAGTAGGTTATCTGTATGTAACTGCCCATGTTTGTCTCCCTTCTTCAGTAGGTTATCTTTATATCCATGTTTGTCTCCCTACTTCAGTAGGTTATCTTTATATCCATGTTTGTCTCCCTACTTCAGTAGGTTATCTTTATATCCATGTTTGTCTCCCTACTTCAGTAGGTTATCTTTATATCCATGTTTGTCTCCCTACTTCAGTAAGTTATCTTTATATCCATGTTTGTCTCCCTACTTCAGTAAGTTATCTTTATATCCATGTTTGTCTCCCTACTTCAGTAAGTTATCTTTATATCCATGTTTGTCTCCCTACTTCAGTAGGTTATCTGTATGTAACTGTCCATGTTGTCTCCCTATTTCAGTAGATTATCTGTATGTAACTATCCATGATGTCTCCCTACTTTCAGTAGGTTATCTGTATGTAACTGTCCATGCTGTCTCCCTACTTCAGTAGATTATCTGTATGTAACTGTCCATGTTTGTCTACCTTCTTCAGTAGGTTATCTTTATATACATGTTTGTCTCCCTACTTCAGTAGGTTATCTTTATATACATGTTTGTCTCCCTACTTCAGTAGATTATCTGTTAGTTAGTTAGTTAGTTAGTCAGTTAGTTAGTCGCGGTTCCAACTTCACAGCAACGGGTCGTCCCCATTATGCTCCCCATTATAGATTATCTGTATGTAACTATCCATGATGTCTCCCTACTTCAGTAGATTATCTGTATGTAACTGCCCAAAATGTCCCCCAACTTCGATAGGTTATCTGTATATCCGTGTTGTCTCCCTACTTCAGTGGGTTATCTGTATGTAACTGTCCATCTTGTTTTCCTATTTGACAGTAGTGAACATATATAAGATTATTAACAACAAATTAACTTATATTTTATCGACAGTGTCTTCTGCCACTTTGTTACTTGTTCATCAATGCTATGTATTACTTAAGTAAAAAACAAATTACATGTGCATGATGTTAAAAAGCTAACTTCTGTCTATGTTGCCATGATAATTAATTGCCACTTGGCTAAATATCAAATACCCTCAAATATGGACGAAAAGAATACAATTTGCTGATAGCAAACAAATTGAAACAAAAACGTCCCTAATTCCATTATCTATTTGACCTAAATAGTTCTCCTTATTTACCTTTTTATATTATTTTAATTACAAGAAATACACTATACAAATTATTGCAAGACTACCATTTATTCTTACTGTCTACCATCAACCACTCAAGTAACAATAATTCCACCTTCCAATCACTCAAGCAATAATTCCACCCTTTAATCAGCAACAATTCCACTTTTCTATCACCCGACTGACTGGCACCTTGCCGTCTTGCGAGATGATAGTTTGTAAAATAGAGTTATACCACTACATAACACAAAGCCTAGGCTGAATTTAGAGACCATGTGTTGCCCATGCAGCATGATCCCTCTCTCTGCCTGTCTAGTGTACTCCAAATGAAAAGTAACACCAATACGTTTGGAACAAGACAAGTTGCAGAAGCTGCCAGATCAGCAAAGCAATGCTCTAACTGTCCGCCTGTCGGAGCTTCAATCCTAGACCAGTTGGAAGCCAAGGCTTAGGGCCTGGTCTGCCCTGCCATGACATTTAGTCTTTAGGTTGCATTTCCTCGCACTAGGATAAGGCTTGTACCCTCCCAATTGCGCTCCTCCGCCCGAAGCCATTGGCACAACGTGTGGTGTCGGGTTTGGTAAGCGTCGCCCAACATTCGGTGCTAACAGAAGCAGGTAGTACCGTCTACTGTCATGCGGTAGCTGAGTCATATCTAACTAAGACCTGACGTGCCCTATCACCCATGCAACAAAAATGTGACCTTCATGTCGCCCACGCAACAAAAATGTCACCTTCCTATCACCCATGCAACAAAACTGTCACCTTCATATCATCCATGCAACAAAAATGTCACCTTCCTATCATCTATGCAACAAAAATTCCACTTTCCAATCACCCGAGCAACAACAATTCCACCGTCCAATCACCCAAGCATTAACACCTTCCAATCACCCAAGCAACAACTCCACCTTCCAATCACCCAATCAACAACTCCACCTTCCTATCACCCAATGTTTGAAGAAAGTCTCCATGATAAGGTCGATATTCTGTCTGCCTTGTGTACAGGAGGTCATGGGATCGTTTATCAGAATCAATCGTTAGATCTGCCAGTGCAAGTTTTTTAAGAGAACTCTGAGGGTCGTCACCAGAGCTACAGAGTACATTGTCACCTTCCCATTACTCAAAATAAAATGCCACCTTCCTATCAACTAAGCTACAAAATTTTCATTTCCCAATCAATCAAACCACAAAAACTCTACATTCCAACCTCTGAATACATGTTTTAAAACACCTCCAAGCATTCACCAACAATGCCACTTTGCATTCCATTAAAAATTGCAAAATTCTATACCTCATTATTCACCTATTAAAGAAAATAATAGTTAGTTGCAGGTTCTCTACAGAATGTAACTGTCAACCCCATAATTTTTTAGCCGTTTGCAAATTACTAGACAATTTTTACATTCAGTAGTTTGCCACTGTTTTCTGAATGGCCGACGCCAATACCATCAAACTCAAACCAAGGTCGTTTGCTTCCAAATCATCTGCAGCTGATTTCAAACTCCCAACTCGGTACATCGGAGAATTGTGAAATGCGTTCAATGACCCTAAGCCACAATGCAGAGAAAGAAAATAAAGGAGTTAAAAAAGAGATCATCTAAATGGCTGATGCAGGTCAATGCCAGGCGCCAGAGCTTTAGATTGTAAGGAACTTCACAATTTACTTTTCACAATGTTGACTGATAAGAGAAAGCATTAAAGGTCTTACTTCAGTATACTCTTCTAGCAACTCCTAACAAAATCAACACTTCAATTCTCAACTATTCAATGAAAATGCCATCTCTCCAATTCCTCAAACCAATAAAACAACTAACTACCTTCCATCTCCTTAAACAACAAAAATATCATCTTTCATCTCCTCAAACAACAAAATTATCATCTTTCATCTCCTCAAACAACAAAATTATCATCTTTCATCTCCTCAAACAACAAAAATATCATCTTTCATCACCTCAAACAACAAAAATAGCCTTTTTCATCTCCTCAGACAACAACAAAATAGCATTTTTCATTTCCTCAAACAACAAAAATAATATTATGCATCTCCTCAAACAACAAAAATAGCATCTTTCCGATTCCTTAAACAACAAAAATATAATCTTTCCAATTCCTCAAACAAACAAACAAGCAAACAAACAAAAATCTACCTTTCATGTCCTCAAACAAAAAAAAATATCATCTTCCATCTCCTCAAACACCAAAAATTCCATCTTTAATCTTCTCAAGCCACAAAATTGTAAATTTGCTTAAAAGTTAATTGACATGTAAATCCATGACATTGGCATCAGACTGCCCGCACTAGCACATCATCGTTATCATGGTCTCTTTGACTAGTGCACAGGAAGGAAACAAAAGAAATCAAGAATAAGCTGTAGCGAGTGAATCCAACTGATAACTATTTTTATCAGACTTAAAACAGGCTGGAATTTATCTTTGCAAGGAGACAATTTCCAGTGCATTGAGATGTTTACTTTCGTAAATGAAGTCAAATATTTGATCATTTCGAAATGAGGACAAGAAAGCAATAAAAATTATTTCACCCCTGACCTCCATTTGCAAAACAATGCTTTTCCATTTTTCAGGAGGAGAAAATAAATAATTGCTGTTAGCAGTTTCTAGCATACATCATGGCAGTCTGAAACTGTTGCCATTGGTAACCAGTGCCACTTCTGCTGTGGTTATAGGTCTGCTGAAACCAGTCACCTTCCTTTGTGCGTCAATTTCTTCATTTGTAAATCCCATCAGAATGCAGCTGACAGATCAACGCTTCCTGTAAACAGATTTAAACAAAAATGGTTAAAATAATTTCAAAGATGTGTAAAATTATAAGCAATTCATTAATTACAGAAAGACAAATTTTAATTTTAATTAAAACATAAGTTGAGTGGTAGTTGGGGGAACAGAAATGGGATTTTGAATATGAAATTATCACAAACTTCATTTTTTTTTTTTTTGTGGCTGCAGAAACATACGAACCATGTTTCTAAAAGAAGAAGTTGCTGACGCTATGAAACATAAGAAGAAAGGAAAAACAGCTGGACCAGATGAAATCACAATAGAAGAATTAGAAGTGTTGGGAGTATTGGGAGAATTTGGAGTAGATATATTAACCAAAATGTTGAATGATATTTACAGCAGTGGATATTTACCCAGTGATATGCTGAAATCTTTATTTATAGCTATACCAAACAGACCAGGAGCAATTGATTGTGATGATTTTCATACAATTAACCTCATACACCATATCACTAAGCTTCTACTCAGAATCATAATGAAAAGAACCAGAAAGAAAATAAAAATGGAAATTAGTGAAGAACAGTATGGATTTGTGGAGGAAAAGGGCACAAACAATGCAATTTATACATTACGGACACTAATAGAAAGGCCAATAGAGAAACAGAGAGACATATATTTGTGCTTCATAGATTATACTAAAGCATTTGATAAAGTAAAATATGATGAACTAGTTAAAATGTTGGAAGATACCAGCATTGATGGGAAAGATTTAAGAATAATAAAGAATATTTACTGGAACCAAGTAGCAGCAATTAAAATGGGAAATAAAGAGGGTAGTTATGAACAGATAAAGCTAAGAGTACGATAGAGGTGTTTTCTTGCCACCAGATCTCTTCTCCCTATATAGCGAAGTAGTAATGAGAGAGATCAAAGAGATGCCAGAAATACTAGTTGGAGGTTATAATATAAATAATATACGCTATGCAGATGGCACAGTATTGGTGGCGGATAAATCAACAGACCTACAACAATTGTTGGACACTGTAGTAACAGAGAGTGCAAGGAAAGGACTCTCCTTGAATATCAAGAAAACGGTAACAATGGTGATATCAAAGAAAATGGTGACACCAAAATGTGACATAGAAATAGAAGGAAAAATTCTTAACCAAGTGGATAATTTTAGATACCTAGGGGCATTTATAACATCAGATGGAAGATTTACAACAGAGATTAAGAGCAGAATGGGGCAAGCAAAAGCCGCATTTCAGAAAATGAAGAGTATCTTATGCAATAAATCACTATCACTGAATGTAAGAAAGAGAGTGCTGAAATGCTATGCAGAACCAGTTTTGCTGTATGGCAGTGAATCTTGGAATGTAAATTAACAAATTAAGAAGAAATTAGAACCAACAGAGATGTGGTTCATGAAATTAATGTTGCGAATTCCTTGGATGCCAGAGTAACTAACAACGACTGCCTGAAACAGGCTAATGAAACTAGAACATTATATACAACAATAAGAAAGAGACAAACATCTTTCTTCGGCCATGTGATGAGAAGAGAGGTATTGGAGAACATCGTGACAACTGGAAAGATCGAGGGGAAGAGAGGCAGAGGCAGACCAAGAGAAATGATGCTGGATGGATTGAGACGGTGGCACGGAGGAATATCAGCAACATAGTTGATCCAGAAAACTAAAGACCGAGATCTGTGGAGAGCCATGAACGCCCACGCCAGCCGGCACGGCACTTGATGATGATGATGATAATGATGATGATGATGATCCCTTACAGGACGTTGCAGTCAACATCAGCATTTTTCAGCTGCTGTTGATGTACTAAGCAAGATTACGCTCGGTAGTTTGCCATTGCTTTCTGAGCGACTGGCTCACATACCCCATAAGTTACCAACGTGGCGAAAACCACTACCAATTCTCGCGCAGGTTACGTTACTCACGAGAATATATGGGATTACGGAGAAAGACGTTAACCCCTAGGCCAGGGATGCCGGCCTACATTACAAAACAAAAAATTAACTGTTTGTGTATTATTAAGACATTTAGAATTTCTCTAAATTATCCAAAATTATTTAGAGGTGCAGATGTAGATTCAGACCTCAATCTATTGATAAGATATCAATGTCAGACTTGGACACTAACAACAAATGAGAAAAGGACAATTGAAGCAACATAAATAAATTATTTGTAATGAATTCTTACTGTCAAGACGAGACAAATCAGAAACAATGATATCAAGAAGCAAGTGGGGACAGTACCAATGAGACTATATTTAAACAGTAAATTAGATGGCTTGGTCATTTTACCTTATTATCACAAGACAACAGCCCAAAAAAGAGCTCTAATAATTACATATGATGCATACAGAGAAAGATGTCACCCCTCAAATGATGGATTGATGGAATATCTAACACTGTGATTTCTATCATGTGTAATTCACATACCAGATGTCTCTTCTAAACCTGATGCTGAGAAGCATAACAGGGATGAAGAAAAAGAAGTAAAGATAAAATAGAATAACAACACAATTCAGTCTTCATCAGACAACCAACAGAAAACTATAACTAATCGCAATTGACATTAAATTAAATATTCAGTTCAAATCAGCTGGCATCTTCACAGCAATGGTTCGCTGCAATGAATTTCCAGTATTTTCGAACTCTTGCCATAATGGTGCAGATTAACATCTTTTTTGTTGTTGTTTTAAGTTAACTTTTTTTCCATTCAAAATTAGTAAAAGGTAAAAGTAAAGGTATTCCCATAGCAGAACTGTCACTGGGGTGTGAAGAATTGAGCGTTCAAATATCACTTTTCTTTCCCAGAAAATTCTCATAAAATTCTAAAAATTGTCTGGAACCCATATTTATGAGGCTGGATTGATCACAGAGCCATACTGGTCAGTAAAAAACAATCTTTCCTCTGCTGGGGATTGAACCTGGACTACTATCTTGGCAGGCAAGCACATTAACCACTATACCACCACGGCTATTTAAAATTAGTACTACAAGGTAAATAACCAAACAGGATGTTTACATGTCCAGTATGTGAGAACTCCCATGGGTATGAACCCCACGACACTGGAGAATAATCCGATGTTATGGCAAGTTAAGATGCTCGATATCATTGTACATTCCCATTGTGTTCGAGTCTCCAGTTTACCTAATTTCCATTGTACATTCCCATGGTGTTCAAGTCTCCAGTTTACCTCATTTCAATTTATATTCCCATTGTGTTCAAGTCTCCAGTTTACCTCATTTTCATTGTAATTCCTATTGTGTTCAAGTCTCCAGTTTACCTCATTTCCATTGTACATTACCATGGTGTTCAAGTCTCCAGTTTACCTCATTTCCATTGTACATTCCCATGGTGTTCAAATCTCCAGTTTACCTCACTTCCATTCTCTGTCCGCCATATTCTGGGCCGTGTTGTAGGATGTGCTATGCAGTTTGTTTTGGTGCTCCACGGCTGCAAGTGGCAGTCTCTGAGGCTCACTTGGTAAAGGTGGGTTCTGGGTCCACAGTTTCCAGTTCTTTTGATTCTGAAGATCTTCATCTGTTTGTTGATACTTTTACGATATTGTCTGTAATCTTCATTTTGTTTTTACAAATTAATTGTCATTACTTTTGAAGGTGTGTCTTAGCCTCTCACAGAGCTCTCTATAAATTAAGCTGACTAAATTCTGAATTTCTCAATAATTATTAGAGGATAAATTATTATTACATTCTTTCTCTAGTGATAATTTCAATAGATTTTTCTTGTCACATTCATTGTTTCATGACAAGAACTTGTTATGATGATTTTTTTATGGCTAAAAGCCTAGACAGATAATGCTATGGAGAGATGAAGTAAAAGAAGTTTACACAAATTAGCCTCTGAACAATGAGGTGAGGTGGCCCACTCACTTCACTGATGCCAGTCTGCTCGAGGAAGTCTCTGGTAATTTATATGTAAGTCAAAATTTTGCTTCCATAATTATTTTATTTTAACAAATCGAACTCAAAATTTCTATATAAAAACAGAACACTTGTTTGGAAAGAACAGTGAAGGGAGGCAAGAATCCTAGAAGGAGAAGGGTGGCATACTGAAGATATCTTGTGCATGACAATACATGCGGCAGGGGAACTGGCAGAGGATCAATAATCTATTGGCAGAGGATCAATAATCTATTAGCAGAGAATCAATAATCTATTGGTAAAGGATCAAGAATCTATTGGCAAAATTATCAAGAATCTATTAGCAAGAAATGATCAATGCCTTAGAAGAATACGGAATAGACCAAGTCACCAGACTGCTGAACACAATATACGATACTGGAGATATACCTACTGGATTATGTAATTCTATATTTATTGCAATCCCGAAGAAATCAGGAGCATTGGAATGCGATCAACATCGAACAATTAGTATAATGAGCCACATCACGAAGATTCTGCTGAGAATTATCATGCAAAGAGTCAGGAAGAAAATACAACCCGAAATAGGAGGAGAACAATGTGGGTTTGTAGAAGGCAAGGGCACAGTAAATGCTCTGTACATACTGAGAACAGTAATTGAACGTTCTATAGAAGTAAACAAAGATCTATATCTTTGCTTTATTGACTACACAAAGGCTTTCGATAAAGTGAGACATGTCGACATGATAAGGATGCTTGAAGATCTACAAATTGATGGAAAAGACCTTAGACTTGTAAAAAACATATA
The DNA here is from genome assembly GCA_963921405.1 of Cepaea hortensis. Taxonomy (NCBI): domain Eukaryota; kingdom Metazoa; phylum Mollusca; class Gastropoda; order Stylommatophora; family Helicidae; genus Cepaea; species Cepaea hortensis. Next base: position 22,541,873 of record OY992882.1, on the reverse strand, counting down.
TTGGAAACAACAAGCTGCCATCAGAATTGATAACAATGTAGGTCAATATCAGCCTATTAAGAGAGGTGTGAGACAGGGATGTGTAATGTCTCCAGATCTTTTTTCCCTGTACAGTGAAAATATTTTCAGAAATATATAAGATATGGAAGGAATCAACATAGGGGGACGATACAACAATAACATTAGATATGCAGATGATACAGTATTGATTGCAGACAATGAACAGGACATGCAACATTTAGTAGATGCGGTTGTTGCACACAGTGAACAACTAGGGTTAGAACTGAATATTAAGAAGACACAGATTATGGTCGTCACTGGGAAGAAGGAAATACCACAATGTGATATACGAGTAAATGGGCATATTCTTAAGCAAGTGAATCAATATAGATATCTTGGCACAGTCATAACATCTGATGGGAGATGCCTTGAAGAGATTAGAACATGAATTGCCATTCCAAAGGTAGCCTTTTACAAGATGAAAAACATACTGACCAATAACAAGATATCAATTGAAATGAGAAAATGAGTGTTCAAGTGCTACATAGAACCTATACCTAAGTAGTCAAGCTGAAAAACAGCTGATGGCTGTGGAAATATGGTTTCTGAGGAAAATGCAAAGAATACCATGGGCAGACAGAAAAACCAATGAACAAGTCCTTCAAGAAACAAATGAAGATCGTAAACTGATTAGAGACATTAGACATGGACAGTAGAAATATTTTGGGCATGTTATGAGAAGAGTTGAGTTGAGGTCTTGAGTTTCTCAATGACCCTGAGAGCTATGCCGGCGGTAGCGTAGCTACCAGCAGGGCCTCCCAAGCCGGACAGGTCAAAGGGTAGAGAACAGACAAAGAGAAACACCCTGGTCCTCCAGGTTGGGGGTTGAAGCGTGGGGTTAACATCCCCACCTTTGTAAAAACCTTTCTTTGTTACGAAACAAATACATGAGCCTCGATATCGGACTGACTTATCTGGACAACGACCTTGGAACGTTAAAGGACTTTTGAGATTTGGAACATGGAATGTACGGACACTATATCGAGCTGGAGCGGCCGAAGAACTAACCCGGGAGCTGATTGAATATCAAATGGATATAACAGCAATTCAAGAAATAAGGTGGCCAGGAGAGGGTACTTTAGAGCAAAATGGAATGATTATAATATATGGAGGAAACACCCAAAATAAACATGAATTAGGAACAGGATTTGTCATCAAAAAAGAGTTATGGGGGAACGTTTTAAACTTTAAAGCTTTTAATGACAGGATTAGTAAATTACGAATAAAAGGTAAATTGAAAAATATAACGATGATTAATGTACATGCACCTACTGAAGAGAAAGAAGATGATATTAAAGAAGACTTTTATAATGATCTGGAAGATGTCATAGAAGAAACCCCCAAACAGGACATCCTGATTGTGCTGGGAGACTTCAATGCAAAAATAGGTAGAGAGCAAACTAATAAAAAAGTGGCCGGTATGGAAAGCCTACATACAACTTCAAATGATAATGGATGGAGAGTCATCAACCTGGCAGAAGCCAAAGGACTGCAGGTTAGCAGTACCAGACTACAAAGAAAGGATATACACAAACAAACCTGGAAATCATGTGACAAGAGAACCTATAATCAAATAGATCACATTTTAATTAACAACAGAAATGAATCAAACATACAGCAAGTCAGAAGTTATAGAGGAGCTGAGTGCCACAGTGACCACTTCCTCGTTGGAGCAAAATTTAAAATAAAACTTAAGAGAGCTTTCTATACTAAATTACAAAGATTACACCCAACATATAACAGAGAAAAACTGCAAGACATTACAGTCAAAGAGAAATTTACAGATGAAATAAAATGTAAACTTGAAACTCTGCAAAACCCTTTGGAGGAAAGCATTGACCAAACTTGGTTGAACATCAAGAATACAATTCAGTCTACCGCAGAAGAATGTCTCGGTGTGTTAACCACGCATAGAAAGAACAGATGGTTCAATCAAAAATGTGAAGAAGCAGTCATTAGGAAGAAGAATGCCAGACATGTATGGTTAAATGACATCAATAACATCCAAAATGAAGAGCATTATAGAAATGAATGTAAAGAGGCTACAAAAATAGTCAGACAGCAGAAGCGAGAATATATGAGTAATATAATCAAAGATATGGAAACTAATCACCAGAAAAATGAATCCAGAAAATTTTTTAAAGATCTGAAGTCAATGAAACGAGGGCACCAACAAAACACATATGGTTTAAAAGACAAAAATGGGAATATGATAAATACCAATGAGGAAATGTGCAACACATGGAAAGAATATTTTATTGAATTACTAAATTGTGAAGCTCCAAGTAACATTTTCTCACAGGAAGAGGTTGTAACATGCGAACCACAAATTGAAGAACCTACATTTGAAGAAATCCTATATGTAATCACACGACTTAAAAACAATAAGGCAACTGGGACTGATGAAATTGCTGCTGAATTTATAAAGGCAGGTGGCCATGCATTACATCTAAAGCTATACGAACTAATAATAAAAATCTGGAGGACAGAAGAATTACCCCATGACTGGAAAGAGTCATTATTGATACCTATCTTTAAGAAAGGAGACAAGTTCCAATGTGGAAATTATAGAGGAATATCACTACTGTCCACAAGCTATAAGATACTATCCGCAGTATTACTAAATAGACTAAAACCATATTCAGAAGACATAGTAGGTGACTACCAGGCGGGTTTTAGACAAAACAGATCAACAATAGATCAGATATTTATCTTACGACAAATAGCCGAGAAACATTGGGAATATAAAAGAGATCTCCATAACATTTTTGTGGATTTTAAAAAGGCTTATGATAGTGTCCATAGGAATAGTCTGTGGAATGCTATGCAGGAATTTGGAATACCAAGGAAGTTAATCAACATGACCAGACTATGCATGGAAGATACTTATAATATAGTAACATATAAAGGCAGGAAATCAGACCCCTTCCAAATAACATCTGGCTTGAAACAGGGTGATGCACTATCGCCGCTACTCTTCAATCTGGCTCTAGAGAAAGTTGTAAGGAAGGTAAAGGAGGAATGTGATATTGGAGGAACATCCAAGCTGCTTGGTTATGCAGATGATATAGATATTATAGGGCAAAGTGAACAAAAGATATTGGAAATATTGACTCACTTAAAGGAAAAAGCCCAACAGATGGGGCTGGTTATCAACCAAGATAAGACAGAATATATGGTAATTTCAAGAGACGGAATGGCTAGAAACTCTGGCCACATACAAATAGATAATATGACCATTAAAAGAACGGAAACATACAAATACCTGGGTACGATCTTCAACTGCTCCAACATCATAAGGGAAGAAATACAAACTAGAATCAACTCTGGAAATAAGATATACTATGCACTACAACATCTACTAAAATCAAAGGCGCTATCTCGTAACACCAAAATCACAATATACAAAACACTGATCAGACCAGTTGTGCTGTATGGCTCTGAAACCTGGAGTACAACGAAAGGAGACGAAGCCTTGTTACAAACCTTTGAGAACAAAATTTTAAGACGCATCTTTGGACCCATTAGGGATACACAAAGTGGAGAGTGGAAAAGAAGAAGTAACAAAGACATTTATGATCTGTTTAAGTCCCCGCTAATCACTGGTATCATGAAGGCTAATAGACTACAATGGCTGGGGCATATAGAAAGAATGGAAGATAATAGGGAAACAAAACTCGCTTACACTCAGGAAATAAATGACCGTAGACCCCGAGGTAGACCAAGAAGGCGGTGGAGAGATAATACATATACAGACCTTCAAGCACTTGGAATCAACGACTGGCAAGAGAAGGTCCACCAGAGAGACGAATGGAGACGGATTGTATTTGCAGCAAAGAACCTCAATGGCTCGGAACGCTGAATAAGAAGAAGAAGAAGAAGAATGTTATGAGAAGAAATGAATTGGAGAACTTGGTGACAACTGGCAAGATCGGAGGGAAGAGACCAAGGGGAAGACCGAGAAGTAAATACCTCGATGGCTTGGCCACGTATAGCATGGTCGAGACAGGAACACAGAGCTAATCCACGACTCTGGTGATCGAGTGACATGGCAGTACATGACCGCCCACGCTTATCAGCATGGCACATGATGGATGGACGGATTAGCAACGAATCAAGAGTCTATTGGCAAAGGGTCACAAATCTATTAGCAAAGGATCAAGAACCTATTGGCAAGTTATCAATAATCTATTCAGCAAAGGATAAAAAAAACTATTGGCAAAGGATCAATAATCTATTGGCAAAGGATCAAGAATCTATTGGCAAAGGATCAAGAGTCTATCGGCAAAGGATCACAAATCTATTAGCAAAGGATCAAGAATCTATTGGCAAGTTATCAATCATCTATTCAGCAAAGGATAAAAAAAACTATTGGCAAAGGATCAAGAATCTATTGATAAAGGATCAAGAAACTATTGGCAAAGGATCAAGAATCTATTGGCAAAGGATCAAGAATCTATTGATAAAGGATCAAGAATCTGTTGGCAAATGATCAAGAATCTATTGGCAAAAGATCAAGAATATATTGGCAAAATTATCAAGAATCTATTGGCAAAGGATCAAGAATCTACTGGAAAAGGATCAAGAATCTATTGGCAAAGGATCAAGAATCTATTGGCAAAGTATCAATAATCTATTGGCAAAATTATCAAGAATCTATTAGCAAAGGATCAAGAATCTAATAGGCAGGCAGGCCGTGATGAGGGCAACTTTCTGCAAAGGATCAGCTGCAAGATGAACCAAAATTAATTTTATTAAGCCCCACTGCTTGAGATAGTAAGAGTTACTAAAGTCAAATTGGCTGGGACAGATAGAGTTACTGTGTGGAAGTGAAAGGGAAACCACCACATACATTTTCCATGATAAAGTTCATGGACAGTCAGTAAGCTAGATTCATGGTGTTTTCTGTCATAAAGACTTTACACGTTCACTTTTGTCTGTGCATGTCTTCTCTGTCATCAGGCTTCCTAGTCAAATATTGTGTTCATTTCTTTTGTAGATTTATAGTTGGATGACATGTTAAATAACAAACTGGATGAACAATCTTCAGGCTTGACCAACATTGCATGAAATAAACACGTGATAAATAATAACACTGCAACTATAACAAATATAACAATAAATCAGTACAACTGTATGGATCAGAAACACAGTAAGAAAAGAACAATTGCTAATACCCAAATAAAAAGAGAAGCGGGTTAAAATACAAAAGGATTGATTTTGTTGCACTGGGTGAGATTCCTTAGTCGGTCTCACTGGAAAGAATAGCTAACCGTCCGTTATATGAATCACACGAAGCATGTACTCTGTGGCTCTGGCAATGACCCTCGGGGTTCTCTTAACAAAATGTGCACTGGCAAACCAAATGATTTATTCTGAAAATGATCCTGTGACCGACCTTCTGAGCACAAGACAGACAGAATAACCACTTCATCGGGGAGACCATCTTCAAACATTCATTAAATTGCTGCCTGCAAAGCCAGTCCTATGGCGAAGGCGTTACGAAGCAATTAATCATCCCGCAATCTCGAAACACAGCTGTGGGCGATTTGGAAGGAGACAGCCTTGTGTTGGTTTAAATACAATGGTATGAGTGCCGGTCGTTCAGAGAGTAATAGTAAACTACTGAACGTAAACTTGCCCAGGAATCACAAACAGCGAAAATATACTGGTGTTGACTGCTACACCCTGTAAGTGTAAAGGATATGAAATTAACTGTACAGAACATGACTTAAGATGGTGTGACGGAATCACTCATGCAGAATTCAGAGAGAGAAACTAGATGCAAATCAAGAGATGGGGAAAAAATTCCAAGGTTGAACAGGACACACATTGAGACAACCTAACATAGTATTATTTGAAAGTCCTTTAGCTGCTATCCAGTGGGATACCTAAAAAACAATCGAGGAAACAAATTAAAGACAAAGATGAATAATATTTGAAAAACATGGAGGTATCTGCAGGAGACAGTAAAAGGTGAAGAGTCTGGCATGAGTTGATTCAAGGTCTGTGCCCCTTGGAGGATACAAGGGAGGAGAAGAAGGCAAGGACTGTAAGTTGGGTAGAACTGTTGAAGATGACCGACTGTCATGGGACTGTTGTCACATATACACAGATCTAATCAACTTATCTTAGACTGTGAAATAGGTGCTATTTCCTGTGATATAGGTGTTATTTCCTGCGATATAAATGCTTTTTCTTGTGATATAGGTGCTATTTCATGTGATATAGATGTTATTTCTTGTGATATAGGTGCTATTTCCTGTGATATAGATGCCTTTTTCCTGTGATATAGATGATTTTTAATGTGATATAGGTGCTATTTCCTGTGACATAGATGCTTTTTCCTATGATACAGGTGCTATTTCCTGTGATATGTGTGTTAACTCCTGTGATACATGTGCTATTTCCTGTGATATAGATGATTTTTCTTGTGATATAGGTGCTTTTTCCTATGATACAGGTGTTATTTCCTGTGATACGTGTGCTATTTCCTGTGATATAGGTGCTATTTCCTGTGATATAGATGATTTTTCTTGTGATATAGGTGCTTTTTCCTATGATACAGGTGTTATTTCCTGTGATATATGTGCTATTTCCTGTGATATAGATGATTTTTCTTGTGATATAGGTGCTTTTTCCTATGATACAGGTGTTATTTCCTGTGATATGTGTGTTTATTTCCTGTGATATAGATGATATTTCCTGTGATATAGGTGATATTTCCTGTGATATAGATGCTATTTCCTGTGATATAGATGTTATTTCCTGTGATATAGATGATATTTCCTGTGATATAGGTGATATTTCCTGTGATATAGATACTATTTCCTGTGATATAGATGTTATTTCCTGTGATATAGGTGATATTGCCTGTGATATAGGTGATATTTCCTGTGATATAGATGTTATTTCCTGTGATATAGATGATATTTCCTGTGATATAGGTGATATTTCCTGTGATATAGATGCTATTTCCTGTGATATAGATGTTATTTCCTGTGATATAGATGATATTGCCTGTGATATAGGTGATATTTCCTGTGATATAGATGCTATTTCCTGTGATATAGATGTTATTTCCTGTGATATAGGTGATATTTCCTGTGATATAGATGCTATTTTCTGTGATATAGATGTTATTTCCTGTGATATAGGTGCTATTTCCTGTGATATAAATACTATTTAAATCTGTTGTGTTCTGTCCACAATCAACAAATTATAACTTGATCTTGCCTTATCAGCTGATGATAAGAATTACTCTCATGCATGCTTATATAATTTTTCTGGGTAAAAAGTAAACCTGGTCCTATGGCAGATGCTGCTTCTGGGACATAAAATGATAGGCCTTGACACATTCAATGCCCTGGTATAATGAGGCAGGATAGCCAGTTTTCTTCCCTTCCCAGACAATTTCCAGAATATTCTGAAAATTATCTGGTGCCTATTTCATAAGGCTGGGTCAACTCCAGAGCAGTCCTTGTAGACAAAAAAAAATCCTGCACATCCTGGGGTTCGGATCCCAACCACTGTCAATGGTAATTTTTCTATTCAGACAAATCAGTGTGCATGACATTTCCCTATCTGAACTTAAGAAAAGACTTGGAAATCACGAATATCTTTTAAGAGTCTGTGTGTACAGCTACTACTTACTAAACATCTCATCTATTTAAAAAGATGTGAACTTAATAAGTGATGTAAACCATGTCCCTTTAAAGAAGAGTTTGAGATTGGCCAGTATGAAGATGAAAACATAGCAGTGACGACAATTTGGGCATGAAAGCTCATGAGGCAAACGGTCTTGGACAAAGCTGACATCTTGAATACGATCTCACTACCCAGAGACCAGGGGAAATGTTTACTAGAAGTCAACGTGAAAAAATCCCGGCCCTTACTGGGGCTTGAACCCGGGACCTCCAGCCCTCGAGGTGGACACCATACCTCGAGACCTCTCAGCCCCCTGAGCTATCTGCAACCTTGATCAGACTGAAAGAGCATCAAGTCAAATGGTGTGAAGCTAGACAAGAGCACCATGCTGGGAGTCAAAGAAGAATAGTCAACCAACAAAGACACTGGTGTCATCAGTCACTATACACTGAGGGAGATATTGAGGAGGGGATCTGTGCACCTATGGACTAATAGTTTGATAAGCAAATGAGTATGATCAGTTGACTAAATAACTAACATGTGAATTGTGAAGGGCATGAACATGTTTGGATTGCAGTCATAATCAACTGAACTAAACAGATTTACACTTACATTTAGGTAAAGCCTGTACGTGCACTGTGGGCAATCATAATAATATGTACTGAAGAGATTTATATGTGCATATAGGTAAAGTTTCTATGTGTCCAATGAGCAACCATAATCTGAACTAAACAGATTTACATGTGCATTTAGGTAAAGTTTGTATATCTCCAGATTGCAATCATAATAATCTGAACTAAACAGATTTACATGTGCATTTAGGTAAAGCCTGTATGTGCCCAGTGGGCAATTATGGGAACTGAACAGATTTACATGTGTATTTAGGTAAAGCATGTATATCCCCATATTGTAATCATAATAATCTTAACTAAACAGATTTACATGGACATTTAGGTAAAGCTTGTACATGCCCAGTGGGCAACCATAATCTGAACTAAACAGATTTACATGTACATTTAGGTAAAGCATGTATGTGTCTGGACTGCAATCACAAAAATCTAAGCAGAACAGAATTAATAGTGGATTGTAGTAAAGCATGAACGTGTGTGGAGTGCAATCATAACATGAACAGAATAGAACAGACTTATAAGTGCACTGCAATAAAGTAAACAGATAAATTGCAGGCACACACAAAGGTGAAGAAGAGGAAGAAAAAAAGGTTCAACCTTATTCAAAAGAAAAACAAATTATAAAATAAAAATGAAAGAGTTGTAACTCAATAAATCATGGAAATATCCATAAACAATATTTTATTACAATGCACATCATAACAATGGAACACATGTCTTATAAATAATTAACATAGTGATAAATTAAGGTGAATTAAAGGAAAAGGTTGGGAGAAGGCAATGATATTCACAGAACAAATCAAAATATGAAATGAATAATAAATATTAAAGAGGCATTAGTCACACATGCACAAAAAACATGCTGAAGATATCCACAATGTTTTATTATAATTCATGTCATAACAATTTAAGAACATTCTGAGCAAAAAGTGACACAGCAATAATTTCAGACACAATTAAATAAAAAAGAGGGGGGAAAAGATAACAAAGAACAAATCAGAAATGAGATGATAAACCACAATTAAAGAGAAGTATCATAACAAAACATATATTGCAACATTCAAAAACAATGCACATTATAACAAATGAACAAAATTCTGTAAACTAACTTATAAAACAATAACTTCAGAATTTAAAAGCAAAGGGGACAGAAAAACAAAGAACTCAAAGAGGCATGTAAAAGGCCGCTTCACCTTAACCATGTCATTGGCACGGTTGGACCCGAGGATTGGACAGGTTGCAACATAAAATGTCTCCTCCCGTGGAGATCAAACCCTGTGTCATCGCGTGGGTAATTTAGTGTACTAGCCATGACAATGAAGAAGAGATGCTGGCGCTGGGTAGGACAAACACTTGTGAATATCTGATGATAGTATAACTAGACACTCCCGGCTCCATGGAGAAGGGATTACGGACACAGTTCGTAATCCCGCAAACCGCATTCGAAACACAGGTGCAGACGATTTGGCAGCAAACCGCCTTGCATTGGTTTTTTACAAAATGGTATGGGTGCTGGTCGTTCAGACAGCAATGGCAAACTACTGAACGTAAACTTGCCCAGGAATCACGAACAGCTGAAAAATGCTGGGATTGACTGCTACATCCTGCAAGGGATATGCAACTAACAAAGACACTCCCTAGTCTATAACCCACAGGGCCAATGCAAACGGCAGAGGCCCACGGAGAAGAGAATTGGAAACAGATAAATAATATGGGCAAGACATGAAAGAGATAACAAAGGTCTGGACGGCTTGGCATGTTTTGCTTCAGGGCTTATACTTCAATAGGGAGAATAAAGAACAGAAGAAGAACCATGAGGCTACCACACAACCCTCCCTTCTATTACAAACTTTATCAGTAGTTACGGGCAGCAATAAAAGAACTATACACTGTAAGAAAAATACCACAATGAGCAAATTATATACATGTGAAATAACTTACAAGTAGAGCTCTTCTAAATAATAGAGCAGTGCAATTGTCAAAGCAACATGAGGCAAACATACAAGAATGTGGTAAGAAACAACATGCAGCCTTACAGTTTAGCACAACATAAATGCTGCATTTCCGAGTTGTAAACAATTAAAAATAGTCATTAGCAGCGGTTCCTTTTCGCAGAAAAGGGTCACCCCAATAATGTTCTGTTTATGTGCCAGTGAATATCACACAAAATGCTCCTCAACGTCCTGTTTGAAAAATGGAACAGACAGCAGTCCCGACAAACCAACAGCCTGCACAGGTGTGTATGCATAAGGCGGCAGCCAGAATGCCAAAACAACAGTCTGTCACTAAATTAACAGTTCAACATCGATGGAAGTTGTGTCAGTAGAACACATTACTACCTAAGGCAAAACTAGTTAGTTTCAGCTACCAGCCATCCGTCATTTTTCTGAACATGCAGTTCACAATATAAACAACCACAGACAGGTGTAAAAGTACTCCACATTAAATCCACAGCTCACAGTGTCGCTCCACACACTTAACTCAGTAGCTAGGCAACAATTATTAATAATCTTCTGTGAGCTAAGTATCCCATAGTCAAGGGAAAATATTCCTAGTCCCTTAGATAAATAATTCAGAAGCCAGAATAAAATACACACTCTACCTTGTGTTTAAGAGAACAATTTTATTTGTCATAATTAGGTTATATTAAGATTAAAAACCTGGGAAGGTCAACAAATGCCCGCAGAAGTCGGATGTGTCGGCCTAACGGCGCAAGAACACAGCTCTGCTGTAAACAGGCACAACGCAATCACGTCCGGAAAAAAACTCCGGATGAACGAAGAAGAAGAAGATTAAAAACACACACAGAACTGTGGGTTCATGTTTATTTCTCATATGTCATTCCTGTCTTTAAATACATACAAGCAGTGGTACAGCATTCATATGTTCAGGTTCATTATTAATATTATCCTGTATTAAGTATTCTGACAGATTTTATTCATATAGCAAAATGAAAACAATCAAGCTAACTCTACATGGTATCAAGGAACAGTAACTCTCAGAGGTCAGCAAGGCCAAATGGATAAGTGCGCTCGCTCTTAAACTTCCGGTGTGCTGATGCCGAAGTAGTTGGTTCAACCCCATACACCGATCAGTTGGATTAACATCTTGACTTCTCGTCCTTGACTTGGGGATGTACATTACAAGTATCTCGGAAGTCGGAGTGGGTACGCCTGATGGTGAGTGAAGGACACTGGTAATCGAGGAAGTTATCCCACGCACACAAATCAGTCCTGCATGGACTACACTGGAGCTCAAAGTGAGAGGACAAAAATACTCTAAGTGATATAAAGAAAATGTAACTCTAAACAGTATAAAGAAAATGTAACTCTAAATGATATAAAGAAAATGTAACTCTTAAATGATATAAAGAAAATGTGACTGAAAGTGGTAAAAAGAAAATGTAACTGTAAATGATGTAAAGAAAATGTAACTCAAATTGGTATAAACAAAATATAACTTTAAATGACATAAAGAAAATGTGACTGAAAGTGGTATTTAAAAAATGTAACTCTAAATGGTATCAATAAAATGTAACTCAAAGCGGTATAAAGAAAATGTAACTCTAAATGATATAAAGAAAATGTACCTCTAAATGGTAAACAGAAAATGTAACTCTAAATGGTATAAAGCAATGTAACTCTAAATGGTATAAAGAAATGTAACTCTAAATGGTATAAAGAAGTGTAACTCTAAATGGTATAAAGAAGTGTAACTCTAAATGGTATAAAGAAATGTAACTCTAAATGGTATAAAGAAATGTAACTCTAAATGGCACAAAGAAAATGTATCTCTAAGTGGTAGAAAGAAAAATAAGGGATCCTTTCCCACATGTGTAGGCACACAGGGCACATAGCAAGTGAGTAAACGACCCCTTCACACGCTTTAAGGAACACTGGACATAAGGTGCTAGTCCCATAATGTTATAGACCAATCAGCATTTGAGGGGTGATATGGTAAATATCCCACCAGTCGTCGTGACCACCTTTAACATTTCACATTACCAGATTTTTGACTGTGTCGACCTAAGAGTTTAGATCAATGTTTTTTTTAATGAAATCCCTGCTTTGAGGGGCATTGTCTAGATTGCTATCTAGCCACTATGTTACTGCAGTTGGCATGAGATTAGTTGAGTAAAGACTTGAGTCACAGCACTTGGGACACTCCCATACATACTCCATCCTCATCCTCAACAGCCAGCGAAAAGTCCCAATATTAATGGTACGAATTTTCTTTTACATATCATTTTTTACAGGACATCGCTGTCAACACCTGCATATTACTGCTGTTGTTGATGTCTTGACAAGTTTGCGATCAGTAGTTTGCCACTGCTTTATGAACTACCGGCTCTCAAACCAATTCGTTAAAACCCAGCGCAATGCGGTCTGCTGCCAAATCACGTGCAGCTGTGTTTCGAACGTGGGTAAGAAGGATTATGAACCATGTCCACAACTCCTTTGCCAGGGAGACCGGCAATGGTACTAACAGCAGTCTCATTATGTGTCCCCTTGGCCTTCCCTCGGAGTCCTGAGTGTCGGCCAGATCTTTGGTCACTCCCTGTATCACTCTTTTCTCCAAGCATGATGATCTCTGTTTGTCCGCATTATACACATGATCTCAAAGGCCCCAATCACACCTGCCTTGTCATGCACCAATACCCCACCAAGTGATGCAGACCCAGCCAAACTGTCCACCTGCTTTTTGAAATATGGCGCAATGGTAACTTATTCACTAAATATATCAGTGAAGTTGGTTCACCTGTCTACTGAGTAGAACCAAAACATGACATAAAGGCAATTGATGTGACTGAAAAACACTTGCAATATAAATAAGATCAAGAAAACAAGACTCCATGCATACTGATAGTCATAACGGTGTAAATACATATAAAAGATAGCACAAAGTTAATGACGCCATTAAACAGGATCAATGAAATTCACAAAACTTTCTTTTAAAACAAAGTATAATTATTAAATGAAACTGCGAAACTCAAGCAAAGAAAATAAAGAAAAAATGTTGCAAAATAAAATTAAAGAAACAATACTTCAAGCATACAGAAAATCATAACTGCGCACACATGAAATCATAATAAACAATTAATGTAGCTGTAAGATTCCCAATGGACCAAATTGTTTAATGATGATAGTGATGGTAATGCTGTTTGTAAAGTCATGCTGTTTGCTAGGAGTCAGATTCAAATTGCAAGCAGTGCATGCAGTTTGTCAAAACTAAACTTGTCGTGTTGAAATATGAAAAATTGCAGTCTTGAGTTAAAAAATAAATTACAGAAATAAACGAAATAAATTTTCTTGATTTATTCATGAAAAAGTACAGAATTCTTCATTTTCCAAAAATTTCACTATCTGAAATTGAGAAGCAAATTGCAGAAATAAATAAAACAATACACACACAAACAATTGTTGGAAATACAGTCATCAGGAATTTCAGATTACTTGGTTTTTGGACAATAATTTAACCATTTTAAATTTCATGAGACAAATATGCGCATTGTGTTGGTTTATTCACTAAAGAGTATAGAATGCTTCACTAATGTGAATGAGTATATTTAATCTTGTGGACAGAGAAGAAAACAAATGCTGAAGTATTGAAAGTTGAAGATTTTACAAGATGACCCATCAAAACCGTAAAGACAAATGAAATTTATAGAGTGTAAGAATAGCAGAAGTGGAATTATCCTTGTGGGAAAATACTGGACAGGAGAGGCAGAGGAAGACAGAGAGAGAGAGAGATGTATGAGGAAAGCTTACATAGCTGGCCAACAATCAATAATATCATCATTATATACCATGCTGATGAGCGTGGGCAGTCACGTTTCATCATCTCACACGATCACCAGAGTTGTGGACCAGCTCTGTGTTCTTGTATCATCATGCCATGTGGCCAAGCCATCTAGATATTTACTTCTCTGCCTTCCCCTTGTTTGTTTCCCCTCAATCATGTCAGCTGTTACCAAGTTCTCCAATTCATTTCTTCTCATAACATGCCCAAAAAATGTTGACTGTCAATGTTAACATCTCTAATCAGTTTATGGTTTTCTAATAATATAAGCAACACTAACTTCATCAAGATATCAAATGATAGAGAGGATTAGAGACTTATGATTGCTGATGTCTTCTTCTATAGATCAGTCACCAAGAGCAAAAGGAGGAGGAGGAGAAGAAGCAGAAGAAGATGAAGGAGGAGGATGAAGCATACCCAGAAGAAGGAGGAGGACGGTGGAGGAACAGGATGAAGAAGAAGCAAAAGCAGAAGCATGTTTATTCAGTCCTTTGCGTGACTTCTTTAGTGATCGTTGCACTGCCAGTTAGTAAAATGCTAGTTTGTTCAGTAAACGCATCTACTATGTGTTTTATATATTTTCTTACAGCACTTTCATTATGTTACAAAAAAGTTAAGGAGCCTTTTTACACGCCCGAAGGCCTTGCGTTGATTTTCATAAAATAGTATGAGTGCTAGCCATACAGAAAGCAATGGCAAACTACTGAACGTAAACCTGCCAAAAGATCAGTCAAAAAAATTGCTAGGGTTGACTGCTATGGCCTGTAAAGGATATTAAAATAACTAAAAACATATTGGGTATCTTGTGCTAGCCTCCATCAATTGGCACTTGGCTCCTATGCAGGCAGCCATGTAGACAAAGATGGGGCACAGTTGGGTTTTATTAAAATAAGCAGATACTCTGTGTTTAATTCCGACCAAGTAAAAGCAACTTAAGCCATGGATTACATCAGACATCAGGACTTAGAACCTGGCGAGGAGTGGGTGCAAGTGCCAACAGACTTCTGCACATCCTTTTCAGTTTGCATCCAACTAGATAGAAAATGCAGACAAGAAAATCCGGCTGCTGTTGAGGCTGAAGTACAAGCGTTGATTTTCGAGAATTCGCTAGACGGTGACGCGGTCATCTACACAGATGGGTCGGTCGTCCGACATGTGAGAAGCTCATGGGCCTTTACAGCTCGGGCCGGAGGGAGAATTGTGAAGGAGGACTCTGGTGCTTTCACTGAAACCACAAGTAGCCTGACCATGGAAGTCATGGCAGTAAGTAAAGCAATAACATGGCTCGAGACACAGACATTCACTAGGGCTTGTTTCCTTAGCGACTCAATGAACATGATCAAGAGGATAGAGGAGGGGTCGATCCGAAGAGAATGGTTGCTGCCTCTGAAGCGGTCTCGGCTGGCAAAGATTAGTTTCATCTTCGTGCCAGGGCATGCGGGAGTACAAGGGAATGAGCGGGCTGACAAGCTCGCAGGTGAGGCTACTGTGGAGGGCGGTCGCGCCATGGACCAGGCTGACATTCTGAATGCTCTACGAGAAGTGAGACTTTTGCGAGAACCAAGTGATGACTGTGAATCTACAACAATGGCCAGACTGCGAGAGCAGCAAATTAAAAGAGGGGTGGCCAAACAAGAACACTACGCAGGAAGCCAAAGAAGATTAATAAACCAACACAGAACTGGCGTCGTTAGCCGCTACACGCTGCGGGATTTGCTGAGGAGGGGATCCGAGCACTTATGGACTGAATGGTTCGATGTGCAACGAGGATGATCTGTCGACTAACTAACTAACATTACATCAGACATGTTAGAATTAATAAAACAACGAAGGGAACTGAAACAGAAAGGAGGTGAATCCGATAACAGCAGGATGAAGTATAAATCTTTAACTTGAGAAATAAGAAAGAACACAAGAAAGGACAAAAATCAATATATACAAGATTGCTGTACCAGAATAGAGCAATATCATCAGACTGGAAGAGATTACGAAATGTTCAAAGAAATGAAGTTATTGACATTAAAATGTTCAATCTCAATTGAATGTTATCTGTGACAAGATGGGAAATACCTTAACAGAATCTAGACAAAGTATAGAAAGATGCCAGGAGTACTGCAGTGGAATGTATGATATGAGTGATAGTGAGGATATGAATGAGATACATGAGCCAATGACAGCAGAGACAGAACCTGAACCCTTGTCATATATTTTTGAAGGGAGTGGGAGATCACTGTAGTGCATGCCCCATCTCTAACAAAAGATGTAGAGCCCCATCCTCTTCTATCTTCAATAACCCCAGAATATGAACCTTGAGTTATCTGCAGGCCTCGTTCTATTAAGTATTGTCTAGGAGATATAGATTATGGCCCTGGTAAGAATGGTAATTACTAACTGGGAATCTGCCCCTTCTCCAATGATTCTGATAGCTCTGGAGCCCCCTTTTAGTTGATCAAATCTGAGGAAAGTCTGGAGAATTTTCTCAGCCTGATTTAGATGAAGAAAACATGGATGTTGAGCAGTTGATAGATCTAGAGTCTTTTTATTTCCCCATTCAGTAAGTCATTATGAGTTAATTTATCTTTAAGCAATCAAACACATAAACAATCACATTAGATTTGGACAACATGATGTACAAAGAAGTTGTTGGCACAGATAGGTTTGAACTTGACAAATTAACAGAAGGTCAATTCATGTTAATCATTTATTGACTGGCCTGAGCCTTCTGGTCAGTACATACATCTCTATTGTGATTTACACAAAGTAATAGAACAGTTGCACATTGGACCATTGTCCCAGACAAGCAATAATAAGCATCAATATATGAGATGTCAACAAGTGTGAAAACATAGTAAACATTTTGATGTTGTACATATTAAGTATGATAGTGTTGTCTCAACCATAAACATATCAGTAGTTTTCCTGAAATTGGGTGTGTATTCAACCTATGAGAAAAGTAACCTGGTGACTGGAGGATTAGGTAAGCCAGGGTCCATTGACTGATGGATCCACTTCAGGTCTGCCCGTATAGCTCCTCTGAAGGCCTCCCCATGCTCTGCTCATAGCGAAGTCATCCTCCCTCTCACTTGTGGTTCATCTCTTTCTCTCGGCTTCCCTCCCTCAGGTCTGATTTAGGTGGTTAATTTGCTGATGTGTTGGGTGGTTGTTGGTATGTAGCCACCAAGATCACTGATGAATATTCGCATAAATATATACATTCCTACCAATACAATAAATAAGAAGTAGGTCGGAAGAAATCTAAATTCCTGAAGTAGGAACTAGTTCCCCTCCCCTCCTTTTCTCTCTGAGCTAGTGTTGGGTTAAGTTGGGGTGGTCAGAGATTATCACACGGTGTACGCCTTGTATCAACTTGTTCCTGCTGTATGTAAATTCTCATTTGACCGGGGTCAGTGAACGTGTACAGTAAGACATTGACAAGAGTGAGAATATGTCAAGATGCATGTAAATAAATGACATACATTTAGAACATTTCTTCCACTAAATGGTGTTTACAATGTGTATAAATAATTCTCTGTGTTTTCCCAATTAACTACTTCTTCTTCTTGTGTCTAATAACTCTCTTCCATTACCTGTTGTTGTTGTGATGTTGAGTGTTGGGTTGTGTGGTGATGAGTGGTGTGGAGTGGTGTTGTGTTTTAAGTTATGTTGAGTAATGAGTTAAGCTCACTTCGCGTGATGGTGTTCCGCGAAGCACAACTTTCTCATGTGTTGCAGTTCATGTGTGCCCTTATCTAATTAAATTTGACATAAATATAAATATTTATTTCGCCAAACCCTATTAATTCTATAGATAAAGGAGAAAGGAAAGATTGATTTCACTTTCAGCTTTCTAGATTGTAAATAGGCATAGATAAGTCTGTTTTAGAACACGGCACTTGTTCTAGTACACGAACTGTCTTTTCAGCTGTAGATAGTGATGCATCTTTAACAATGTTTCTGGTGAAATGCACAAGATTGCTTTAGAATCATCACTTCTCACAGTTGTTTAGAATAGAATATAGTAGTAGAATGCACTTCTTAAAGTTAATAATTATCTCTAAGAATATCAGAGATTGTAGTTTCATCGAAGAGAATATTCTGCCCGGGAATGGCTTTGCGTCGTTAGAATCTACAGTCGAGCATTTTTACATTTCAGAGGTTTTAATTAATAATCATACATTTCAATTGACATCACAAACATGGGTTTACATTACTTGATACATCGGGTTCTTAGTCTAATCAAGGGCTAACAAACGTACCTCGGATCCAGACTTTTGCCTTGCCCATTGAATTTTTGGTCACACAATCTTCTCACATCCGTCCATGGAGCGAGTTCAGACAAAAGTGCGGGCTTATTAACATTTCTGATGAAATAGTAATATATGTTAATTATGCACTGGCGCGAAGGTGGTCATGTGGTTTTCCTATCCAATGGTTTTCTGAGCTTGGTCTGATGAAATCTTTCTAAGAATCCACGTCATTTGTCACTTGTTCAGTTCCAGTTTTGATGTTAAGTTTTAAGTCCCAATCTCCAATTGCGTTTGTGAAGTCAATTTCTTTTAATGTTGTTTCCTCTTTTTGCGGCATGTGTTGATGAAATGAATAATGTTGGCTGCGTTATGCCACATGGCCCCACTCCAGATTGTTCTATGGTATGGAACTATGTTTCCAACATTTTCAGTTATCAAGTTGTTCCCATTTTTCCTCCCTTGTATTCTCTTCTGCATCTGATTGACCTGGTTCATCAGGCACTGGGTGTCGACTCAGGAAGTCCGCTCCCACATTCATTTTCCCAGGAACATACTCAACCTGGAACGAGTAAGGTTGAAGAAGCAGCGACCACCTCATAAGTCGGGCATTCAGAGTCTTAGATGCTGCGAGAAACATGAGTGGTTGATGGTCACATTGCACTGTGAAGTGTCTGCCATATAGGTATGCTTGAAATTTCTGTACACTCCATACGAGCGCAAGACATTCTCTCTCGATAGTACTGTAATTTCTCTCTGCTGCATTCAATTTCCTGCTAGCATAGGCTACAGGGAATAGCTCTGATGGTACATCTCCCTTTCTCTGCAACAGCGTTGCCCCAATTCCTATGTTACTGGCATCGGTGCGCAGCACGAATGGTTGGTCGAGGTCTGGTAGATGTAAGACTGGATGAGCAGTTAATGCCTGCTTTAATGCTGTGAAAGCTCTCTCACAGTCCGCTGACCAAGTGACTTTCTCTGGTTTCCCCTTTTTGGTAAGATCCGTTAAAGGTGCTGACAGAGTATTGAAGTCCTTGATGTATTTTTGATAGAATCCACATAAGGATACAAATGATCTTACATCCTTCTTTGTTTTTGGACGAGGTGCTCTCTGGAGTTTGTCCACATTTCCCTCTTGTGGAGTTATCAGTCCATGAGATATCTTATGACCTAGAAAGTCCAATTCTTGGAATCCTATCTGACACTTCTTTGGTCTAGCCGTCAATCCAGTTTCTCTGAGGCGCCTGAACAAAAGATGCAGGGTTTCTACATGCTCTTCAAATGTTTCAGTTGCGATCAGGATGTCATCCATGAAGTGACTGATGTCTGGATGCTGTAGTGGGTCAAGTAATTTTCTCATCATACGTGTAAAGACGCTGGGAGCATTACTTAATCCGAATGGAAGAACGTTGAACTCATAGTGTCCTCCAGGCGTGCTGAAAGCTAACCATGGTCTAACTTCCGGTTTTACAGGAATCTGGTAATATCCCTTACTGAGATCAATCCTAGTAAAGTACTTAGCTCGGTTGAGTGCTGTGAAGAGTTTATTCTGATCAGGCAGAGGTTCTGCTTGGAATTCAGTTATAGCATTGAGCTGTCGATAATCGATGCACAATCTATGTTCTCCACTTGGCTTTCTCAATAATACGACGCTAGCACTGTAAGGTGATTCAGATGGTGAGATTATTCCTGCGGTGAGCAGCTGTTGTATTTCTTCCTCTAAAGTCTTTTGCTTTGCATAAGGAACTGGGTAAGTCTTGACTCGCACAGGCACTGTGTCATTCAACTTCATGTCAAATTCCTCCAAATCAGTTCTTCCTGGCTTATCAGTAAGTACTTCTGCATATTTTGCCATAAGTTCCCTAATCTGCTTTTGCTGATCCTTTGTTAAGTTGGGATTGATTTCCACATCCTTAAAGGTCTCTTTGGCTTGCAGTTGGCACTCGACTCCCATTGTTGATCCTTCTTCGACTTCAGTAGCCACACTCATGGCCATCAGATGTGCAGGTTCGGTGGTTGAGGGTCTTTCATGATATTTCTTCAAGAGGTTTATGTGAAATACTTTCATCTTGCCTTTGACTGAAATTCTGTAGTTGGTACGTGAGATCTTCTCCGTCACTACATAAGGTCCTCTCCATCCTATTTGCAGCTTATTCTGACTGGTTGGAAGCAGCAACATCACCTTCTCTCCTACCTCTAACTCTCTATCCTTTGCCTTGCGGTTGAAGTTACGAGCAATTCTTCGTCTGGCTTGACGTAGATTGAAATTCGCTTGTTTCCAACTGTGTTGTAAACGATTTTTCAACTCGGCAACATATGTAGATGCAGTCACGACTGTATCATCTGTAGTATTATCAGTCCATGTTCGCAGTAACGCCTCAAGGGGTCCTTTGATCGGTCGTCCAAACAACAGTGTGGCTGGAGCAAAACCTGTTTAGTGATGGGGTACTTCCCTGTAAGCGAATAAAGCTGCGGGTAAATACAAGTCCCAATCCTCTGTCTTCTCCTGGGCAATTTTGCGCAGGATACTAATCAATGTCCCGTTCCACCTTTCCACAAGTCCATTTGACTGAGGGTGATATGGTGAACTG
This sequence comes from Cepaea hortensis, assembly GCA_963921405.1. Classification (NCBI taxonomy): domain Eukaryota; kingdom Metazoa; phylum Mollusca; class Gastropoda; order Stylommatophora; family Helicidae; genus Cepaea; species Cepaea hortensis. Next base: position 22,520,903 of record OY992882.1, on the reverse strand, counting down.
AAGATATGGCGTGCATGAAAAAGTCTGAAGGTCTCTTCCATGAGCTTACCACGAAACTGTGAACCGTTGTCCGTCAAGATCCTTTGTGGGAATCCTAGACGTGTGAATATTCCTAATAATGCATCAGCGACGTGTTTGGAGTCACAGCTGGGCATAGGAACTGCTTCGGCCCACATGGTTGTTGTGTCCACAAGCGTTAATATGAATCGGTTTCGCCTCTTCGTTGCTGAGAGAGGTCCGATTATGTCTACTGCCACTTTCTCAAATGGAATTCCAGTGATTGGCGATTCACCCAACATTGCCGGTGGTGTCCGGTGTTTTGGTGATACTTTCTGACACTGTGGGCATGATTTTACAAACCGTTGTATGTCTGAATTCATCCCTGGCCAAAAGTAGTGAGTGGTAATCCGCTGTGTAGTAGCGTTGATACCCATGTGCCCACTGAATGATAGACTGTGACCCATCTCTAAGATCTGAGTCCTATATTGAGTTGGTACAACAAGTTGATTAAACTCTTGTCCAGCTCGTCCTGCTTTTCTGTAAAGAAGTGCTGACTTCATGAACAGATCACCTTTACGTAGAGGTAAATGTGATTTTGGCAGTTTTCTGAAGCAGGGTTCCAAGGTGCTGTCGGCTTCTTGTGCCCTCTTCAGTTCCTCCGTTCGAGGGATTGGCGTAGTTGTTTCTGGAGTTTTTGTTGCCTGTGATCGAGTGGTCATGGTCGCCATCGCCACAGGTTGAACAGGTTCTCCTAGAACGATAAATCTACAGCCGAGGATTACAGGATATATCGGATCGTCCAAGATTGCTGCCTTGATCGTCCCAGTGACATACCGCGAGGCTATGTTCACTTTTGCCACTGGAAGAGACATATTTGTTGAACTCTTCAGTGGTCCCTGCAATTCCACTATTTCCTCTGTCACCTGTTCGGGGTGAACTAAGGATGATGAGACAACACAGTCATATGATAATCCAGTATCATATAAACAGGTCGTTTTGAATCCATTTAGTAAGATGGATTCCACAACCGGAATACGAGATGAGGTGTCTTGATGAGGTGTCTGTTTGGACGTTTCACCAGTGCTCACTTTTTTCTCTTTTCGGTTGGCCAAACATGCCGCTGTGTGTGGAGGTGGCTTCTTTCTGTAATTCTGAAATGTGTGACCTCTAATCTTGCAATGGGTACAGAATGGTTTGTCCTCCCTCGGCGCTGTTTGGACTGAATTTTGAGTGTTTTTCTGGGATTTCCCCTTTTTCTTGGTGGCTACAGTGTTTTCACCCTCTTTTGGCTGTGGAGTTTTGTTTTGAGAGGGGGTGTTGTTCGAACGTCCCTTTCCTCCCATCTCCTTTTGAGATTTCTCAAATCTCTCTGCCAGGATGATTATAGTTTCCAGGCGGTCAGCCCCGTTTTGGGTTAGGAATGCCTTCATTTCGTTCCGCATTTTCCCCTTGATCTGATCAATGATAATCATTTCACGGAGTCCTTCATAATTTTCCTCAAATCCTCCCAAGCAAGTCCATCTTTGTATGTATGACTTCAGTCTTTCCACTAGTTGTGCGTAGCTCTCACCCGGTTCCTTCCTTGCGGCTTTGAACCTGAGTTTATAAGATTCGGCGTCCACTTCGAATCGGCTTAAGAGTGCCATCTTGAGTGTTGTGTAGTTCTGTTGTTCCTCTCTAGTGAGTCTTGAGAACACTTCATACGCCGTGGATCTTAAGGCCTGCGCCAACTTCGTCGCCCATCTACTTTCTTCAAGCCCACAGCTGACAGCCATTGCCTCGAAGCGTGATAAAAATCCTTCGATGTGGTCAGTCTGTTCATTAAAGGGTTCCAGAGGAAATGACATAGCTCCTGAATTAAGTTGAGAGACGTGAGGTGGTTCTGTCACTGGCGATCCTGATGAGGTTGAGGGTGTAGGACCACTCCCTTTCTCTATCCTCCGGATCTCCACTTCAATCTCCATTCTCCTCAACTCCAGTTGGTGTTGACGCTCTCTCTCCTTATCTTCCATTTCAGCCTGTAGTCGTTTCTCTTTCTCCTCCAATTCTGCTTGAAATCGTTTCTCTTTCTCCTCCAATTCTGCTTGAAGCTGTTTTTCTTTGAGAGTCAATTCAGCCTGCAGTCTTTCCCTTTTGTCAAATGCATCCGAAACATAGTTAGCTAGCTCAAGGCCATCTAACCCGCATTCTCTACCTGTTTCTGTTATTTGGGCTCTAAACTTTGCAGTTTCCGCCATGTCTATAATTTATTGCTTTGCTCTGCCTATCAATATAATTGCAGTTAGTCTGATCCGCGTAAGTTTGTCAGTCCCTGATCTGCAAAGATACAACAGAGCATGTGCAATATTAAAAACACCCTATGTTATGTCTGTCTGTCAATGCTGGAAAAGCCAAAGGCAGCAGGCACTGAAGTAACCACAATTAATTCCTAGTAAAGAAAAGAATCTGAAATTAGACAGAGTTTTCCCAACGGATAAGATTTTCCGGTAGTTGATGAAATGCTGTTAAGTTCAGACTCCACAGTAAAGGAACACCTTCTCTGAAAGAGAAGTAGTGTTGGTAGAGTAGATACACACTATATATTTCACCTGGAGCAACTCTCTCTGAAGTATAAGCCTATTTGAACATGCCCCCCTTCTCCAGGAGTAAAATCAGTCACCTACTCTTATTTATCTATAAATGCCATTCATATCATGTGGCTGTCAATCAATACCCCACATGGTATCTGGTAAACATTCTAGAAAATGACAATGTTCAAAATCTAAGATAATTGTGTTCATGTATTTTTATATAATTGTTTAAAGGTTAACATATGGGAACCATCCAGGACGTAGACCGCAATATGTCATATATTTTTGAAGGGAGTGGGAGATCACTGTAGTGCATGCCCCATCTCTAACAAAAGATGTAGAGCCCCATCCTCTTCTATCTTCAATAACCCCAGAATATGAACCTTGAGTTATCTGCAGGCCTCGTTCTATTAAGTATTGTCTAGGAGATATAGATTATGGCCCTGGTAAGAATGGTAATTACTAACTGGGAATCTGCCCCTTCTCCAATGATTCTGATAGCTCTGGAGCCCCCTTTTAGTTGATCAAATCTGAGGAAAGTCTGGAGAATTTTCTCAGCCTGATTTAGATGAAGAAAACATGGATGTTGAGCAGTTGATAGATCTAGAGTCTTTTTATTTCCCCATTCAGTAAGTCATTATGAGTTAATTTATCTTTAAGCAATCAAACACATAAACAATCACATTAGATTTGGACAACATGATGTACAAAGAAGTTGTTGGCACAGATAGGTTTGAACTTGACAAATTAACAGAAGGTCAATTCATGTTAATCATTTATTGACTGGCCTGAGCCTTCTGGTCAGTACATACATCTCTATTGTGATTTACACAAAGTAATAGAACAGTTGCACATTGGACCATTGTCCCAGACAAGCAATAATAAGCATCAATATATGAGATGTCAACAAGTGTGAAAACATAGTAAACATTTTGATGTTGTACATATTAAGTATGATAGTGTTGTCTCAACCATAAACATATCAGTAGTTTTCCTGAAATTGGGTGTGTATTCAACCTATGAGAAAAGTAACCTGGTGACTGGAGGATTAGGTAAGCCAGGGTCCATTGACTGATGGATCCACTTCAGGTCTGCCCGTATAGCTCCTCTGAAGGCCTCCCCATGCTCTGCTCATAGCGAAGTCATCCTCCCTCTCACTTGTGGTTCATCTCTTTCTCTCGGCTTCCCTCCCTCAGGTCTGATTTAGGTGGTTAATTTGCTGATGTGTTGGGTGGTTGTTGGTATGTAGCCACCAAGATCACTGATGAATATTCGCATAAATATATACATTCCTACCAATACAATAAATAAGAAGTAGGTCGGAAGAAATCTAAATTCCTGAAGTAGGAACTAGTTCCCCTCCCCTCCTTTTCTCTCTGAGCTAGTGTTGGGTTAAGTTGGGGTGGTCAGAGATTATCACACGGTGTACGCCTTGTATCAACTTGTTCCTGCTGTATGTAAATTCTCATTTGACCGGGGTCAGTGAACGTGTACAGTAAGACATTGACAAGAGTGAGAATATGTCAAGATGCATGTAAATAAATGACATACATTTAGAACATTTCTTCCACTAAATGGTGTTTACAATGTGTATAAATAATTCTCTGTGTTTTCCCAATTAACTACTTCTTCTTCTTGTGTCTAATAACTCTCTTCCATTACCTGTTGTTGTTGTGATGTTGAGTGTTGGGTTGTGTGGTGATGAGTGGTGTGGAGTGGTGTTGTGTTTTAAGTTATGTTGAGTAATGAGTTAAGCTCACTTCGCGTGATGGTGTTCCGCGAAGCACAACTTTCTCATGTGTTGCAGTTCATGTGTGCCCTTATCTAATTAAATTTGACATAAATATAAATATTTATTTCGCCAAACCCTATTAATTCTATAGATAAAGGAGAAAGGAAAGATTGATTTCACTTTCAGCTTTCTAGATTGTAAATAGGCATAGATAAGTCTGTTTTAGAACACGGCACTTGTTCTAGTACACGAACTGTCTTTTCAGCTGTAGATAGTGATGCATCTTTAACAATGTTTCTGGTGAAATGCACAAGATTGCTTTAGAATCATCACTTCTCACAGTTGTTTAGAATAGAATATAGTAGTAGAATGCACTTCTTAAAGTTAATAATTATCTCTAAGAATATCAGAGATTGTAGTTTCATCGAAGAGAATATTCTGCCCGGGAATGGCTTTGCGTCGTTAGAATCTACAGTCGAGCATTTTTACATTTCAGAGGTTTTAATTAATAATCATACATTTCAATTGACATCACAAACATGGGTTTACATTACTTGATACATCGGGTTCTTAGTCTAATCAAGGGCTAACAAACGTACCTCGGATCCAGACTTTTGCCTTGCCCATTGAATTTTTGGTCACACAATCTTCTCACATCCGTCCATGGAGCGAGTTCAGACAAAAGTGCGGGCTTATTAACATTTCTGATGAAATAGTAATATATGTTAATTATGCACTGGCGCGAAGGTGGTCATGTGGTTTTCCTATCCAATGGTTTTCTGAGCTTGGTCTGATGAAATCTTTCTAAGAATCCACGTCATTTGTCACTTGTTCAGTTCCAGTTTTGATGTTAAGTTTTAAGTCCCAATCTCCAATTGCGTTTGTGAAGTCAATTTCTTTTAATGTTGTTTCCTCTTTTTGCGGCATGTGTTGATGAAATGAATAATGTTGGCTGCGTTATGCCACAACCCTCATTAGATGAAATTGCATGGGCAATAAAGAACTTGAAGAATGGTAAATCACCTGGATGTGATGAGATACCAGCTGAACTAATTAATGCGAGAGGAGAAGAAAGCATACAAATCAATCACGCATTATGTAAAAAGATATGGAAATATGGTATATGGCCAAAAGATTGGAAGAGAACTATCTACCTGAAATTATGCACCAACTATAGAACTGTTGCCCTGATCAGTCATGCAAGTAAAATTCTACTAAAAATCATAATGGGAAGACTTCGTAAGAAAATGGAAGAAGAAATTAACATGGTTCAAGCTGGATTTAGACAAGGAAGAGGAACAAGATATCACTTCTCAACATGCTTTTAATAATAAAGATGTGCAGAGAATTTAATGTAAACCTAATTCTCATGTTTTGTGGATTATTCAAAGGCATTTGACTGTGTACAACATCAGAAACTTTGGGAAATAATGAGGAATATGGGCTTTCCATCACATGTAATACATACAACTCATAAGAATGTTCTATCTAGACCAGGGGTCACCAAACTACGGCCCGCAGGCCAGATCTGGCCCGCGATGTCATTTCATCCGGCTCGCCGACGGTACCCGAACATGCTTGACATAATGTATGGAACACGAGAGGTTGTGATACAATTTACAAGTAAATATTATGTTTAGAATAATAGCAGATCTTCACACGTGCGGAGGCCTCCTAGCTGCTATGTATCTTAAATTTACTATTTTCAATTATAAATTATTGTATCAAGATTTTCTTGTTTATTGTAATGTTTTCTTATTTTGCGCCATCCCAAGTCCTTAACCGGCTCATGGTAGCGCTACCTACGTTCTGACATCACCATGGTTTCCATGGCAACACACACACACACGTCTTTCCCTCCCACAGATGCTTTCGGCTGTCAACACAGGTTCGATGCTTCAGAAATATTTACTTCTTTTTGCCAGTCATCCATTTTATAGGTATGTAACAAGGATTTCTTTGTTTGACAGTGATAGGTAAGTGAATTAAAAGTGTGAATAGAAGCAATAAAGTAGCAAATATAGCACAAAAATGCCATAGAAGCCTCTTGTTTTTACGAAAATATTATCCCTAGCTCAGAAGAATTCCCCAGCCAAGGTGTTAATTGAGCTAGTCTCTAGGCGTGTTTGTCAACCTTTCTGCTGAGGCAGATCCTTACGCATATGTTTACATTGCTCAAGGAACTCCGTGCGATGATGCAAGTGTCTGTCCTACTTTATGTAATAAACCAGATGGGCAGAAATGTTGCATGTAGGTGATTTAGGTTTGTTTCGGCGAAACCTCTGGCTGCCACTCACGGAACCCCGGTTGAAAAACTGCTCTAGGCTGTTTATTTAGGCCAGCTCTATTTATATATTTTGTAAACCTTATTATGAAATATATTCTATTACCAAATGAAATAATTTGGTCAACTGAAACGTCACGAAAGTTTGGAGAGAACAATAATGGAGGGGTATATGCCTGGGAAGAGAGGAAGAGGAAGGCCAAAGAGAAGATGGGTGCAGGATGTGGCGGATGATCTCCAGATGGGTGTATAGGACGCGGTACATCTTGCTTATGATTCAGAAGTTTTCCGGAAGGTTGTTATGGGAGCGAGGTTCTGCAAAGGACATGCTACTGAATGAATGAATGATCTCTGTGGACATCAATGAATAAGAATGTTTAACTTCAGTGTTAAATTGGTACTAATGTATGGTTCAGAAATATGGAGAAGACAAAAATAACAACTAAAATAACTATACGCATTCATTAACTGGTGCCTGGGCAGGTCAGTGAGATGAAAATGGTGTGACAGAATCGCTAATATGGAGCTCACGGAGAGAACTTAACAGATTCCAGTGAATCAAGAGGTGAGAAAAAGACACTTATACTGGATAAGACACAAATTGAGAAAACCTGAAGATGGTATAACTATACACTCCTTGGCCTGGAGCCCACAGGGCGAATGAAATAGTGAAGATATACAAATACACGGAGAAGAGAATACACTGATTCAGTGCCAAACAAAATGTAGGTACTGACCAGACAAGGTACACAATCACATCAATAAGTATTATAATGTAAATTTCCTTTCATTGAGCATTGAAATTGTGTAAGATACCACAAAACAAAACAAATAACATGATGACCTTAGTATGGCGATATATTATCCTTCTTTCTACATGGGAGGTCACATTTGGCGTTATATTATCCTTCGAAAGAGAGTGCTGAAGTGCTATACAGAACCTGTTTTTCTGCTTGGCAGTGAGTGAATCTTGGAATGTAAATGAACAAATTAGGAAGAACTTGGAAGCAACAGAGATGTGGTTCCTGAGACAAATGTTGTGAATTCCTTGGACTGCCAAAGTAACTAACAACGATTGCCTGAAAGAGGGTAATGAAACTATAACATTATTTACAACAATAAGAAAGAGACAAACAGCTTTCTTTGGTCATATGATGAGAAGAGAGGCATTGGAGAACATAGTGACAACTGGAAAGATCAAGGGGAAGAGAGGCAGAGGCAGACCAAGAGAAATGATGCTGGATTGAGTGAGACGGTGGCATGGAGGAATATCATCAGCAAGTTGATTCAGAAAACCAAAGACCGAGATCTGTGGAGAGTCCTGAACGCCCACGCCAGCTGGCATGGCACTTGATGATTATTATCCTTCAGCACTAAATCAGTTAAGGACAGAGATGAATAATATGGACAGAGCATCGACAGAGCTGCAGGAGAAAGCCACGGATAAAGATAAATAATATGGGCAGAGCAGAAGGAGAAAGCAAAAGATAGAGATGAATATAAGCGGAGCAGGGACAAAACTGCAGGAGAAAGCCAAGGATAGAGATGAATAATATGGGCAGAGCATGAACAGAGCAGTAGGAGAAAGCAAAGGATAGAGATGAATAATATGGGGAGAGCATGGGCAGAGCTGCAGGAGAAAGCAAAGGATAGAGCGGCTGGCATGAGTTGATATAGGGCAAAATGTCCTAATGGAAGATCAATCATTGGGACTTTGCCGTCTTGACAGACGATAGTTTGTGCTGTAAAAAGGCATAATAACTTTTACCTATGGCGGTAGCGAGTGTGACTGATAAGGCCAATTCGCGCTGTTAATGTTCGTTCACAGTGGGTGCATGTGAACACGTGGTCATTTCCACCATCATACACCATCTTACGTCTCACACGCTTGGTGTCTGACTTATCTGCAATAATTTTCTCCTTTGTCTTTATTCCATTTCTGATGTTTGCCCTCCATGCAACACCTTCAGCGGCAACTTGCTGCCAATGTGCATTATCAATGCCTGTATCAATCATGTCCCGCTTACACACATCTTTGTATCGTAGCAGAGGCAGACCCTGAGATCTCTTACCCATCTGTAATTCACCAAAAAAGATGTCCTTTGGTATTCTACCATCAGACATCCTCCTACGATGTCCTATCCATCTAAGTCTACAAAGACTGAGCATGGTATAAACCATCACACAACCTGATCTTTCCAATACTTCAGTATTTGTGATTTTGTCTTGCCACTTAATACCAAGAATTCTTCGCAGACACCGCATATGAAAGCTGTTTAAACGTTTCTCTTGGTGTGAGTAAGTTGTCCAGGTTTCACTGCCATAAAGAAGAGTACTAAGGACACAGGCTTGATAGACAAGGACTTTTGTTTTGGCAGTAAACTTCCTGTTCTCCCAGACTCTTTTAATTTACCTGTTCATTGTTGTTACTGCCTTACCAATCCGGATGTTGATTTCCTGAACTAGGGATAATTTGCTATTTACCACTGATCCTAGATATGTAAAATGGTCTACCATCTCTAGGAGGATACAGGACAGAAGAATAACCGCTATTTGGTAGGAGATGTGGTCAATTCAGTGCACACCACTTTAAGTGACTTCAGATGTAGCGAATTTCTGTTGTGAAGAACAATATTGTATTGTCTGTTGTAAATACATTACTATATGCTTAACTCTTATAAGAGGAATTTCTGATAAGGAGAACTATTTCTTGGGTCCCAGGTGCGTTCACCTTCTCAGGTCTGCATAGTATCTCGCTGGTTATCTTTACTTTCTAGGTCATGTCCTCCTAGTATCTATTTTAGTCTGAGTCAAGCTGGGAACTCAGGTTAATTTTTACAAATATGTCTCAAAGGGATTTGAACACATGAACATCGTACTGGCAGGCAAGCGTGCTAGCTACTGTTTTATCATGGCTTCCATATATGCATAGACATAAATCATTTCGGTAACAGTAATACTACTTGTATGGTCCCAAAATACCGAGAATGACTAAAATAATTACTAATAAACTAAAACCATTCATTAATTGGTACTTGTGCATAATGGGACTAAAATCATATGACAGAATCATCAATGTGGCGCTCATGAAGAAACTAAACAAATTCCAGTCAATCAAGAAGTGAAGAAAAGACTAGTGCTGGGTAGAAAACACATTTAACAACACGAGAATTGCATAACAACAGGTGTTTGTAAAGTCTCACTACACTTTGTATGTTGAACAAATTTGAAAAATTCTTTCTTTTATGATTCTGTTTGGAGTGCAATGAATTATTCCAGCAGACAACAACCATTCGCTGCATACTGCGTCATGATGGATCATAGAGCATATTTTTTTTATCACATCATGTACTTAATTTTTCAGATTTGTTCTACATACAAAGTGTAGTGAGACTACAAACATTCTGTATAAAAACCTTTGTGTGGAATCCACAAGGCACAAGAGATAGATGAAGACTAAAAGAACACATGGAGAAGAGAAGTGGGGTACAGAAACGAACAATAAGAGAAGTACATAAAAGGAGCTGTATGGGGTGGCCAAGAACATGACAGCTTAGCTGGCTAAGGGCCTATGCCACCATTGGGGGATCAAGAGCAAACCAAGAAATATTGCAAGAAGGCCAGAAAAAATAAGTAGTCAACAAAGAAAAATAACACAATATTAAAGTAAAATTAAATATTCAAAATATAGGTAGTACCTAAATTATTTATATAGAACAGCATGCTCGAATGGATAAGAGCCCGGGAAGGTTAACCCGGTCAACAAATACCCGCAGAAGTAGGATGAAAAAAACTCAGGATGAATGCAGAAGAAGAAGAAGAATGGATAAGAGTGCTCGCTCTTAACCTTCCGGGGTGCTGATGTTGAAGTAGCGGGTTCAATCCCTACACTGGTCAGCTGACTTCTCGTCCTTGACTTGGGAATGTAAATCACATGTACCTCAAAATTCAGAGTGGGTTCACCTGATGGTGAGGGACACTGGTAATAAGGAACAGCTCATCCACACGCAAAAACCAGTCCAGTGCACTAGAAGTAGTTGCACGTGTATGGACTACGCTTGAGTTCAAAGCGAGCGAACGCCCCCCCCCCCCCCCCCCCATTATTTATATTTAGCTAATAACGGGTGCAAACAATTAGTTATGTTCTACTCCAGCCGCATATTTCTTTTTCAATGTGACTGAAGTTTACCCTGTTTCCTGTTTCTAGGAAAAGACCGGTCAAAACATTTAGTTGTTTGTCACTTTTATGCCAGGCTAACTAGTCACATTTTTGTTCATTTGTTTATTCCCCCAGCTCCACAACAATCCGTCTTCTGTAGTGAGATCATTCTGCATTGTTGAGTGTACCCATGCTGTTACACCATAAACATGGGAGACTTATTTCTCCACAACAGGTTAAACCATGCTAGTCCTATGGAAAATATTACCAACGGATATTACATTAATATTTTGTGTGTGCATATCCTATTTACAGGACATCACTGTCAACACCAGCATTTTACCACTATTGTTGATTTCTTGGCAAGATTACGCTCAGTAGTTTGCCACTGCTTTCTGAGCGACCGGCTCACATATCCCATAAGTAACGAACGTGATGCGATCCGCTACCGAATCTCGTGCAGCTGCATTACACTATGTAGATATATGGAATTAAGGAGAAACCTAAGGCCTATCCATGTCAATATGGAAGCACTATACTCGAGTTTCGCTCTCGTTTGAGCTCGTCAGTAGTGCATATCCTTGACCAGATCCGGAAACAAGCCCCGGATCACTGGTGTGTGAAGCGGGTGTGTAACCATGTATTACTGACGAGCTCAAACGAGAGCGAAACTCGAGTATAGTGCTTCCATATTGATGTGGATAGGCCTTAGGTTCGTACCAGAATACGATCAGCGTTGCCAGTAGTGGATTGTGCTCAATATTTAAATTTCAAATCCCGAAACAACCAAATAAATCAATTTGATTATTGCTCACTGGACTTTAGGAGGCCTGGTGTTCCTTGCCAGTGAGAAGTCCTGATAGTTTGGGTCCACATCGATTGACGGACGTCAGTTGCGGCGATCGGGCAATCTTGAGCATAGCCTACGATGGGTGACATTGTAATATTCTGTTATGATAATTTGGCCGTGTCCAGTGTGTGCCGCGTGGTTACACACCCGCTTCACACGCCAGTGATCCGGGGCTTGTTTCCAGATCCGGTCAAGGATATGCACTACTGACGAGCTCAAACGAGAGCGTCACTCGAGTATAGTGCTTCCATATTGACGTGGATAGGCCTTAGGTTCGTACCAGAATACAATCAGCGTTGCCAGTAGTGGGTTGTGCTCAATATTTAAATTTCAAATCCCGAAACAACCAAATAAATCATTACGGAGAAAGACAGAAAGTCAATAACCTCTTCGCCAGGACTTCACAATGTTGGGTCACTCTACTATGAAATGGGTGTCCAGTTCCCAAGTGTTCTTCCATTTCTTTTTAGAGACCTCTTTAATACTCACTTTATGCTCCTGAGTCAACTACAGAATCACATACAATAAGACAGAAAATATCAGTGAAATGTGAACTGACCCTGCATGCCAATGATTTATCCACAGTGCTACTCGTTTTGAAATCAGACGTAGTCCATACATATGCTACTACTTCAAGTGCACTAGACTGATTTTTGCGTATCATTAGCTTTCCCTATTACCAGTGTCCCTCGCCATAAGGCGAACCCACTCGGACTTCTGAGGTACTTGTACTTTACACCTCCAAGCCAAGGACCAAAAGTCAACATTTTAGTCCAACTGACCAGTGTAAGGATTGAACCCGCTACCTTAGCATCAACACACTGGAAGTTTAGAGCGAATGTTCTTACTCATTCAGCCACGCTGACCCCCGTATCTATGTATCTATCTGTTTTTGTTTTTTTTTTTACTGAGCTACTAAGTATATTTTGTGTTCATTTATATTCCCTTTCTAAACCCCCCCCCCCCCCCTTTTTTTCCCCCCCAATTTTTTTTTTTTTTAATTTTTTTTGGGAGGAGGAAAAGGCTTTGGGTTTTGGGTCTGTAATGCTACGGCCATCATATTTTTTGGACCCCGATTGCATGGAGCAATAGGTGGGCAGTTTTTCCTCCTCTTAGCAAACATGCGGGAGTGTGGGGGAATGAACAGGCTGGCAGGGAATGCACCTCTTGGTGGTAGACTACCTATGGACAAGGGAGAGGTGGTCGAGCACCTGTGGTACCAGGTGAAGAAGGCAGGGTAACAGTTTGAGAACCTGTATGTGAAAAGAATATTGCGGGGGATCGGCAGAAGTTCTGGAAGAATCTCAAAACAGAGGAATGACCAGGAGAACTTTCAAGTGCAGTGCAATGATGTCAGTTCTTAGCTCAACTCAAATTAGCAAACAGTGAGCGCAGACATCAAACCATTGTCCAACCGCACTCTAGCTACTGTCAGTGTAACCTCCTAACAATTACACCAATGCACCTACAATTCCGTTGTTAACTTGTTTTAAATGTTACCATGCTAAACCCAGTGTTAACATGTTTTAAATGTTACCATACTAAACCCAGTGTTGTTTTAATTGTTACCATGCTAAACCCAGTGTTGTTTTAATTGTTACCATGGTAAACCCAGTATTAACATGTTTTAAATGTTATCATGCTAAACCCAGTGTTGTTTTAATTGTTACCATGCTAAACCCAGTGTTAACATGTTTTAAATGTTACCATGCTAAACCCAGTGTTGTTTTAATTACCGTGCTAAACCCAGTGTTGTTTTAATTACTGTGCTAAACCCAGTGTTGTTTTAATTGTTACCATGCTAAACCCAGTGTTGTTTTAATTGTTACCATGCTAAACCCAGTGTTGTTTTAATTGTCACCATGTTAAACCCAGTGTTGTTTTAATTGTTACCATGCTAAACCCAGTGTTGTTTTAATTGTCACCATGCTAAACCCAGTGTTGTTTTAATTGTCACCATGCTAAACCCAGTGTTGTTTTAATTGTCACCATGCTAAACCCAGTGTTGTTTTAATTGTTACCATGCTAAACCCAGTGTTGTTTTAAATGTTACCATGCTAAACCCAGTGTTGTTTTAATTGTTACCATGCTAAACCCAGTATTAACATGTTTTAAATGTTATCATGCTAAACCCAGTGTTGTTTTAATTACCGTGCTAAACCCAGTATTAACATGTTTTAAATGTTATCATGCTAAACCCAGTATTAACATGTTTTAAATGTTATCATGCTAAACCCAGTGTTGTTTTAATTGTTACCATGCTAAACCCAGTATTAACATGTTTTAAATGTCACCATGCTAAACCCAGTGTTGTTTTAATTGTTACCATGCTAAACCCAGTATTAACATGTCTTAAATGTTACCATGCTAAACCCAGTGTTATTTTAATTGTTACCATGCTAAACCCAGTGTTAACATGTTTTAAATGTTACCATGCTAAACCCAGTGTTGTTTTAATTACCGTGCTAAACCCAGTGTTAATTTGTTTTAATTGTTACCATGCTAAACCCAGTGTTAACATGTTTTAATTGTTACCATGCTAAACCCAATGTTAACATGTTTTAATTGTTACCATGCTAAACCCAATGTTGTTTTAATTGTTACCATGCTAAACCCAATGTTGTTTTAAATGTTACCATGCTAAACCCACTGTTAACTTGTTTTAAATGTTACCAAGCTAAACCCACTGCTAACTTGTTGTAAATGTTACCATGTTAAACCCAGTGTTAACATGTTTAAATGTTACCATGCTAAACCCATTACTAATTTGTTTAGAATGGACAAATCTCATCTTTTAAAGCTTATTTCATTAACAGGGTCTTAACATCAACATGCAATGAGAAATTAAACCATTCACACAAAAGCAACTGAAATTGAGCCATTCAGACAAAAGCAAATGAAGAAACAAACTTTATTTTAAACGTTGCAAAATTAGGTACAGATCTACATCACACATATCATAGTTCAACTTTCAGGCTGGTACAATGAATGAATGAACTTTAATTTGCTGCAAAATTAGACAAAGAAGTCTATCACACAATTGGTAATTTGCTATAGCTTTCAGGCTAGTACAGTGGTTCTCAACCGGTGGGGAATTCCCCCCCCCCCCAGGGGGGAATTTTAGGGTTTCCAGGGGGGAGGGGGGGGGGGGGAAATGAAGACCATTTCAAGATCGCGTTAATACAAGAACCGATTACTTGATATTGTTTTTCCCTTCATACTTTACAGTTATGTACGTCTCATCCTTCTAAAATTCATTTTATAAAGTAAATAGACCCACACATCATGTTTTATGTGGATGTCTAGACTTGTTTTAGTATATGCTATTTAATTTACCTTCCATTTTTACGTATACTGTGTAGGGGCCGGGGGATTTTTAGATAGGAAATATGAAAAGGGGGGGGGGGGATTACGTTCTGAAAATATGGTGAAGGGGGGCACGGGTCAAATTCTTGATAGGAAGGGGGGGGGGGGGGAGATGACGTTCTGAAAATATGGTGAAGGGGGGCACGGGCCAAAAAAGGTTGAGAACCACTGGACTAGTACAAGATAGCTGAAGTAGTTTTATTTCACTGGTAAAGTTGTGGTGAATTCATGCAGCATTTTCTTGTTTATTTCAGATTAACAAATTTAATGTTGATAAAGGGATTGATAAACTGAATGTTGGGAAATAAGACTGACAACCTGAATGTTGATAAATGGATTGATAAATTGAATGCTGGGGAACAGACTGACAACCTGAATGTTGATAAAATGATTGATAAACTGAATGTTGGGAAATAAGACTAATAAACTGAATGATGGGGAATAAGACTGACAACTTCAATGTTGATAAATGAATGCTGGGGAACACACATAAACTGAATGCTGGGGAATAGGCTGATGACCTGAATGTTGATAAATGGATTGATAAACTGAATGCTGGGGAATAAGACTGACAACATGAATGCTGATAAATGGATTGATAAACTGAATGCCAGTGAACATATTTACAAATTTAATGTTGATAAATGGATTGATAAACTGAATGCTAGGGAATAGACTGATAAACTGAATGTTAATATATGTATTGATAAATTGAATGTTGGGGAATAGACTGACAGACTGAATTTGGATAAATGGATTGATAAACTGAATGCTAGATATTAAGACTGACAACCTGAATGTTGATAAATGGACTGATAAACTGAATGTTGGGAAACAGACTAATAAACTGAATGCTGGGGGAATAAGACTGACAACCTGAATGTTGATAAATGAATCCTGGAGAATAGACATGAACTGAATGCCGTGGAATAGGCTGACAACCTGAATGTTGATAAATGGATTGATAAACTGAATGTTGGGGAATAAATTGATAAACTGAATGTTGATAAATTGATTGATAAACTGAATGTTGGGGAATAGACTTGACAACCTGAATAATGATAAATGAATTGAAAATGATAAATGGATTGAAAACTGAATCCTGGTGATCAGACTGACAAATTTAATGCTGATAAATGGATTGAAAAACTGAATGCTGGTGACAAATTTAATGATGATAAATGGATAAACTCAATGGTGGGAAATAGACTGATAAACTGAATGCTGGTGAATAGACTGACAAACTCATTGTTGATCACTTGATCAGTTTAATGCTGATTAAATATATAACTGAAGAATGATAAATAAACAAATAAGTTAACTGATAATAAATGAATTGATAAATTTAATTTTCATAAATTAATTGTACTGAATAATGACAAATGTATGAACTAGAAATTGACCAATAAAATGATAAACATAATCAGTGCTGATTAATTGATATGTTTCAGGTAACCAAATTTACCCTGCATCATGAACTATTATAGACTGAAATATATTTTTACTTTAACAAATGTATGAACTATGTATGAATACATCAGGATCTATGTATGAATACATCAGACTGAAATATCATACTTTAACTTTGACAAATGTATGAACTATGTATGAATAATGAAAAATGTATGAACTAGAAGTTGACCAATGAAATTATAAACATAATCAGTGCCGATAACATGATGGCGTGTTTCATGTAACCAAATTTACTCATGAACTATTACAGGCTGAAATATCAGACTTGTACTTGGGCAGATGCCTCCCTAAGTTACACTCACTCTGCTTACTTGCAATGTCTGACTCACTTGTTGCCAAAGATGAGGTCAGCGTCTGGGGCTCCCTTCGGATGGTGGTACTTGACTTTCCTTTCCCGGTTGACATTTGTGGGGGCGGTTCGGCTGAGGCTTGCTAGAGTTTCTGTGTTGTTGAAATAAGAAAGCATCTAATATAGTCAAGGTGAATGTTGTTTTTTTAATTCTCAATTTACTACTGTTACATCCATTGTGCTATCTTGGCACTACATGTGCACTAACTACTACCAGAATAAGAACATTTATGTCTCTTTAAATGCAATTTTCACTTTATCAGACCACTTAGAGAGGAATCCATGCACAAAAGGGTTTATTTACATTATTTAAATATTCAAATGCAATTGACAAAGAAGTCAAACAAAGACATACTCAACATTTTGCATAAACTCAACACAGATGAGAAAGATATACATCTTCTATCGATTCAGATATATATATATCTGAAGAATCAGCCAAATAAAAATATAAAGATAAGTAATATATACATAAGAAAAACTTAGTGAATCTAATAAATCACACACAAACAAGAATTAATCAATTATGTGTTTTACTACTTAATGTTTTTTCAACATAAAGTGCAAGACAATAATACTCAGAAGGAATTAAATTTTAAGGAAAAAGCATAAACAATCTAAGATCAAAAAATGACAGTTTAACAGCACTATCAAAATGTAGTTTGCAAACCATTCTAGACAAGGTTGCGGAAGAGAGCAAGAAGGAATTATCATTACATGATAGCAAAACTGAAAGCATGGTAGTTTCCAAGAAAGCACAATTTCTAATCAGTCTATATATAAGTATAGTTGTACAAGTGAAACAGGTCAATTGGTCTAACTATCCAGGCTATATCGTGACATACAATGGAAGATGTGACAGTGACAACTTATTAAAGATGTGACACAGGTCAATTGTTGTAACTATCCAGGCTATATGGTGACATGCAATGGAAGATGTGACGGTCTCATAATCTCATCTCATCATGTTCCTCTTGTACCGTGCGGTGTTGAGGTGAAGTATAAACAGCTTATGGGCTTCATGTATCAATATTCCCATGGATTCTGCTATTCCCTGCGTTCATTGTTTACATGGTCAGCCTCTTCCTTTGCTTCCCCTTGGTCTGTACATCATTGCTTGTTGTGGTATACTGTTAGTTGGTAACCTAATTGCATGACCAAACCATTTTACTTGCTGCCTTCTAATAAAATCTAGCGCTGTTATAACTCCAACATTAGTCCTGATTTCTTCATTTCTGATCTTATCTCTTCTTGATACATTGAGTATTCTTCTCAGGAATCTCTTTTCTGTTGTGATTTTTCTTTTCTCTTTTTCACAACAACAGTGTGACAGTGACAACTTATTAAAGACGTGATACAGTGATTGACACTGACCATGTCACCCACAAAGTGCTGGAGTGGTCTTTTAAGAAAATATGGGTCTAGCCCGAGTTGCCTTACATACCTCAAAGGCATGTAAAATGGCCCTTTATTTGCTGTAAGCATGAATGAAGACTTAGCAGGCAATCAAAGGATTCTAGTACAAGTGTCTGCTTTTTTCCTCTATGCTTTGAGTATTGTCCAGAGCCTCTACTCACTGCCTTCTGAGCCAGTCTTCCCAGATATGGATACTCCATCTGTAAAGCTGCACTCTCCACGCAACCCCAGAGAGCCTCACTATATCGCATTTAAGGCAAATAGCTCTCCACACAACCCCAGACAGCCTTCACCACATAAAATTTATGACAAACAGGAGGGAGAGAGAGAGAGAGAGAGAGAGAGAGAGAGAGAGAGAGAGAGAGAGAGAGAGAGAGAGAGAGAGAGAGAGAGAGAGAGAGAGAGAGAGACAGACAGACAGACAGACAGACAGAGAGAGAGAGACAGACAGACAGACAGAGAGAGACAGACAGACAGACAGACAGACAGACAGACAGACAGACAGACAGACAGACAGACAGACAGACAGACAGAGAGAGAGAGAGAGGAAAAGAATACATACTTTAAAAAACTGATCTGAAATGTTATGAACCCCCATGTTCTCAACTATGTCTACATTGGCAACCCCATCAACAGCAAAAATACCTGGCACAGAAACCACAATTATTATAGGCTTGACCTTGTGAGCATTTTTTAAACTATCTCCGTATGGCTTGCCACTGTGAGTGGCTCATGACTTTTCAGTTGTGTAATTTGTAAAGTAGTTCAGTCTGTGTCATTGCTATACATCTTTTGTTTCTGAGTAATGGCTCTAAGTTTTTAAGTGGTACTGATCAAATGTGACCTAGTTGTTCAACGTAGGAGACTTCAACGATGGTAAAGATCAGAAATCTGGCAATTTTCAGTACGTTTTAAAGTTATTTTTGGCATCTTTGTGGAAATGGACATTGCAGTCAACCCTAGCATTTTTTGGCTGTTTGTGATCACTTGGCAAGTTTGTATTCAGTAGTTTGCCATTGCTTTCTGAATGATCAACACCAATACCATTTTATAAACAACCCAAGGCAAGGCAGTCTGCTGCCAAATCGCCCACAGCTGTGTTTTGGTATGCGAGATTATGAACTACGTCCGTAACCCCTTCACCACGGAGTCAGCGATAATGATAATACTAGCATTGATACTAATGCATTGCAGGCAAATAAGGTAGTCTCATAGCAGATACTGCCACTGGGGTGTGGAGTGCTAGGCCTTCACATATTCTAGCTCCCTTTTTCATGACTTTTCCTTAACCAGAAATGTTTCCAGAACATTCTAAACATTGTTTGGTACCAATATACTGGGTGTTTGTAAAGTCTCACTACACTTTGTATGTAAAACAAATTTGAAAAATTATAGCTTCTGTTGATAACACCTTTCTGTTTGGATTGCAAAAAATTACTCCAGCAGATGACAGCCATTCGCTGCATATTGCTTCATGATGGACTGTGGAGCAAATTTTTTTTTTTATAACACCATGTACTTCATTTTTCAAATTTGTTTTACATACAAAGTGTAGTGAGACTTTACAAACACCCTATATAAGGCTGGGTTAGCCGCAGAGCCTGCCTCTGCTGGTAATTGAACCCAGACCACTTTCCTGGCAGGCCAGCGCACTAACCACTATGCCATTACAACCCTTATCGGATATATAATTGGCCTTAATCTGACAACATCTGCTTACCTTGATACTCTTCCTCTTCCTGTCTCTCATTTAAGTTTAAGACCATCTGTTTCATCTTCTCTTTCTCTAGTCTCTCAGCCTGTACAAGTGTAGAGAAGTGGCTGTATTCAACGCTTGAATGCACACTGTATGCAACAACTTAGGGAATTGGTTATGTTCAGTGCTGTCATATAGTTTATATAAATCAACATAGGGAAATAGCTATGTTTAATTCTCCTGTGTATGTTGCATATTACAACATAGGAAAATAGCTATGTATAATTGTATAATGTATGTTGCATATTACAACATAAGAAAATAGCTGTGTTAAATTGTATAATGTATGCTGCAAATTACAACATAAGAAAATAGCCATGTTTAACCCTTTACCGGGTGGAACGTCCATTTCCGTCCGATCGCTTAAACAGGCAGACTGCCCCAATGCACCCGATACTATTATGCATTGTAAAAATTTGATCTCTCGGCTTTCCGATACTTCCGACGGCTACTTTCGCTTTCGCCGATAGCTTGACAGTGTGGCCGCCATTTGCAAGCGCCTACTATGAATTTGAACGGATTTCTTTTATAGTTTTCGGGGTTTTTACGCTTAGTTTTTCCAAATGGATTTCGGCGATTCTTCAAGTGATAGCCGAGATTTCGCTAGATTCAATTTAAGTGACATTAAAGGGCACGAAGGTGACTACTAATCAGAGCTAGATATAAGTGAAAAGCGTTACTTTGCATTGGCAGTTGTGAGTCGGACTTTAAAGAAAGTGATTATGATTCTGAAAATGTGTTTGTAAATTGCCGTATAGATGACTGAAAATCACAAACAATATGCTGTATTTGGTAAATATTTGTGTTAATATATGGATAACCGGCAACAATAATGTTAGTAACATATTCTGCATGCTTTTCCCTTCATTGTGTTGTTTATTTAACTAAAATCGGTTGACTAACACCTTATTTGTGATGTTTTTACTAACGCAACCCGAAATTTTACCGAACCTGAAAAAATCTTGCCTGTTCAGGGCTAAAAAATGGACAAGTGTCTGCCCGGTAAAGGGTTAACTGTAGTGTGTATGTTGCATATTACAACATAGGAAAATAGCTATGTTCAATTGTATAATGTATGCTGCATATTACAACATATATATTAAGATACTTCATTCAGCCATCAAAACAGAATGCAATACTATCAACTACCAGCACTGGCCCTACATCAAAGATGATCTGATATGAGAGCAAAAGGAAGCCCAAGAATAAAATGGACTGAGGACATCAAAGGACATTGTACAATCACATGGAATGACACCATCCAGTGCCACCCATTATATGTGGAGCGCCAACTATTTCTCCCCACAAAGCTTGACGGTAAAAGTGGAAGATGATAATGATGATGGTGACGTCTGATTACTGAACACTGAACTGAAGAATTGACATCACTGCACTAAAGATATTCCCATACATGCTCTGTCCCCCTCTTCAACAGCAAAAGATTTGATTAAAAGCCTGCCTGCTTTTTTCCTCCATGCTTTAATGAGCGGGCTGACAAGCTCGCAGGTGAGGCTACTGTGGAGGGCGGACGCGCCATGGACCAGGCTGACATTCTGAATGCTCTACGAGAAGTAAGACTTTTGCGAGAACCAAGTGATGACTGTGAATCTACAACTATGGCCAGAATGCGAGAACAGCAAATTAAAAGAGGGGTGGCCAAACAAGAACACTACGCAGGAAGCCAAAGAAGATTGATAAACCAACACAGAACTGGTGTCGTTAGCCGCTACACTCTACACTCTGCAGGATTTGCTGAGGAGGGGATCCGAGCACTTATGAACTGAATAGTTCGATGTGTAATGAGGATGATCTGTCGACTAACTAACTAACTTTCCTCTATGCTTTGAGTATTGTCCAGAGCCTCTACTCACTGCCTTCTGAGCCAGTCTTCCCAGATATGGATACTCTGTCTGTAAAGCTGCACTCTCCACGCAACCCCAGAGAGCCTTCATCATATCGCCTTTATGGCAAACAGCTCTCCATACGCACCCCCAGAGACTTCACCACATCACCTTTATGACAAACAGCTCTCCACACAGACACCCAGAGACTTCACCACATCACCTTTATGACAAACAGCTCTCCACACACACCCAGAGAGACTTCACCACATCACCTTTATGACAAACAGCTCTCCACACGCACCCAGAGAGACTTCACCACATCACCTTTATGACAAACAGCTCTCCACACAACCCCAGAGACTTCACCACATCACCTTTATGACAGCTCTCCACATAACCCCAGAAAGACTTCACCGCACAACCTGTATGACTAACAGCTCTCCACACAGAGCAGCTAATTTATCAGCCTGGATACCTGAATTGCCTGGGTAGAAAATCCATGGCCTGCTCTCAATCTCCATCCTGTTTAAGTGATGCTAGCCACTCCGCCCAAAACATGCCAGTTTCTATATTCCCGAAGCATACTCTGTGAGTCCATTACAAGCACAACATATACAACTCCCTTTCTCATGCTAGATATTGTTGTAGCTTATGCCAAAAACCACTTTTTATACGATGTCCATTTTTCTTTGCAGAAAAACGTCATCCACTCTTTCCACTTCTTGCCACAGATCCATCAGTGAGTACAATTACATGGCCAGAGTGTGAGCTGCCTTCCATCAGCTGTTGTATGACACTTCTGTAGCACCCACTGCTCATCTTGATACCCTTGGCTCAATGTAACTGTAACTCAACGTCATATTTCATTATTAGGTGGCACATGCCCAATTCTTCTCCGTGTGCTATCCTGAATATTGTAAACACCCAATGATTATGTCATCAGCTTGTATAACATCAAAAACCAGCCTCTCTTCTACCAATTTCCCTTGGTATTATTTAACGATAAGTACAGGGGATGCTCTCTGTCTGCTGCAATCCTTAAATGCAATCCTGCTGCAATCTTTAAATACAATACTGCTGCAATCCTTAAATATAATCCTTAAATGCAAACCTGCTGCAATACTTAAATGCAATCCTGCTGCAATACTTAAATGCAATCCTGCTGCAATCCTTAAATTAGTTTATAGAAGACAAAGTACAGAGATTGCTCAAGACAAATACTACAAACTGCGTGGATGAGCTAACAAAGACAATGATGTACAGGCTAGAGATTTTAGCCACACCATGCGTAGACTCAAACAAACAAACCAAACTCACAAACAAAAGTTAGAAAAAAGAGTTACCTCCTCTCTTTCTCTGAACTTTGTTGCAAACTCTGCAGTCATCGGGATTTCAAAATTTGTCAGCTGAAATTAAATAATGCAGTAGTTAAGTGAGCATTCATGACTTGGATATTTCTTACCAATAGAAAACAAAATGTTTGTGGGTAATATTTCTCTACAGCAGATTATAATTGACCACACAATTCGTTTTCTCTCTTGTACATTTTTCTCTACAAATTTAAATTATTTTTCTTATTATATTATATTGGCACCTTTCCATCTTGACAGACGATAGTTTGGTACATTGTGCTTCAAAAAGGCTTAATAACTACAAAACATGGCAGTGGAGAGTGTGGCTGATAAGGCTAATTCGTGCTGTAAATGTTCGTCCACAGTGGATGCATGTGAAAACATGGTCATTTCCACCATCATGCACCATCTTACATTTCTCACGTTCTGTGTGTGCTTTATCTGCAATCATTTTCTCCTTTATCTTTATTCCATTTCTGAGAGTTGCCCTCCATGCAGCACATTCAGCGGCGACTTGCTCCCAATGTGCATTACCAATGCCTGTATCAATCATGTCCCGCTTACACACATCTTTGTATCGTAGCAGAGGCCAACCCTGAGATCTCTTACCCATCTGTAATTCATCAAAAAAGATGTCCTTTGGTATTCTACCATCATCCATCCTCATAACGTGTCCTATCCATCTAAGTCTACGAAGACTGAACATGGAACACATCGTCACACAACCTGATCTTTCCAATACTTCAGTATTTGTGATTTTGTCTTGCCACTTAATATTTTTCTTATTAAGTAGTAATTAAACGATCTTACAAATTACTGTTATTTTTTTTCCTAACAACGTGTTCTCCTTCTTTTCCCTCCCCCCATCTCTCTCATTTTCTTACTCTCTCTCTCTCTCTCTCTCCCCCACTTTCTCGCTCTCTCTCTCTCCCACTTTCTCGCTCTCTCCCCAACTTTCTCTCTCTCCCACTTTCTCTCTCTCTATTGTATATTTTAAAAGAGGTTTAAAAGGCAAAAGTATTGACTTCCTTGTGCCGGGTGTCACCCCATATGGTAGGACACTTCTGCAGGTTGGCCTGATGAAAGCGCCGCTCAAAGAACTCTGTACCTGTAGCAACATCCCCCGACATCTCTGAGAAAACTGCACTCATGAACAAAATGACATAGGCCATACGTTAACACACAATCTTTGGAGCGCGGACAGGCAGCATAACCACTTCGCCACCGAGACTCAGCTGCGTCTAAAAAATGCCAGAGCTCACTGTGGTTCAAGGGGAAGTAACTACCATCCTCAAAATAACATACAGACCTGTGGCTTATTCCCCTTCCTAGTCATCAGCATAAACTTGAGACCTGTGTTCTTGTCTCGATCCTCCTCTTCCTTCTCCATGGCTGCCTGTCCTGCAACAACAAACACAGAAGGCTCTAAGACACCTGCACATATTCACTTCATGCAACACAGGAAACTTAAACATATATAGACGAATATATATTACATTTATATTCAGACGAACTGGTTGGATTTTGTGGACATGTTTAAAGGCTGTTTAAATGCAGGATGATGATCTTCACAGTACCAGGTTTTCATCTCATATGTCTCCGTTTTCTTCCTGCACAGCAGCCTGCCAAGAGGGTCACACAAAGCAGGACCCCTGTAGCTCCCACGATGACCCCCAGAAATCTCTGAGAAAGTTGCATCTGTGAACCAAATAAATGAGTCCAGAAATGAACCCCACAACCTTCAGAACATGAGGCAAGTGGCTTAACCACTTCATCTTAAAAGTCGAAAGGATAGACTTCATTGCACTGGGTTTGATCCCATATGGCTCGGTCTCTTTCCACAGGGCAGCCTAACAGGAGTCTCCAAGAAAAATGTACTTGTGAACCGAAAGACGTAGTCCAGAGTCGAACCCACAACCTTCGCAGAGCGGGGCAAACGGCTTGACCACTTCACCACAGAGACTCCCCAAATAGAGAGCTGAGGGAACTAACTACAAAGAGACACATATTTTGGCTACATTAATAGACACGACACTCATAAAAATCACACTAGAGAGACAAGCAAACGATAGGCCAGCAAGAGGTAGGTAGCGACACGAGTGAGAGGACAACACCAACAGATGAACAAACAGAATGTATGTCAGAAGGTACAAAATAAGCGAGAATTGATATCCACTCAGCTAGCTTTCACTGTTGAGAAACCGAGCGGAAGCTAGTGGATCGGTTCTATAAACATCTGATGGACATCCTCAAGGAGGCTCCCAAACCAGCCTCTCCCCACTTTAACAGCTCTAACCACCTCTCTTAAAATTGCACACCTTTTACAGGACGTTGCAGTCAACCCCAGCGTGTTTTGGTTATTTGTGATTTCTTGGCAAGTTTATGTTCAGTACTTTGCCGTTGCTTTCTGAATTACAGGCACTCATACCATTGTATGGAAACCAATGCAAGGCAGTCTGCTTACAAATCACCTGCAGCTGTGTTTCAAACTCGGAACGTATTCGTAACCACATAGCCACTGCCAATATTGAGCCTGAGGAATTAAGGTTGCCTGGCTAGTGCAGTCACCGTGAACTGTGCGGGGTTAGGGTTTTCTTTTTGCACCTGACAGAAAAACAAAACTCCACACCTTACCGAGGATTCGAACCCGGGTCTCCTGAAGGGGAATCCGGCATTCTAGCCCATTCGGCCAGCCATTCCTCATTATTTCTGTAATGGCCTTAAAATCTACCCAGCATGCCACATGGCATGAAACAACATCCTTAACTTTACTTTACATGTAAGACAATCAAGGTAGAAACCCACCTGGAATTATTGCCCCAGAGATCTTCTTTTTGTTTTTGAGCTGAGTTGGAAGTGCTATATCCAGCTGGGGAACCTTGATGGCCTCCTGCGTTCTGGCCTGCGATTACATTAGAGAATATAAACCAAGGTATAATTAGTCCCTTTCTCACTCTCTCTCTGCATATGTGTGTGTAGGTGTAGACGGTGAGAGAGAGAGAGAGAGAGAGAGAGAGAGAGAGAGAGAGAGAGAGAGAGAGAGAGAGAGAGAGAGAGAGAGAGAGAGAGAGAGAGAGAGAGAGAGAGAGAGAGAGAGAGAGAGAGAGAATGAAAGAAAGAGAGAATGAACAAACAAACTTTATTTTCAAAGGGTCATGAATTGGGCACAGAGGCCTGCATAACATTCTTCCCTTCATATCTTAACCTTTCTTACATATTTTAATTCTCACATCTCATTTAACTTTCAAACAAAGAGTACATTTTCACACCTTCAGGCACACTGAGATGTGGTTCAAGCCCCGTATTTTTATAGACCAATCAGCACTTGTCAGGTGGTGTGGTCAATAACATGTCAGCCACCTTTATTTTCCAAGACATCTCCTGGTACCCAATTTAGTCTTTGTCGACCTAAAAGCCCAGGCCAGTTCTGAAAATCCACCTCTATGTGAATTCATTCCTATGACCACAAGGGTGGAAGGCAAGCATGCTACCATAACTCCCAATCTGCACTGAGAGTGTTTAAATAACTCGCGATTATATTTGTAACAGTTGGTGGCATCTGTAATATGCTATGGAAGATTGTTCCAAAGTTGAACTGAGGATTAGGCTAAAGTTGTTTTGTACAAGTCCATCCCAGACTTGTTAAAAGTTAGTTGCATACCTTTACAGGACGTCGCAGTCAACAACAGCATATTTTTGCTGTTGTGATCTCTTGGCAAGTTTACGTCCAGTAGTTAGCCAGTGCTTTCTGAGCGATCTGCCCACAGATGTGTTTCGAATGTGGGTATACAGGATTACTAACTGCGTCCGTATCTCCTTCGCCACAGAGCTGGCATGGGCATATGTAAAATATATTTCAACATTTGCTATGTATTATATTACATTTCAGCCATGACCAGAGGCAATGTGGTACACTTTAAAATAGGATTTTAATGTATGTATTGCTCACTGCAAAGTTAGTTGGGAAATGAAATGTTCATTCAGTCGTTCAACACACCTGGTGCTTACTATCAATTTGTTCAGAAATGAAACGTTATTTCAGTGATTAACTTATGTGTTGCTTACTACAGAATTAGTTCAAAAATAAATTGTTCATCCCAACATTTTTCAACTTATGTGTTGTTTACTACAAAATTAGTCAAACAATGAAGTAATTATTCAACTTATGTGTTGTGAACTACAGAATCAGCCCAGAAATTACTTTTCACTCACATTAATTTTTCAACTTGTCTGTTGCTTACTACACGAGTCCAGAATTTAAGTGTTCATACACTAATTTTTCAACTGTTTATTTATTTACTACAAATTTAAATAATTTAGATTCATGAACTGATAAAGCCTGTCATGTTTCTACTGTTAATTACAAGCCACTGACCTGGATTGTATCGTTCAACATCTGGTCTAGTGCTGCCATGAAATCTTCATCCTCTTTACTAATAGTCTGCTGCGGCTTTAGAACTTTCACCTGGCAAATTAATATAATAAATATGATAGCAATCTATGTATGCCTCTACTTGCTGGTAAACATGATTGATAAATGCACAAGTCCTTCAAGAAACAAAAGAAAAATGTAAATTGATTAGAGAAATTAGAATTAGACAGTCAATATTTTGGGGGTAAATTATGAGGAGAAGTAAACTTGATAACTTAGTGACAACTGGCACAATCTGATGGGAAAAGAACAAGGGGAAGTCTAAAAGATAAATATCTGGATGGCTTGGCTATAGGGCATAACTGGGACAAGAATTCAGACCCGGTGACCGTATGAGATGGCGAAGCGTGTCCCCTCGGCACGGCACATGATGCTGAATATGGCTGAATTATATGTCTACATTCCAAGACTGACATACACACACATCTTCAATTCCTATTCTCTCAGCCTGATTTCGGTGATGCTTCCGGGTACACGAAGTGGAGATGGAACAGGGTCTTGGTCAGTTCTAGCTTGCTGATACTGAACCAAGCAGTCAAGCTATTACTCAGACTGCAAGTATCTTTTTTGCTGCATACTTTGATCATTCTTATTCTTCTTCTGTTCATCTGCCAGTTTTCTGGGAACTGTCTGGAAAGGACAGGTGGTGAGGAATTGAACTGGTCACCCCATAGACCCAACTATCTCACGCCAAGCCATAAATAGACATTCATGATTGGCTGCATTTTGAAGCTAAGTTTTCTGAGGGATGACGTAGCCAGTTTCATGCAACCCGCCTACATCTTCTTCTTCTTTCACTCTCTTGAAATTTGTTTATATCTGCCATGTTGCCTCTTGTATGAACTTCAGAATTTTTTATGTTCACCCAGTGGTCTAGTGGTCTCTAGAGATTATCTTCCGCTGTTGTTTCTCTAGGCCAAAAGGATTGCCTAGATACGTCATATTTTGGCAGTCTTGGAGTATGTGATCTGCTGTCTGCGGCACCAATCCACATGTGTATATGGATGATTTGTCAAACTTGAATTGTGTATACATGTAGTTGTGTGATCTATTGTGTTTTTATCTGAGGCGCAGCATAATTTGTTTTATTTTGTCCATAAAGTGGTAATTATCTTGAGTTGGTGTTGGTGGCTTTCTGATAGATTTGATCATTATTTTCTTTTGGAGGTATCTAACAGGCACATCACCAACACTCTCTTACAATGTGCATGGCAAGTTACAGTGTTATTATTATGA
The DNA here is from genome assembly GCA_963921405.1 of Cepaea hortensis. Classification (NCBI taxonomy): domain Eukaryota; kingdom Metazoa; phylum Mollusca; class Gastropoda; order Stylommatophora; family Helicidae; genus Cepaea; species Cepaea hortensis. The sequence continues at coordinate 22,492,084 of OY992882.1, read as the reverse complement.
TTCTCTGCTTGCCTCATGGGCCCTAGTAACAGACAGGCAACATCCAGTCACTAATATTTATTCACTTTGTAGGTGCCTTATACTCAATGTTTTCCCACAGTGAATTTGAATAATGAAGACACAAACAAAAGACTGCACGATTTATTGCCTGGCATATTTTGCTGCATCTCGTCAGGTACATACTGCAGAAATTACACAATATAAACTACATTAAATAGATAAAACCTTCAATCTGAAAAATAATGTTAATTGTCTACCATTCAAAACAATGTTTTCCTATAGTGAATTTGAGTAACTAAGGCACAAACAATAGATTGCACCAAATATTTCACTGCATGTTGTCAGGTACACACTGCAGAAATCACACAACATAAACAAAAGCAATAAGATAAATCCAAGTAGATTTACTAAAGGATATGAACATTAAAGGCGTCCGAATCCTCCCCATCATGCAGCAGGTCATTTGCAGAATGCTACTCTCAGCACAGCCCATCAACAAGTTTCTCCATCTCTGGTCACTTCACCCTCTTGCTCCAGGTATCTGCAACATTCTGCTTCCGTCTTCATGCTGGACAACCCCCGCCACCTCTTCCAAGAACCATGTCTTCCATCACTGTTCTCTTCATGCTGGACAACCCCCGCCTCCTCTTCCAAGAACCATGTCTTCCATCACTGTTCTCTTCAAGCCACAATGACATTTAATATGGCCAAAGTACTTCAGTTGCTGGGCCACGGTTCTGTTATTGAGCCATGGTTCCGTTATTGAGCCATGGTTCTGTTATTGAGCCATGGTTCTGTTATTGAGCCATGGTTCTGTTACTGAGCCATGGTTCTGTTATTGAGACATGGTTCTGTTATTGAGCCATGGTTCTGTTATTGAGCCATGGTTCTGTTACTGAGCCATGGTTCTGTTACTGAGCCATGGTTCTGTTATTGAGACATGGTTCTGTTATTGAGCCATGGTTCTGTTATTGAGCCATGGTTCTGTTACTGAGCCATGGTTCTGTTACTGAGCCATGGTTCTGTTATTGAGCCATGGTTCTGTTAATGAGCCATGGTTCTGTTATTGAGCCATGGTTCTGTTACTGAGCATTGGTTCTGTTATTGAGCCATGGTTCTGTTATTGAGCCATGGTTCTGTTATTGAGCCATGGTTCTGTTATTGAGCCATGGTTCTGTTACTGAGCCATGGTTCTGTTATTGAGCTATGGTCCTGTTATTGAGCCATAGTTCTGTTATTGAGCCATGGTTCTGTTACTGAGCCATAGTTCTGTTATTCAGCCAATCTTCCGTGATATTCGTATCTTGTAGATTGTCAGCGGCTTTCTCTTTCTTGGTCTATGATATTCTAAGAATCTTTCCAAAACATTTCAGCTGAAAAGCCCCATTTTTCTTCTGTATTGATTGTCAAGTGGTCCATGGCTCACATCCATATGTTACCACAAAAAAGATGCATGTTTTTCAGGAATGTTAATTGAACTAAGTATTTCCATGAACACAAATGTCGTTATTAATGAATAATTAAATGAAAGTTAACAAGAATCACTCTTGTCAAAAGATAAATGCTTGCTTGGTTTGGTCATTAACTCACTAAACATCCTTCACAAATTATCATCCAGGGGGCAATTAAAAGCAAAAAGCGGCCAAACAAATCATGGGCTAATAACCAAAAACAACACAGAAGCTTCAAAACAGCTATACAAGTATTGCTTGTAAAGCTTGTACACATACAAACTGCTGGAGACAGGAACCAATGGAAAACTCGTCACTAACACCATTATCATGTGTTATGCTGAATAGCATAGGCAGTTATGTTTCACTATCTCATACAATTACTTGAGTCGTGGAACAACTTTGTGTGCTTGTCTCCACCATGCCATGTGGCCAAGAATCCAGAAATTAACTTCTCTGCCTTCCCCTTTTCCGCTTAATCTTGCCAGTTGTCACCAAGTTATCTAGTTTATTTCTTCTTATAATGTGGCAAAAAAATGTTGACTGTCCACGTCTAATTTCTCAAATCTCCTTACAGTTTTCATTTGTTTCTTGTAGGACTTGCTCATTTGTTTTTCTGTCTGTTCATGGTATTCTTTGTATTTTTTTCAGAAACCACATTTCCACTACCATAAGATGTTTTTCAGCTTGTCTACTCATTGTCCACTTTTCACATCCATACAAAAGTACAGGTTCTATGTAGCACTTCAACACTCTTTTTCTTGTTGCAATTGACATCTTTTTCTTGGCCAGTATGTTTTCCATCTTGCAAAAGGCAACCTTTGCCATGGCGATTCTTGTTCATCTCTTCAAGACACCTCCAATCACAGATTGATTTTTGGCTCTCACTCGCTTTGAACTCAAGCGCAGTCCATACACACTACTTCTAGTAGTGCTGGACTGAATTTTGCATGTGGATTAGCTTTCCCTATTAACAGTGTCCCTCGCCATCAGGCAAACTCACTCCAACTTCAGAAGTACTATTAATTTATATCCCCAAGTCAACTTTTAGTGCAACTGTCCGGTGTAGGGGTTGAACCCCTTACCTCAGCATCAGCACACCGGATGTTTAAGAACATGCGTTCTTATCAATTTGGCCATGCTGACTCACCTCCTATCAGATGTTATGACTGCTTCAAGATAGTTGTACGCATTCACTCTTATGAAAATCATGTTTTGTCAATTCATAATCACTAACACAACCCTGTTAACTCATAGATGAGAGTAAAAGATAGAAGAAAGTGAAGTCAGTAATGTCAAGAAATATGATTTGGTTAAAGTCAAAACTAAGAAGAGAATGAGAAATGCAAATAATGTAGAATCATAACAAAAAACCCGAAACACTCAAGCTTACCTCATTGTTTTCATCCCCTCCAACATCAGAGTCATCGTACTCATCACTGGAAGATTCACCGTCTTTGCCCTCATCTTCACGCTCCTGAAATTAACATTCATAAAGTGTTATGTCTGCCAGAAAATACCCTAACTTTGAAACTGAAATTAGCAGACAATATCCTACTCTGACACTTTAACAGACACAAAGTGTAACGTCTGTCAGAGAATACCCTACTCAGAAACTGAAAATAGCAGATATAAATTGTTAAGTCTGGCAGAGAACAGAGTAACTAAGAAGTTGAAATTAGAAGACAAAGTATTAAAGGTGTTAAAACTGGCAGAGAATATAGAAACTCTGATATTTTAAAAGACATAAAGTGTTAAGTCTTTCAAAGAATACTTTCACTCTAAAATTGAAATTAGTTGACATACAATTTTACATCTGCCAGACAATATCCCAACTCTCACATTTTAACAGATAAAGTGTTATGTCTGTCACAGAATACCCTACTCAGAAACTGAAATTAGCAGACATAAAGTGTTAAGTCTGCCAGACAATATCCTAACCCTGAATCTGATATTAGCGGATGTAAAGGATTACCTCTAATAGAGAATATCTTAGCTCTAAAAACAGCAGATGTAAAACATCAAGTAGGACTAGCTAAACCCAGAACTCCAGAGTAGCTGCAGACACAGATCACCCGTTGCATGAAGCGACTGATAAGAGGGAAATCATGGATGGCTCAGGCGGAGGATACGATCAGGCAGGTGTGCCCCTTGGAGAACATTAGGAGAGGAGAGGAGTGGGTCAGAGTGCCAGCCGAGCAGTCAGACTTGTGCAGAGTTATAATCACTTTGAGCCGGGAGTGCAGGGAGTGGCCAGCAGGGGCCACGGAAGTGGAAATCCAGCAACTAATTCAGGATAATGCTCGCTCAGGTGATGTGATTATCTACACAGATGGGTCGGTGTTGAGAGGTAGGAGAAGTGCCTGGGGGTTCTTAGTAAAAGCCAATGGTCGACGTTTGGTGCAGGAGAGCCTGGCATATGATACCACAACATCTAGCTTAAGAATGGAGGTGGAGGCGGTCAGTGCAGCCTTCCGCTGGATGGAGAATACAATACACACACACACACATCGTGATTGTAACTGACTCAGAAAGCATGCTGAGTAGGGTGATGACAGGCAAGCTTCGTGCAAAGTGGCTTGCTTCGCTTCGGAAGCCACGGGTGACAAGCATCGTCTGGATCTTTTCTCCAGGGCATGCTGGTGTGCTGGGGAATGAACAGGCGGACAGATTGGCTGGCTCGGCAAAACTTGGTGGAGTATTGATGCATGACAAAGCAGATGTGGTTGCGACCTTGTGGGAGCATGTGTACACCTTGGAGGAGCAAATGGATCACCATGGTCTGGCAAGAATGCGACAGCGAGGGGTGACAAGGGGATCTGGCCAACGATTAACGCTCAGAGGAAAGGCGAGACGGACATATAATCAAATTGCTACTGGTACTATTAGTGTTGGAACTCTTCGCTGGCTGCTGAGGATGGGGACGGACCGCTTATGGGAATGCCCTGAATGCTGTGATGTTGGTTCCTAAATCAATCAAACAATCAACCCCGAACTCCAAGCAATATAATATAACAACACTAATAATTACGTAATTTGCATTTTCAATTTGCGTTTTCAGTTTAACTTTGATTTATATTAACAATTAATTTAGTACAGAAACTAATGTGGCCATCAAGCTCTTTAACAGTAGAAAAACTGGCCACTTTTGAAAGGGTAAAACTGAAGATCAAAAGCTTTCAATAAATCAAGTGCCGCCTCCATAATGAAGGTTGGCTGCAATGGATCTTTCTACCACATAGCAGAGAAATAACAATTATAGTCCACTAGCTTAAACTATAACGACATTGTATTATTCTACAACAGAGAAATAATAGTTTATTGTGGCAGGAAATTAGTCTTCAGACTATATAAATTAGTATACAGCAAAGATATAACAGTTTAATGTGCAGGAAATTGGTCTCCAAACTATATATATATATATATATATATATATATATATATATATATATATATATATATATATATATATATATATATATATATTAGTATTCAGCAGAGAAATATGCTATAGTCAAAATGTTTACGTTATAAACTATACTAGCATACAGATGAAAAGTAAGTTTATACTGCACGTTTATGTAATAATTTATACTAAAGACCCATTTATACCCCTCTAGATGTCATTTACATGATGTTGCAGTCAACCCCAGCATTTATTAGCTGTTTGTGATTTCTTGGCAAGTTTATGTTCAGTAGTTTGCCATTGCTTTCTGAACGACCGGCACTCATGCCATTTTATAAAACAACATCGAAAGGCTGTCTGCTGCCAAATCGCCCACAACTGTGTTTCAAACGGGGCATGCGGGATTACGAATTGCATCCGTAACTCCTTCAACATAGAGCCAGAAAAAAGGAAGCACAAATAAAGCCAATGAGGAAGCTAGTCAATCAATATCGAATTGACAGTTAGCCATTGTACACTGATAGATTTATTATTACGGAAGCGATCAGAGAATCCATGAAACATGTCTGTTGTGCGATTAATATAAAAAATGTACTAAACCTAACCGAACTGACTGCCATCTAGCATAATTATAACTGCAGAAGGAGGATAATTACATCTGCATCAGCCCCACTCAGGCTGGTTTCACTATCCTGAGTTCCGGATCCTTCTGTTACCCCTCCAGAAAGGGTTAGGTCTTCTTCGTTCTCCTCTCCTTCCATAATAGCGGACAGGTTTTCTTCGTCATCTTCTTCGTCCATTCCATCCTCAACTTCTATTCCTTCATCCCCGGTCTCAATAATGGACAGAACGCTAGCTGTTTGGAATAAAGCAGTAACATACAAATTACTCAGATGTATGACTTTTACCAATACAAATCTTTAAAAGTAATTTGTCAAACACTTGATTTCTCTGACTAGCTTAAATGGCTACATTTAAAATAAAAGACTATAAGAAGATTGGCAGTACACGAGACAGAAAGATGTGGACCGACATGATAAGACGATTGGCAGTACATAAGACAGAAGAATGTGGACAGACTTGATAACCAATGCCATACTGCGTGGACTATAAGAAGACTCATTTCAAGAGGTTAGGGAAAGCCATCCTGGCCAGAAACAATTTAACACTGTCTAAACTGATGACATAAGCAGTGCATTATATGGAGTGAGAAATAAATTAAAGGGTACTGATTAGCATTTAGAGAACAAAGTAAAGATAAGAGGAACAAAGTAGAGATAAGAGGTTGAACAACATACAGATTAGATTTTGTAATATGTGTTTTATTTCAGCATGTGCCATCTTTAATCTCTAGTTTTTCCTTTCCTCACTATGAATGCCAACCAATACCCATGAACTCATTCCTTGTGTTATTTTAACAACCTCAAGGGTTCCCAAGCAATTGATATTCCATGATATAGTGTGAAATATAACTGATTCAAAACAATGTTTTCCCGTAGTGAATTTGAATAACTAAGACACAAACAATAGATTGCATGATTTATTGCCTGTCACATTTCGCTGCATCTCATCAGGTACATACTGCAGAAATCACACAACGTAAAGTAAATTAACTAGATAAATCCTTCAAGCTGAAATATACACATGTTCGCACAGTAATGTCAATTGTCTACCACTGTAATTTTACGCTGACTAACATGTATTTCTGTTTGCACAAATACTCGCTTGTTAAAGTTTGCAGAAGCAATAATGATCAATCAACGGAAGCCAGATTTGTGCAAACAGACAGACATGTTAGTCTGCTTAAAATTACAGTGGTAGACAATTGACATTACTGTGCGAACATGTGTATATTTCAGCTTGAAGGATTTATCTAGTTATTTTATGTTATGTTGTGTGGATTCTGCAGTATGTACCTGACAAGATGCAGCGAAATATGCCAGGCAATAAATCGTGCAATCTATTGTTTGTGTCTTCGTTATTCAAATAACTGATTCAATCACAAAAACATGAAAACAATTGTTGTGCTAAGTAAGTTCCAATGAAATTTCTATAATTTACAATTCAATTTCACTGAAACAATTACAGCTGCCATTTTCATTTTACCGTGCCTAGACAGAGCTTTTGAACTTAAATGCTACAGAAAAATTCTAATAATACAGTGTATCAAGAAGAAGAACACTGGCGACATTTTACAAAATATGAAAAAATTTTCATAAACATCGTGGCTCAGAGCCTAAAGTACTTTGGTCATATTAAATGTCACAGTGTGTTAGAAAGAGCAGTAATGCAAGGCAAGGTTCCTGAATGAAGAAGTGGCGCTTGATCAACACAATATCGGACAATAAAGACAAAGCTAGACATAAAAGTGTGTGAGGATGGAGAACTGCCAAAAGATTAAGAGTTTTTCTGGCAAGCTATGATGAGTGTCACCTGCTACGTAATGACATTCAGACAGGATAGATTTTCTACTACAGGGTGTATGTAAAGTCTCACTACACTTTGTATGTTGAATAACAGTTTCTTGGAGAGTATGTCATCCATTTGCAAGAGAGAAAACATACTCTCCAACAAACAGCTATTCTACAAACAAAGTGTAGTGAGATTTTACAAACATCCTGTATATGTGAATAGAAAAATCACAAGCAATCATCATCAGACACACAGTTAATTAAACAGAAGAATCACTTGCCAAGTTTAGCTCTGTATTCTGCCTCCAAGTTCTCCGCAGCCTCGCAAGCCTCCTTGTACGATACGTATGGAATCAGCCTGGGTCTCACAATCTCCAAAGTTTCACTCATCATGTTCTCCACATCAATAGGAAAAGGGTGAGTCTCATCAAACAGCACATGACTCTTCTTGAACCAATAGTATCGCTTCAAACAGGAATGGCAATCCATTTATAATTAACGTATGAGCTACAACTGACATAAATTATATGTCTAAAAAGTCCTTACAACAAATGGAATATTATCCTAAGAAGAAAGATAAAAATCCAGTTATTTCTTTGAGACTGTTTCTAGTTTAGCCTGTAGTTACTCAGAGATTGTTTAATATTGTCACTTCTGTCAATCTAAGGCCTCAGAGATTGTTTAATATTGTCATGTCTGTCAATCTAAGGCCTCAGAGATTGTTTAATATTGTCATGTCTGTCAATCTAAGGCCTCAGAGATTGTTTAATGTTGTCATGTCTGTCAATCTAAGGCCTCAGAGATTGTTTAATGTTGTCATGTCTGTCAATCTAAGGCCTCAGAGATTGTTTAATGTTGTCATGTCTGTCAATCTAAGGCCTCAGAGATTGTTTAATGTTGTCATGTCTGTCAATCTAAGGCCTCAGAGATTGTTTAATGTTGTCATGTCTGTCAATCTAAGGCCTCAGAGATTGTTTAATGTTGTCATGTCTGTCAATCTAAGGCCTCAGAGATTGTTTAATGTTGTCATGTCTGTCAATCTAAGGCCTCAGAGATTGTTTAATGTTGTCATGTCTGTCAATCTAAGGCCTCAGAGATTGTTTAATGTTGTCATGTCTGTCAATATGAGACCTCACAGATTGTTTAATGTTGTCATGTCTGTGAATATGAGGTCTCACAGATTGTTTAATGTTGTCATGTCTGTCAATATGAGACCTCAGAGATTGTTTAATGTTGTCATGTCTAACAATATGAGACCTCAGAGATTGTTTAATGTTGTCATGTCTGTCAATATGAGACCTCAGAGATTGTTTAATGTTGTCAAGTCTGTCAATATGAGGTCTCAGAGATTGTTTAATGTTGTCATGTCTGTGAATATGAGGTCTCAGAGATTGTTTAATGTTGTCAAGTCTGTCAATATGAGGTCTCAGAGATTGTTTAATGTTGTCATGTCTGTGAATATGAGGTCTCAGAGATTGTTTAATGTTGTCAAGTCTGTCAATATGAGGTCTCAGAGATTGTTTAATGTTGTCATGTCTGTGAATATGAGGTCTCAGAGATTGTTTAATGTTGTCATGTCTGTCAATATGAGGTCTCAGAGATTGTTTAATGTTGTCATGTCTGTGAATATGAGGTCTCAGAGATTGTTTAATGTTGTCATGTCTGTGAATATGAGGTCTCAGAGATTGTTTAATGTTGTCATGTCTGTGAATATGAGGTCTCAGGGATTGTTTAATATTGTCATGTCTGTGAATATGAGGTCTCAGAGATTGTTTAATGTTGTCATGTCTGTGAATATGAGGTCTCAGAGATTGTTTAATGTTGTCATGTCTGTGAATATGAGGTCTCAGGGATTGTTTAATATTGTCATGTCTGTCAATCTAAGGCCTCAGAGATTGTTTAATGTTGTCATGTCTGTCAATCTAAGGCCTCAGAGATTGTTTAATATTGTCACTTCTGTCAATCGAAGGCCTCAGAGATTGTTTAATGTTGTCATGTCTGTCAATATGAGGTCTCAGAGATTGTTTAATGTTGTCATGTCTAACAATATGAGGTCTCAGAGATTGTTTAATGTTGTCATGTCTAACAATATGAGGTCTCAGAGATTGTTTAATGTTGTCATGTCTGTCAATATGAGACCTCAGAGATTGTTTAATGTTGTCATGTCTAACAATATGAGACCTCAGAGATTGTTTAATGTTGTCATGTCTGTCAATATGAGGCCTCAGAGATTGTTTAATGTTGTCACTTCTGTCAATCGAAGGCCTCAGAGATTGTTTAATGTTGTCACTTCTGTCAATCGAAGGCCTCAGAGATTGTTTAATATTGTCACTTCTGTCAATCGAAGGCCTCAGAGATTGTTTAATGTTGTCATGTCTGTCAATATGAGGTCTCAGAGATTGTTTAATGTTGTCATGTCTAACAATATGAGGTCTCAGAGATTGTTTAATGTTGTCATGTCTAACAATATGAGGTCTCAGAGATTGTTTAATGTTGTCATGTCTGTCAATATGAGGTCTCAGAGATTGTTTAATGTTGTCATGTCTGTGAATATGAGGTCTCAGAGATTGTTTAATGTTGTCAAGTCTGTCAATATGAGGTCTCAGAGATTGTTTAATGTTGTCAAGTCTGTCAATATGAGGTCTCAGAGATTGTTTAATGTTGTCAAGTCTGTCAATATGAGGTCTCAGAGATTGTTTAATGTTGTCAAGTCTGTCAATATGAGGTCTCAGAGATTGTTTAATGTTGTCATGTCTGTGAATATGAGGCCTCACAGATTGTTTAATGTTGTCATGTCTAACAATATGAGACCTCAGAGATTGTTTAATGTTGTCATGTCTAACAATATGAGACCTCAGAGATTGTTTAATGTTGTCATGTCTAACAATATGAGACCTCAGAGATTGTTTAATGTTGTCATGTCTGTCAATCTAAGGCCTCAGAGATTGTTTAATATTGTCACTTCTGTCAATCGAAGGCCTCAGAGATTGTTTAATGTTGTCATGTCTGTCAATATGAGACCTCAGAGATTGTTTAATGTTGTCAAGTCTGTCAATATGAGACCTCAGAGATTGTTTAATGTTGTCAAGTCTGTCAATATGAGACCTCAGAGATTGTTTAATGTTGTCATGTCTGTGAATATGAGGCCTCACAGATTGTTTAATGTTGTCATGTCTAACAATATGAGACCTCAGAGATTGTTTAATGTTGTCATGTCTAACAATATGAGACCTCAGAGATTGTTTAATGTTGTCATGTCTGTCAATATGAGACCTCAGAGATTGTTTAATGTTGTCAAGTCTGTCAATATGAGACCTCAGAGATTGTTTAATGTTGTCATGTCTGTCAATATGAGACCTCAGAGATTGTTTAATGTTGTCATGTCTGTCAATATGAGACCTCAGAGATTGTTTAATGTTGAGATTGTTTAATGTTGTCATGTCTAACAATATGAGGTCTCAGAGATTGTTTAATGTTGTCATGTCTGTCAATATGAGACCTCAGAGATTGTTTAATGTTGAGATTGTTTAATGTTGTCATGTCTAACAATATGAGACCTCAGAGATTGTTTAATGTTGTCATGTCTGTCAATATGAGACCTCAGAGATTGTTTAATGTTGAGATTGTTTAATGTTGTCATGTCTAACAATATGAGACCTCAGAGATTGTTTAATGTTGTCATGTCTGTCAATATGAGACCTCAGAGATTGTTTAATGTTGTCATGTCTAACAATATGAGACCTCAGAGATTGTTTAATGTTGTCATGTCTAACAATATGAGACCTCAGAGATTGTTTAATGTTGTCATGTCTGTCAATATGAGACCTCAGAGATTGTTTAATGTTGTCATGTCTAACAATATGAGGTCTCAGAGATTGTTTAATGTTGTCATGTCTGTCAATATGAGACCTCAGAGATTGTTTAATGTTGTCATGTCTAACAATATGAGACCTCAGAGATTGTTTAATGTTGTCATGTCTAACAATATGAGACCTCAGAGATTGTTTAATGTTGTCATGTCTGTCAATATGAGACCTCAGAGATTGTTTAATGTTGTCATGTCTAACAATATGAGACCTCAGAGATTGTTTAATGTTGTCATGTCTGTCAATATGAGACCTCAGAGATTGTTTAATGTTGTCATGTCTGTCAATATGAGGTCTCAGAGATTGTTTAATGTTGTCATGTCTAACAATATGAGACCTCAGAGATTGTTTAATGTTGTCATGTCTAACAATATGAGACCTCAGAGATTGTTTAATGTTGTCATGTCTAACAATATGAGACCTCAGAGATTGTTTAATGTTGTCATGTCTGTCAATATGAGGTCTCAGAGATTGTTTAATGTTGTCATGTCTGTGAATATGAGGCCTCACAGATTGTTTAATGTTGTCATGTCTAACAATATGAGACCTCAGAGATTGTTTAATGTTGTCATGTCTAACAATATGAGACCTCAGAGATTGTTTAATGTTGTCATGTCTGTCAATATGAGGTCTCAGAGATTGTTTAATGTTGTCATGTCTAACAATATGAGACCTCAGAGATTGTTTAATGTTGTCATTGCAACCAATCTTAGGCCACAGATTTGAAGGCCAATGCATCAGACTTACGAGGTAAAAACTCGGTTTTGCTGAGGATCCCCAACAAACCTCCTTTAACCTAGCACCCTCTCAGCGTGCAATAACACCACACCTTTAAAGCTTCCAAGTAGTTAAACAATATAAGTTAATGTATGCTGACTCAAACAAATGCATAACATATATATCATTAGACGCAATCACTACCTGTCCACACAGAATATTCATACCCTTAACACTGATACCGTTGCATAAAAAACATAAATGAGACCAGTCACACATATAAAGAGAAATACCTGAAAATACACAAGAAAACAGTCCAGCTTCTTCTTACTGGACCCTTTATCAAAGAACTGCCCACAGGTCTCCAGAAGCACACAGACCAGCCTGATACGGAAAAGATGTTCAGGTGGGTCCAACGGATTAACCACTTTCTCTGTAAGAACAGTATAACCATAGCATAAGTCCCTACACAATTATACAGTAACAACATGGCAAAAATATTAGTGTAACAATATCATCAGGGGGTTCATGTGATGCCTGGTTAGATAGTCCAAAGACTGGTATGCAGTTTCTGAACATGTCACTATGCATTCTAGATTCATTACTCGCTAATAAACTTAATCTTCGGAAGACAGTGTTGGTTTTCCCTTGCCTTCTGCATACACATGGGTGGTTTGAGACCACCTGACAGCAATTTCTGGCCCTGCTCTTCTCTGGTATAGACTTACTACTTAATCCGGTGGATGCTCTGTCCCCTGAGCTATGTTTGCCCCAATATTATGCACTGCTTGTCATCTACAACTAAGAGATGTTGTTAGGAGTTTTCCTCCATCAAGATGTGACCATGATGGTATCCCTCATACAATCTACAGTGCTTCAGAAGAATAATAGCAACTGCAGTAAAGCTTAAACAGGCAATGAATGAATCACCAAAAAACAAGAAGTAGATTGTGAGCTTTACTAAAACACGATTACAAGAAACCGTTTCTTGTAATCATGTTTTAATCATGTTTTAGTAAAGCTCACAATCTACTTCTTGTTTTTTGGTGATTCATAGTGCTTCAGAGGACATTATCAGGTTAGTAAAACCAAAAGTGCTGGCACTAGGTTGGGCACACATTGAGAATACCTAATAATCACATAACTAGAAAGTTCTTCCTCTGGAAATCACAGGGGCAGATGAGATATAGGGATTCCTAAAACCCCACAGAGAAGAGAATTAAAGACAGAGATGAATAGTATGGGGAGGACATGGAGGTAACTGAAGAAGAGACAGCAAAAAAGGCTGGTGTCAGTTGGTTGAGAACTATGCTCCAATGAGGGATAAAGAGCAGAAGATTAAAAATAATGTCCAATTCATCTAATGCTCACCATGACACACACCTCCTCCTGTTCTCAGCAATTCATTCAGAGTCTGAACTCATGTTCTTGCATACTTGTAAGGACATCCTCAAACTAATCCATAAAATCATATCTCAAAGTGCTTCAAACTACCCTTAGAGGGGGTTTAGATATAATACAAGACAGCAAATGTCTGAACTTACTACATATCCCCAAACCTAGAGTAGATGTATACAAAAGAAGCTTAGTGTAATCCTCAGCTCAACTGTGGAACACTCTTCTACAGCAAATCAAAGAAAAGACTAACTCCCATAGACACAATCACAAGCTGTTTGAGCACTATTGTAGTACACACCACATTCCGCCATATAAACATAAAATACAACCTAACAAGTTTAGCATCCTTGTTCTACTGTATTGTCCTTTACCTTTATTACAGTGCGGTTCTGTGGTGAAGGGATTATGGGCGAAATTTGACAACACAGCTGTGGGCGATTTGAACCACATTGTGTTATTATTTACTCTATGGTTTGAGTTTCGGTTGTTCTGAAGGCAATATCAAACTACTGAACGTAAACTTGCCAAGAAATCACAAACAACCAAAACATGCTGGGCTTGACTGTGATGTCCTGTAAAGGATATGCAACTAACTAACTTCTTACAGTCACCATAAACACAATTAATATTAGCATTTGTCATGTAGCAATGATTTGCGCATATCCCCATGCATTTACATTGCATATATTATTGTTTGTTGCTAAAGATTAACCTAATGAGTGATGTATGAATGAAATAATTATGAAAGGAGAGAGATAAGAAGGGCAAGATGTTAAGATGGGCCCGCATGCCCAATTCTTAGCCCCTTGAAAATAAAGTTCACTTGTTTGTTCTCCTAGATTTTGCCTTCAAGTATGTTCAATAGTCCATGACTCATTTAGAGACTGAGCCAAGACAATAAACAATATACAAATTTTATATAATCTTCATTTTTGTTCTCTGACAGCAATATAGTGACTGACTTAACTCTTTACAGGGTGGAACGTCCATTTCCGTCCAATCACTTAAACGGGCAGATCGGCCGAACGCACCCGATACTATTATGCATTGTAAAAATGCGATCTCTCGGCTTTCCGATACTTCCGACGGCTACTTTCGCTTTCGCCGATAGCTTGGCAACGTGGCCGACATTTGCAAGCGGCTACTATGAATTTGAACGGACTTTTTTTGATAGTTTTCAGGGTTTTTTACTCTTAGTTTTTCAAAATGGATTTTGGCGATTCTTGAAGTGATAGCCGAGATTTCGCTAGGTTCAATTTAAGTGACATTAAAGGGCACGAAGTTGACTACTAATCAGAGCTAGATATCAGTGAAAAGCGTTACTTTGCATTAGCAGTCGTGAGTCGGACTTTAAAAGAAAGTGATTATGATTCTGAAAATGTGTTTGTAAATTGCCGTATAGAAGACTGAAAATCACAAACAATAACTGTATTTCGTAAATATTTGTGTTCATATATGGATAAGTGGCAACAATCATGTAAGTAACATATTCTGCATGCTTTTCCCTACATTGTGTTGTTTATTTAACTAAAACCGGTTGACTAACACCTTATTTGTGATGTTTTTACTAACGCAACACGAAATTTTACCGAACCTGAAAAAATCTTGCCCGTTCAGGGCTAAAAAACGGACAAGTGTCTGCCCTGTAAAGGGTTAAAATGACAAATATTACATTCAACTAATTAAATTTTTCCAGTGAAAATAAAACAAACTGAAAACATTAAGAATAATACATTCATTTTACATTACATTCTATGTTTGAGAAATGTTCCAGAGAAGCACATGATGACATACTGTTCCCTGAAATCTGGGTAGTAAACTGGATGCAGTCTTCTCTAATAAGGGCAAATATAGGAGGTCCCTCCTGGTAACTTTTCAAAATTATAAATATCCACCCATACCACATGGGTGGTTCGTGAACAACCTACTAAGTTATGGGAGAATTCAGTCATAGACACACACACTCAACATGCACCACCCTCAACAAACCAAAGCAAGCCAGAAACAAGAAACCTACCATCCAGTGACACACCAAATGTGATCAAAGAGTACAGCATCTTGAAGATGACTGAAGACTCCACCATCCTGTAGTTGTACAGCTCACCCAAGTACTTCATGCAGCTGACACGTCGCTGATTATACTTTGGGTGGTTTATCTGTAAAGAACCAATACAAACCTGGCATCAATGACTAACATTAGCTGTTTATTCTCAAACATTAAATTATCGTGGACCAACATATTCTAAGGGAGCAGTGGTGGAGCAGTGGCTACCCTACTTACTGTAGACCAGTGGTTATGTGTTCAGATCCCTACCAAGGCGGTTCCAGGTTGACCCAGCCTAAAACAGGTACCAACAAACCTCCTATGAATTACAGGTGATATTGACCACCTTGCCCATAACTTGGTCAATTGGTCTGTAAAACCATGGGGCTATTATCAAACGCCTAACATGCCTCAAAGCAGATCAAAGAGGCCCCAGGCTATGTCATATTCTAAGCCTCAAACTGAACAGATTGGTTTGGTGCGCAGTGGTGCCATGAGGCTAATCCAACAATTCTCAGAAATTCTCACAATCGTCTGATATCCATTTTATGAAGCTGGGCCACCCCCAGAGCTATACTGGTCAAAGAAGAGAATCATCAGAAAAGAACCACAGACAACATTCTCTTTGGCATTTGACAAAGACGCTGGCCACTGCACACATCTGCTGCTCAGCATGAAGAGCCCTGTCATTGAAGACATGTGGAACAAAAGGAACAGTAGAGGACAGACACCAATGGTAAAGAAACTTCTCCTTACTTCTTCAGACCCTTTTACATGCCTTGAGGTAAACTGGATATACAGTAAGTGAAAGTAAATAGAGGGCCTTGTTTACAAGTCTTGAGATGAACTGGATATACGGTAAGTGAAAGTAAATAGAGGGCCTTGTTTGCAAGTCTTGAGGCATATTAGGCTTTCAGTGCTAGCTGCATATAGGGTGTATTTTTAATGACTGTACAGTGTTTGAAAATATTGCTGGTCCAAGTTTTGTATTCACCCTACGTAAAGTTCATGCAATAGGTAATTACAAAAATTGGACCGGCAATATTTTCGAACACTGCACAGTCATTAAAAATACACACTGTATATTTATAGACCAATCGACACTCGATGGATGACATGTTCTATATCAGGCCACCCGCCTTTACTTCCCAAGATATTTCCTGGTGGCCATTTTGAGGCTGAGTCGATCTGGGAGTCCAGGTCAATTTAGAAATCCACCTGGATGGAGACTGCAACAGATGTCCACTATGTCCACCTGGATGGAGACTGCAACAGATCTCCACTATGTCCACCAGGGCAAGGATGCTAGCCACTGTGCCAGCTCTGCTCCCAAAGAATAATTAGTTCTGAACAATTTTATGATTATGATGTATTCAGTATTATGATTATGATGTATTCATTATTATAATTATGATAACGATGATTATGATGTATTTATGATTATGATAATTATGATGTATTCATATTTACGATAATGATGTATTCATTATTATTATTATTATTATTATTATGTATTCATTATTATGGTTATGATAATTATGATGTGTCCATATTCATGATGGTTATGATGTATTCATTATTATTCTAATGATGATGTATCCATTATGATGACTATGATGTATGCATTATTATGATTCTGATAATGATGATTATGATGTATACATTATTATGCTAATTATAATGTATTCATTATTATAATGATGGTGTATTCATTATTATGATGATAATGATTATTATGCATGGTCATGATGTGTTCAATGAGCTGTAAGTAGGTATACAAGCCGATAAGATGAAAGACAATCCATACCTCCATTCCCAACCTAATGTCCTCCAGGACACCATCTACAACTTGTATTGCCACGTGTTCCTGGAATGTTACGACAAAAATTGGATCTACAAAACAGCCATGAAAGCTTGACAATTTGTAATGACCTTAACAAAAATCCTTAATCAAATAAAACAGGTAAAAGTAGCCCCACAGCTTATTATTTCTAAAAGGCTGTGAAGTGTCAATCAATCAATCAATCAGGTGCCGTCTCCACAATGAAGGTTGGCTGAAATGGACCTCCAACACTGTCTGTCTCTCTCCTTGACTGTACATTCTCTCAGGCTGATGTCCGGCCATCTGTTGATGTTATCTTCCCACTTGTATCAATGTCTGCCTCTTGCCCTTAACCTTTCCCTTCAGTGTGGTTTTTATAAGAGTGTTATGCCTTTTAACGTGGCCGAAATATTTCACTTGCTTCTTTTTTTATTTCTTTCATCAACTCTCTTTTCATTCCCAGTTGTTCTAGGACCTCTGCATTTGATTGTTTTTGTTTCCACGAAATACAACATATTCGTCTGTATATTCACATCTCCAGGGCTTCTATGTGACTTTATAGTTGCTTGTTCAATGTCCAGGCGTCTGTGCCATATATTAGTGTTGAAAATGCATAACATTTGACAACTCTCATTTTTAATGTGTTGTTAATCTCTCTAGATGATAATACTGATTTCATGCTGTTGAAAGCATTTTGGCCATTCCTACTCTCTTTTTGACTTCTATTTCACTTCTGCCATCATCTGTTATTACAAGTCCAAGATAAGAGAAACTTGTTAATTGTGTGTGAAGTGTCAATGCAATGCAGCATTTACATTCTTATATCTCTTCATGCTTACATTTTCTATGTGTTAAACTTGAAGATACTAAAATATGCTGAGGTGTTTACTATTCACTCGGATAAACCACACCTATGTAAACAAAGAAACATGATAGCCTCTTTAAAACTTCTGTAGTGACATTGAAACAAATGACAATGTGTTTTTTTTTTATTTTGATTAAAAGGACATATTATGCTACTTTATTATATGTTGAACTTGTTTCTGTAATAGGTATCTAAGATACAGCAAAATATGCCAGGCAATAAATTGTGCAGTCTATAGTTTGTGTCTTCATTAATCAAATTCACAATGGGAAAACATTGTTTTTTATATCTGAAACATTGCTCTGTATATCTGAAACATTGTTTTGTATATCTGAAACATTATTTTGTGTGTCTGAAACATTTTGTATATCTGAAACATTGTTTTGTATATCTGAAACATTGTTTTGTATCTCTGAAACATTATTTTGTGTCTGAAACATTTTGTATATTTGAAACATTATTTTGTGTGTCTGAAACATTTTGTATATCTGAAACATTGTTTTGTATATCTGAAACATTGTTTTGTATATCTGAAACATTGTTTTGTGTGTCTGAAACTTTGTTTTGTATATCTGAAACATTGTTTTGTGTATCTGAAACATTGTTTTGTATATCTAAAACATTATTTTGTATATCTGAAACACTGTATCCAGGATCCCCAAGAAGGTTAACCCGGTCAACAAATTCCCGCAGAAGCCGGATGTGTCGGCCTAACGGCGCAAGAACGTAGATCTGCTGTAAACAGGCACAATGCAGTCACATCCGGAAAAAAAATCCGGATGAAAGCAGAAGAAGAAGAAGAAGTATCCAGGATAAACTGGATGATCTGGGTGTTAGCAGCATAAGCCTGCGTTCCAAGAACAAGTGTGTTGCCTGGGTTTCTTCGTAAACATGTTTGTTAAGAGTACTCTTGATGTCGTCTACCCATCACTTGCTTGGTATTCCTCTGGTGCATGATAAGGCGGATGTGGCTAGGGTCCTTTGAGATCATGTATTTGGCGTGGATGAACATATAAATCGTCACAGCCTGGAGTGAATGGGGCAGCAGGGAGTGACCACACCGGCCACTACCTACGCTAAATTTGAAAATTTGAAAAATCTACCAACAAATGAATATTTTAATAATGAAGACACAAATAATTGATTGCACGATTTATTGCCTGGCATATTTCACTGCGTCTCGTCAGGTACAAACTGCAGTAGTCACACAACATACTGTCATTTAAACTGTCATTTACTGCCTATGTAGTATCTTGTAGTGTATGACAGGGGAATCTTGAGCCTGAGGAATTAAGGCCGCCTGGCTAGTGCAGTCACCGCAAACTGTGCTGGTTAGGGTTTCTTTTTTGCCCCAGACAAAAGTCTCTGTGGTGAAGTGGTCAAGCCGTTTGACTCAGGCTCCGAAGGTTGTGGGTTCAATTCCGGGCCGCATCCTTCGGTTCACGAGTGAAATTTTTCGGAGACTCCTGTGGGTCGTCACTAAAGCTACTGGAGTTCGTGCTTTGTGAGACGCTTTCCGCAGAGACTGAGCCATATGGGATAATATCCCGGTGCAAAGAAGTCAACCCTGTCGACTTTTTTTTGTGTTGCTCCAGAAAGAAAAAAATTCACACCTTACCAAGGATTCTAACCCGGGTCTCCCGAAGGAGAATTCGGCATTCTAGCCACTCGGCCAGCTGTTCCACAACATAAACTAAAGTAATTAGATAAATCCTTCAAACGGAAATGTACAACACACATGTTCACACAGTAATTTTATTTGTTTTATAATGGTAGACAATGCAGCGAAATATGCCAGGTGCAAAATTATGCAATCTATTGTCTGTGTCTTTGTTATTCTAATTCACTACAGGAAAACATTTTTTTGAAATGAATATTTATAACATGTGATCCTGGTATATACTTTTGGATCCTTGCCTTTGTACAGAATTTGTGCACAGTGCTAAGCTTCTCCTTGTGTGATCTATGCATGACTGGTACATTAATGGCTACAGCCGTGTGCAACGAAAGAGATTCTAGATCTGAAACCAAACCTACAAACCAGACCAGTACAATTTAAACGTTTATTTTATACGATATTGACACATACATAACAAGTAGTACAGTAAGATAATGACAATAATTACATGGAAAGGGGCAATTCCTGCGAGAAGATTTGCTGCACAATGAACAGAGTTGTATCGAATGTTCCAGACGGCAGTCAGACACTTTGTTGCATAAAAAGCAATCTGAAATTGACAATCAATTATTTTTGTTATTCATACCTAACTAACTGTCACTAATTCACCTTTTGTATAAATCTTCTGAAGAAAGAGACTGTAAACCACCAGTTTAGTATCCAGTCTCTCAAACAGAAACACAAAATAAAAAAAATAAACATCAAATAATGTACAACTTGATTTACAACAAACAATCCTAAGTAAGTGTAACATACATTGCAATATATGGTTCTGAAACATGGACAATGATGAAAAATGTATTGAGCCATTTGAGACGAATCTGATATAGAAAAATGACAAGATCCAGCTAGACCAAGAAAGTGAGAACTGTAAGATAAGAACCAGCTAAAACCGAGAAAGTGAGAACTGAAAATGACAAGAACCAGGTGGACCAAGAAAGTGAGAACTGAAAATGACAAGAACCAGCTGGACCGAGAAAGTGAGAACTGTAAGAAGACAAGAACCAGCTGGACCGAGAAAGTGAGAACTGAAAAATGACAAGAACCAGCTAGACTGAGAAAGTGAGAACTGTAAGAAGACAAAAACCAGCTGGACTGAGAAAGTGAGAACTGAAAAATGAAAAGAACCATCTAGATCAGTGGTTCTCAACTGGTGGAGAATTCCCCCCCCCCCCACCACATCAGGCAGGGGGAGGGGGGAAGAATTGAGATTATTTCAAGATCGTGTTAATACAAGAATTGATTGCTTGATATTGTTTTTCCCTCCATATTTTACTCCAGTACTTCTCGCCCTTCTGAAATTCATTCATAAGTAGACATGCAAATCACGTTTTATGTAGATGTCTAGACTTGTTCTAGTATGTGTTATTAAATTTAGCTTCCAGTTTCCAGTTTTACATATGCTGTGCAAGGGTGGGGCGGGGGGGGGGGGGGGGGGGGGGGGGGGAATGACATAATGACATTCTGAAAATATGGTGAAGGAGTGCAGAGGCCCAAAAAAAAAAAAAGGTTGAGAAAAACTGATCTAGATATCGAGAAAGTGAGAATTGAAAAAGTTTCAGAAAACAGAACAAAGAAGACCTTTAAATGATACAAAAGTGAAGCTTCTGATGGTCCCATCCTAAGACATGAAGACACACCAAAGAAAGTACAAGAAGGAAACATACTGGGGAAAAGAGGAAGGGGTAGACCAAGAAAACATTGATAAAGCCAGCATGTACAGATATATCAATGTCAATTCAGATATGAAAGTAATTAAAGATAGTGGTGCAAAACAGGCAAAACAGGAAAATGATCAGAGTTTTTAAAGCTCCCCCAAGCATAGAAATATTTTGTGTATGTGTTCACTGAAGTGTAGTCCATACACATACAACAGCTTCTAATGCCATCTTTGTCTCTTTATCTGACCCTATTCATTTAACTTAGACACCATTTAAAACACAACATTCAAACTTACCTCTGGATCATCCCATTTCAGCTTCCTCATCTGTCTCAAAACCTATGTGGTAGATATAATAAAATGTTAGTTTTTAGTATATATATTTTAAACACAGCTGTTGGTTTAGAAAACAGCACAAGCGCATGCACGCACACACACATGCACACACACATGTACACATGCACGCACACACACACATACACACACACACAAAGATATCAGTTAGGTAATGATAACCTCATATAAGATATTTACATTTGCTATGTTATGTTATGTTATGTTAATGTTATGTTACATATGTTATGTCGAATGACACTGGACACCCATGCATGCTCAGTCCTCCGATGCAGCAGCCATCCCAAACTATTTCTGCTCACTGTTCCCATGAGGAGTTGATTATGGTATCTCCTCTCTTGACCACAAAGATGACACTGACGTGACTGACAAGGATTTACTCCCAGTTCATGCAGTAGGTCTAGAATCAGTGTCTTGTCAGTATCCACTAAATGAGTCCGCACTGCACAGATTATATTAGCCCTGTCCATGCTTCTTTCTGTTTGCGGTGGTGCATTATTTGCCAGCTGGTCTGAGCGTTGTAACCCCTTACTCTGGCATGTCCAGGTGTGTACATTTAGGTTAGTGATGTCAGGTGAGACTTCTTAATGCTGTCTATCCATTAAGAGTGGAAGCTGCAGACGGCAATTTTCTGCAGCATGTTCATGACGCCAAGATATGATTATGATATGTGTGACTTCTTGTTCTGCTGCCCAGCGAGTGTTCTGGAGGCAGCGGTGATCTCCATTGACAGGCTTGATGTAGTTGTCTTGAACACACTTCTAACCTCTTTAATTGTTCTCCCCATCTGGTGTGCTGTGTACATTATAACTTTGATCCGCGCTTCACAGACCAACTGTGCGATGTCTTCTGGTTGTGAATGAAGTTTTACCAATACTTTTATCTCAGCGTCGACCGATGCAGGCAACTTATCTCTGCAGTTATCTCTCTAGTGTGATGACTACATGAGAGAGTGTCTACAAATTCTCGGATGTACACGTCCATTCTCCATGCTGAAGATCACCCAAGTAACTGACCTGCTTAATTATCTCTTCAGCTTCGGCCTTCCAGCAGCGACCTCTCTTTCTGTTATTGACAGTGCTGATTAGGGGGAGATTTGCTGACACGGAGCTGATCCACGACTCTGGTGATTGAGTGAGATGGCAAAACATGACCGCCCACACTTATCGGCATGGCACATGATGGATGGATGGATGGATGGACAATCTCATGTTTGCCTTAACCTGTGCAAGTGTGTGCTTGGTGCCCATCATTGGTAAATGAAGGATGTACCACATGGCCAGGCATGAGGTGTGTCTTGTGCAGCCAAGCATGAGTCTCATTGCTTCATTTTGCACCTTGTCTGATCTTTCTAGATGGGTCTTGCTGTCAGTGAGGAGGCCCAGTCCGTAATATGTGACGCTTAACACAAGACCTTGGTAGAAGCACAGAAAATGAGTTTTCTTATCACAATCACACTTAGGTGTAAACATCCTTGCTCTAACATTTGTCTACTATGGCCAACCTTTTACTGGCACCCACTCAATCACTGTATGGACATCCACTGGGGCACTCCTTCTTAGTTTTCACTTTCTCTGCACACCATCATATCTCAATTGCTTCCAGTTTCCCTCCTTACCTTTACATATCACTTCCATTCATTTACCTGGGATCTTCACTGAACCCCATAACACCAGAATCCCATGGCTATATATATATATATATACATATGTAAGAGTATCAATGTGAAGATTCATGTTAGTATCACAGCCTGGGATTCTGAGATAAGTAGCACATCTTTTTTTCAAATTGTTATGTTCTTTTCATTGTTCTCATTTTTTTCATCTTTACATTCTTCTCATCCCGTTCTTATGCTATAGTCACTGTAGTGCCTTCACCGTGATTATATATTGTGTTTTGTGTATGTTTGGTGATGAAAGATAATCATCACAACGTCCTGTGTTTTTCATAAATTGTGTTCTGTAAAGCTGCATTACTTTGTGTTAATTTATATTATTTACATTTCCACAGCTTTACAACAGTTCCAGTAATGTTATCCATACTTGGCAGCCATTAATCTCTTTCTGGCTCTGATGATCACATTTACATGTGTGTTTGATGTGACAGGACCTCATGTAATACAGATCACTGCAATATGAAGTTATAGCATTATGAGGGTCTGTGACAACTATCAAGAAACAAATGAAAACCATAAGATTTCTGCTTTAGTTTATGTTCTGTGACCTCCACAGTATACACCCTTATGCAGCAAAATATGCCTGGCAATAAATTGTGCAATCTAATGTTTGTGTCTTCATTATTCAAATTCAATAAGGGCAAAACACTTTTTTTTAATTTAGAAAACTACCTGTTCAGCCATAAGTTTGGAAACATTTTTGTAAACCAACGTGTGGATGTGAAACAACAAATTGATCTTTCCACTGGGAATTTTTGGCAAATCTTTTATCAAATGAACTGTAATGCTTGGGCAAATAAACGTTTGACGACATACAACATTAAACTACCAATTCAACCATAAGTTTGGACAGAGTTTTGTGAAGTAGTTAGTGAATATGCAACAACAATTATCTTTTCCGCAGGAACGTTGGACAAATTTTTGCGAAAAGAAGTGTAAACTTTGAGAAAATGTTTGTGGACATACAAGAAATTACCTTCTCCACAGGAACATTAGAAAAATCTTTGTCAAATTAAGTGTAACCTATGAGCAAATGTTTGTGGACATACAAGAAGAAATTACCTTCTCCACAGTAACTTTGGACAAATCTTTGTACAGCAGTTTACGGATATACTCATGCATGGGAGGCCTTTGCTTGCGGGCAACAGCTTGCACCTCTGGGGGGTTACTGTAGTAGAAGGCATTTTCTATCATAGTCTCGTATCTGGTCTCCAGCTTCGTGGCAGACTTCTTTCTCATCATCACTTCCTGCATGAGAACACAGTTCATATATTTATTGGATATGTATGTATACTTATTTTGGTATATTTATAGTTTAGTTTCTTTGTTAGTAAAGGATTGCCTTCCACATGGATACCTCCTTATAAAAGTACTCCAGCCTCCTACTACCGATCGCACTAGGAGGATCTCAGCACAGTGCACAAACTCCAAGGTACCAGTACAAATCTAAATGTGTATATGTAAAAACAATGTTGTGTCAATGGGGGTTGATCTGGCCCTGGGTTAAAGTTCACTTTGTTCCTGCAGCGAGGCGCTATCATCATTTGGAGGTAACATGTTCAATTTCCAGATATGGTAGCTATATCTTTAGGGTAGTATGTTGTCTAGTATGTCCCCTAATCTCTCATTCTTTCTTCAACTTCTATGAGCGCCAATCAATACTTGTGAATGTGTTTATTTGTTGCCCTATGCCATGGCATGAAAACAGTAAGTAAAGTGACATTTCAGGAATTTTCATATTCTCATTTTCGTTGCGAGTAGGCCTGTCAGCATTGTCTATACGTGTGTAACAGATCACCAAGATTTTGTAAATGGTCCAAATGTGTATTACAAACAGGTTTGTAGGACCTCTCTTCACACCATGAGGTGTAATGGGTATATGGTGCTAAACCCATATTTGCATTGACCAATCAGCACTCCAAGGGTCATGTGATCAACATCACACCAGCTGACTTTCTTTTCATCTTCTGCTCTTGATTTCCTTCCCCCCCCCCCTCCCCCACTAAAGAATAGGTCCTCAACCAACTCTCCAAACTGTCCTAACCTATGTGATCTCCTGTAGCTCCCTCCATGTCCTCCCAATATAATTCATCTCTGTCTCTACTCCTCTTCTCTGTGTGTTTTTACGTCTGCCCTTTCATTTTCTCAGTGGGTTCCAGTCAAAGTACTTTCTAGATCAGTGGTTTTTTGGCCCATGCACCCCTTCACCATATGTTCAGAATGTCATCCCCCTCCCCCTTTCGTATTTCCTCCCTATAAATTCCCCCTCCCCTACACAGTATACGTAAAAGTGGAAGCTAAATTTAATAACACATACTAGAACAAGTCTAGACGTCTACATAAAATGTGCTTTGCAGGTCTACTTACGTTATAAAATAAATTTTAAAGGGGTGAGAAGTACAGAACTGTAAAGTGTGGAGGGAAAAACAATATCAAGTAATCGGTTTTTGTATTTACACGATGTTGAAATAATCTTAATTCCCCCCCCCCCCCCCCCCCCACCCCCCTGGAAACGCTAAAATTATCCCCACCGGTTGAAAACCACTGTTCTAGATATACTATTTTCAGATTTTCTCAATGTGTGTCTGGTTTTACATGTAAAATAGAAAGCTTAGAGAAACAACAGAGGAAGATAAACTCTATGGACCACTCAGTGAAATTACAAAGACAGTTAAATTCATACAAGAGACAACATAGCAGTTACAGACACATTTCAAGTGAACGAAAGAAGTCGAAGAAGAAGGAAGTTAATGTCATCAGCAAAGTCCAGATCATCCAGGTATTTGTCAGACGCGTCCACAATGCATCTGTACACATATAATTACATTTAGTTTATATGTGTGATTGGGAATGTCAGAATTTTTATGGTTGAAAAAAGCCAGAATTCTCCTATTCACATATAATACTAACATTTCATTTATCTCTCTGTGTGAAAAAGCCAGAGTTTTCCTAAACACACATAATGTTAATATTTAATTTATCTCATTATGACTGAAAAGGGTAATATTCTTCTATACACATATAATACCAAGATTTATTTCAATGTGACTGAAAAAGCCTGTGTTCTTCTACATACATAATGCCTACATTTCATTCACCTCACTGTGACTGAAAAAGCCATAATTCACCTACACACATATAATAAAACATTTACTGAGCTTTCATAATCAAGATATGGAGTCATCAATGAATGCACTGTTCCAACGGTAATGAATTAAAAATCCATATTTATAATTCAATGGAAAAACAACAAGGTAAAGAGCATCAAAAACACCACAATACCCACCAGATAAATTTTGGTTCGGTAGTGGGAGTCGGGAGATCTGTACAAAAAGCGACCACAGGATTCCAACAAAGCACAGGCCATCTCAATATTGTGGTGCCGAAACTCAAACATCAGCATCTGCTGAGTATTCATAACACATTTCACGAGTGATTAATAATATAAAATAATACAGCATGTAAGTTTAGTTTTTTTCATTTCCTCGCATTAAACTTAAGTATAGTCTATTCATGTGCTACTACTTCTAGTGTACTGGACTGATTTTTGCATGTGGATTTCCCTTTTCCCTGTTACCAGTGTCCATTGCCATCAGGCAAACTCACTCTGACTTCCCCTTGTCAAGAACAAGAATTCAACATTTTAGTCCAACTGACCGGTATAGGGGGGATAAAACTGTATTTACCTTTCAAAACTGGGAATATGACAATTTATAAGCATGGGGTTATAATCTCACAGCTTGGAGAAGTGACTAAAGTATGAGAAAAGTGGCTGACCAGAGAGAAAATTTACAATTTAAGAGAATGATTTAAAATTATGAATTTAAAAGCAAGGGTATATACAAATTTAAAAACAATGCAAACAATTTAAAATAGCAGAACATTATTATTAACATAAAATTGTCGTAGATTCAGCGACATTTCAAGATTCCTTTGTCGTTGCCGTCATTGTCATCTTCATCTTCATATTTGTCATTGTCTTTGTCTTCATCTTCACCACCATCTTTGTCTTTGATGTCATCTTCATCACTGTCATTGTCATCTTCGTCGTCTTCATCTTTTTCATCTTCTTCTTCTTCTCCCACTTCTTCTTTGTCTTCTCATTCATCTTCTTCTTCTCCTTCTTCAGGTGCCTCTTCTGAAGCAGACATCAGCTATCTTATCTCTCCAATCTTCTCTGCCATCTGATATTTTGATGACTTGGTGCTTTTTATGTTGCTATTAGTTGCCCAGTTGTTTAACCTGTCCACGTGCATTGTTCTGTTTTTCTCTTGCCTAGTATCTTGTCTAGTTAAAGTTAGTTGCATATCCTTTACAGGACGTTGCAATCAACCCCAGCATTTTTGGCTGTTTGTGATTTCTTGGGAAGTTTACGTTCAGAAGTTTGCTATTACTTTCTGGACAACTGTTTCCTTCAACAATTGTATGAAAACCAACGCAAGGCAGTCTGCTTCCAAATGGCCCACAGCTGTGTTTTGAGTCTGCTATGTGGGATTATAAACTGTGTTCATAACCCTCTCACCACAGAGCCGGCTTGTCCAGCATTTCAAGACATAAGTAAACAAAAATATATCTGAAAAAAACATACCTTGAGACATTGTAAGGCTTCGATTTTTGGACACACCTTAAATTTCACAAGTTCACCTGTAGAAAGATAAATGAGTCCTGGCGTAGTAAATGAAATTCAAGAACTACATATGCATGCAAAAAGAGTATAAACGACTTACAACTGGCATCTCTTGAGCAACCAAAATTATCAAGATAATTAAGTAACTCAATTTTAACATGAAAAAAAAAACCAGCATGAGTGATGGTGCAGACCTGAGAACTGCATTATAACAAACAATTCACACCTATTATGTCACACTATTATACAAAACATGAAAACCATAAACTGATTAGAGAAATTAGACATAGACAGTCACATTTTTTCGACACACTATGAGAAGAAGCAAGCAGACCTAGAAGCAAGTACCTGGATGGCTTGGCCTTGTGGCATGGTCGGGACAGAAACACGGAGCTGATCCACGACTCTGGTGATCGAGTGAGATGGCAGAACATGACCGCCCACGCTTACCGGCATGGCACATGATGGATGGATGGATGAGAAGAAATAAACTAGAGAACTTGGTGACAACTGACAAGGTTGAGAGGAAAAGAACAAGGCAGAGGCAGTGGAGTAAATATCTGGATGGCTTAGCCATGTGGCATGGTAGAGACAAGAGCTGATTCACAACTCTGATATCTTGTAAGATGGCGAAACATGACCACCTGCGCTTATCGGCAGGGCACATGATGATGATTACATTACTTCCTGTCAGCTGACCTACAGAGCTCATAGCCTTCAGATCAGATTTTGTGACCTAGTATTCAGTGTGATTTTTGGACTTCTCAGGACCTCAACTAAGTGACATTTTTGGTAATCTTTTTAACATATTTGTCTCTTTGTTGTTGGTTTTTTTAGGGAGGGGGGAGGGTAGGTGGGGGGGGGGGGGGGTGTGGTTCAGAAGTGCAACCCTACAAATCAAATCAAAATCAAATCAACTTTATTAGGGTCACAAATTGGGCGCGCAGGCCCGTCTTACATTCGGCCCTTCACCGAAAAATTGTGAAGGACAAGTAAAAACCTCAATGGGAAACTATCACATTATGCACCACAAGATATGGTCACTATCATTGCAGTCACCTCTACTTCCCAAGATGTTTGCTGGTACTCATTTTAAGTTGCATCAACCAGGACATTTTTTTTAAATTTGAATCTGCCCAGGTGTGGATCGAACCCATGACCAACAGGCTGGCAGAAGAGCATCTAGCCACAATGGTACCATAGCTCTCAGCATATAAAGTTAAAGTTAGTTGCATGTCCTCTACAGGACATCGCAATCAACCTCAGCATTTTTGGGCTGCCTGTGATTTACTAGGCACGTTCTTGTTCAGTAGTTTGCCATTGCTTTCTGAACGACTGACGCTCATACAATTGTTCAAAATCAACACATGATGGTCTGCTTCCAAACTGCCTGCAGCTAATTTCAAACATGGCATCCGGGAAGGTTAACCCGGTCAACAAATACCCGCAGAAGTCAGATGTGTCGGCCTATTGGCGCAAGAACGCAGCTCTGCTGTAAATAGGCACAACGCAATCATGTCCAGAAAAAAAAAAACTCCGGATGAACGCAGAAGAAGAAGAAACATGGCATGTGGGGCTGCTCATCACGTCTGCTACCCTTTCACCACACATGCAGTAATTCTGCAGTATATGATGGCTTCATCAAATTCGAACATGGCACAGGGTGAACTTACCAATAAAACGAACAATTTTCAACTTGGTCTCTATGTTGATCTGATCTTTTTTTCTCACCTAAGGAAATACAAGTAATATGATTCTATGCATTAATATTCTAAGTTAATGCCAATATCTCAGTTTACTTTCAGAACAAGTATTTTGTTTAAAAGCAATCACAATGATGGTATAAATAAAACGAAATAACAATAGCTTATTTAAAGCATTTATTATAATGTGATGAAAAGTGTGATAAAATAATCAATAAATAAATCCACACATAAATGGACTGTGGCGTAAATGAAATACTTAATAAAAGAAATAATAAAATCAGGACAAGGAGAAGGAGCAAAAGACATGGATAATTGAAATAAAGACAAGGATGAATAAGATCTGATGAATAAAATGACAGTTGCAGGGATGATTATCAAAGAGACAAAGGAGAAGAAGTATAAGTGGTGTAGAAGAAGAAGTAGGAAGAGTAGAAAGAGCAGAAGGACAAGCAAGAAAAGAAGAAACAAAAGTTCAGGCACAATTAAGAATACAAGTAGTGAATTAACATAATGTCAAATGATGCGAGGCTGATGCAGACAGACTTCACATTACAAAAGATCTATTGAATAGTAACAATTTAAACATTCAAAAAGAACGTATTTCCTCAGTGAGTTTAAATACAGGAGCCACAAACAATAGGTTGCATGATTTATTGCCTGGCATATTTCGCTGCATCTCATCAGGTGCATACTGCAGAGTTATATAATATATAAAGTGAATAGATGAGTAATATTTGGGCTGTTCTGGATCAGCCTTGCATCTCATGATTTTGTTTTAATTGTTACTGAACAATTAGGTATTTCGAATTTTCACATCGAGGGCAAGTCGCCTTAACGGAAGCCGGCCACGTGTTAGAAAATGGCACGTGGCAAGAAAAACTCCACTAGACACCCGAGGTTCAAAATGAGCAGCGTGGAAGCCGCCAAGACTATCAAGATGATGAAAGAAGACAACGTGTCTGCTAGCCGCAGCACATCGCCAGAACCTGAAGAAACATTAAATGAAGTTGCCACTTCTACACCAGATGAAGCCGCACCCGTAGCTCAACAGATGTCAGAAACTACAACTTTAACTGAAGCCAGCAGCAGCTGTGAAGTTTTCAACAGCAACAAGACGAAACAGCCCAGTTTATCAAAGATCTCAACATTGGAGGAAACTACAACTGAGGACTTCACCGGCAAATTGCTGCTAAAACAGACAAGCGTGGGAGAAGCCAAACTGTCGGCGCTACCAACAGACAAGATAATTAGTCTGTTGGAAAACGAGCTGGGAAGACACAGCATCGCCCAGCTGCGCAAGACACCTGATGGAGTAGTGGTCTCCATCAACAAAAACCCAAAGACCACAGCGCTTATGCAGAAAATCGCTCAAGGAGAGAAGGCCGACATCAAGCTTCACCACGGCATCACAATACAATCAACTGACACAGCATGATGAAACAATGGGTCATTAAACGAGTCAAGACCCATCTCACCAACGACCAGATCAGGGAGATGCTGACAAAGGAGAACAAGAAACTCAAGATCACCAGCGCTGAGAGGATCATCGGAAAGAACAACATCCCCTCCACAGTCATCATAGTAACATTGGAGGACAGAGTGATCCCTCAATACATCAGATGGGACAAGAGAGACCAAGTTCCAGAGCACTACATACCGAGAGTGCTGCAGTGCTCTAAGTGCCTGCAAGAGTGAGGTTGAGGTTTGCAGATACTGCTCTGGACCTCATCCATACAGTCAGTGCCAGCATGCAAAGACCGACACGGACTTCAGGAGGCCTAACACTAATAGAAAATGCGCCAACTACCTCGGCAACCACGGCGCCAGGTACCTCAGCTGCCCCTGCCACCAAGACAGCAAGGAAGCTATGAAGAACGCTATCAAAACTAACCTGCCCTATAAAGAGGCTAGGAGGCAGTACAAGGCCACCAATCGACTCACAAAAAGCGACAAAGTGCAACTTGAATTCCAACTGAAGGACCTGCGATCAAAATTCAACAGCATGGAGGAAGAAAACGAGAAGACGCAAGTAACACAGATAACAGCCGTTCAGTGCATCCTGGACAAACTGAAGCAAGTTCAGCAGAAGATAGATCAGGATGTCGCTTGAATGGCTGCTATAAAGGCTGAAACAGACGAAACTATCAAAGATCCAAGAAGAAAGAGTCAAGACAGAAGAACCTCTCAAACAGATACAAGAAGAAAGAGCACAGATAGAACAACTCAAGTCCAAGACCGAAACACAAGAAGCAGAAGATGCAAAGTCCTAGACAGAAGAAGGACTAAGAAACGAGGAGAGAGAATTCCACAGCGACAGCGGCGAAGAAGTGTGGCCGGAATGAGGGCATATAAGCGCAATGGACGATTGACCCACGTAGCAGACCATCTGAGAAGACTCGATCGACGCCAAGAAAGACCAAGAACACCCGAACCAGAAAATGCAAAGACCCAGACAAAAGAAGAAGCAACAGATGAAGAAGTAGAACTGGATGAAAACGGCAGCCTAAACCAAGAACAATGGCCCGAGAACTGTTATCACTCCACACCAAGCTCGAACTGGCGAACACCGAGAAGATTCGAAGGCAAGCCAAGACGGGGAAACAGGAGGAACACCAGAAGAGACGACTACTGGTAAAGCTCCCTGAAGGAAACAGCACCATAAGACGGGGTGGGACCACAATTACTCCGGGCCTCAACATGTCCAGACATGAAAGACCTCATCAAGAAGTAACGAACGCAATCAACCCATCAGAAGCTGGGAAGCTGACAACAAGCAGCCCAAAGTATGAAAGAAAAACTACAAGCTACACCATAAACACCCCTACATAGCCAAATCAAAAACTCGAAGGCTAAATGGGGGTACCCGTACCAGAAATTGGAATTGGAATATTTGGGCTGAAATATATCACGTAGACAGTCACCGACATTGCATGTGGAGTATTTGTTATCCCAAAGTTAATCGTAGAACACTATAAAGTCTTTCTGTCTGCATAAACCAGATTTTAAATACCTAATTGTTCAGTAACAATTAAAACAAAATCAAGAGATGTAAGGCTGATCCAGATGAGCCCCTACTGGTAAGACATCCATTTCCCCTTGTATTATTTAAGTTCCAATCAATACTTATGTTCTATTAATCTTGATTCAAGATATCATTTCTTACATGCCACTTGAAGTCTGACTTTAGTGTCTGCACAAGATCTGATGCCAGTTCTGGCATGCACGGTTCCAAAATGGCCACTAGTCTGGAGTAAAATGGAAGGAGGTCGTATCTGCAACAAAAGTTAAAATCTTTTCGAATGGAGAATTACACAGAGACAAAAATGCAAACCAGGCATAAATAACCATTGTTCTGCTGAAGGTGACAAAAATAAAACACTGCTGGTCTACGAAATGTGAATTTCAATTTGTTGTATATTTAATACACATAGTGTAGCAAAGATGTATTGATTCATGCATTGATGAATTTGTTTGTTCATCCATTCATTCTCCCCCCTCCATCACTGTTTATTTCTCTAAACAGCTGTGATATTTAATATGGCCAATGTATGTCAGTTTCTGCAACATGACACTGTGTATGAGGCAGTTTTCTTCAATTCTCAGATCTTCAAGAATGTCAGTATATTTATTCTATTTGCTCCACAATATTCTCAGATCTTCAAGAATGTCAGTATATTTATTCTGTTTGCTCCACAATATTCTCAGAACTTTTCTGTAACATTTAAGCTCAAAAGCCCAAACTTAAACTTGACTCACTTTCTAACTTGCATTTTAGATTCTACTTCTGTTCTTAAACATGCTAGATTTAAATTCAATATTCAAACATTACTGCTAGATTTAAAATCTATACGTAAACATGATTTCTGGGCTCAAGCTCTCTACTCACCGAGTTCTGTGTACAGAAAGGAGGGCTTTGACCAGTTTTTTACGGTTGGATTTAGTATTGAAATTCATACAGAATTCAATTGCTGCCTGAAAAACAAATTTTCCAATGCAATATTTTGAAAACACATTCACTTCAATTAAAGAACACATAACAAAATAATAAATATTCATAATAACATAACGTTTACAAACAATATTTCAACATAATAATGGCATCAAAATACACCTGTTTATTCTTAATTTTCAGCTCACAACCTATTCAACGGATCTGTGACAAAAGGGTTATGAATGCAATTTGTAATCCTGCATACCACGTTCGAAAAGCAACTGTGGGTGATTTGGAAGAAGGCCGCCTTGCATTGGTTTTCATACAAAGGTATTAGTGCCGGTCGTTCAGAAAGTAATGGCAAACTACTTAGAGTAAACTTGCCAAGAAATCACAAACAATTAAAATATATCCAGTAATTAATAACATCCCACGTGTGTAGGTGCTAGTGTTACCGGGAGGGGGGCATAAAGGAAGTAACTAACAGTAATATTGTAACCTATCTTCATGTCGTAAGAGGCCACTAGAGAGGGTTGGTGGAATGAAATTGGCTTCGTCACCCTGTAGAAACCTTCAGCTGCAAAATCATGATCAAGTCTGCAAAGGAGTTCATGTATACCGCAGGCTGGGTTGTGGAGGTAGAACAGGATGAAATCAGATTGTGCTTGTGGCCAAGGAAGGAAGGAAGGCAGGCAGGAAGGCAGGCAGGAAGGGAGGCAGGCAGGCAGGCAGGCAGGCAGGCAGGCAGGCAGGCAGGCAGGCAGGCAGGCAGGCAGGCAGGCAGGCAGGCAGGCAGGAAGGAAGGAAGGAAGGAAGGAAGGAAGGAAGGAAGGAAGGAAGGAAGGAAGGAAGGAAGGAAGGAAGGAAGGAAGGAAGGAAGGAAGGAAGGAAGGAAGGAAGGAAGGAAGGAAGGAAGGAAGGAAGGAAGGAAGGAAGGAGAGTTTGTCATAATTACAATTACTCAAATTAAATCAGTACTTTTGTCACAATAATTTTACTACACATTTGTGGTTACCTTATCAATCATATCCCTGTTGACACAGTTGGGCAAAGAAGCCAGGAATGAATCGAACTGCACCCGCATGAGTGTGCCGGTCTCTGTGTCGTCTTCTGAGATTAACCAAATGTGTAAACATACATCAGGACCAGTTGCACTAACACACAATAAGCTAGCTTCACAATTAACGCAGACTCGTATGGAAATCATTATCATCACCATGTGGCGTACCTATAAGTATGGGTGGTTTGCCATCTTACTTGATCACCAGAGTATTGAATCAGGTCTGTGTTCTTGGTCAAGTCTGCCAGGTATTTATCTCTTTGTCTTACCCTGGCTCTTTGCTCATCAAAGTTTGTCTGCTGTCACTGGGTTTTCAAGTGTTGCGCTCCCCATAACATGAACAAAACATCTGCACAGTCTACATCTAATTTCTCGATTCAATTTACAGTTTTCATTTGTTTCTCATTTTAGTTCAAAAGCCCTGATTTTATTTTCATCAAAAATAAAGAAATAGAAAATGTCACTAAGTCTTAGTACCTTGGCCCCAAAATTAACAACATAAACTGTTGAAAAAAAGTCAAACACAGACTAGCTATAACAATAGTACACAACCAAAATTACATGTATGGCAGCAGTCCCTTGATGGTTGTAGCTCCTTACACACAATTCCCAACCCTGTCTATATCCTTAAAGCTCATGAATATTCTAAACCAGCTGTCAGCAACCTACGGCATGTGTGCTAAGTGTGGCACGTGGAACAATTTTCAATGGCATGCTGAATTAATTGAAATACGGTATATGTTATCATTGAGAAACTATTTTTTATTAAATAGAAGCATATATTTTTCTTAAAGCTATTCCTGTTCTTACATGCCTTCTAACCAAAGTTGTTAGACAGTGGAAGTGAGAATATTTAATCTGATGCAAATTAACTGAGTGAATGTGAAACAAAAATGAGAAACTTGAGATTTTATTTCCGTCCTTTCTCCACTTCTCTCCTGTCACCGGTACCACCAACTCTATAGTTCATTACGCTATCGCATACTCATGCTAGTATAGTCTTTTGACCATATCACACTAGTTGGTGTTGTTATTAAGTAATATGATGTGGTTAAAATGACTCAGAAAAAAGGCAAAAACATTATATACGCTGGATTTAAGACTTTTGGACAAACGGATATGGATTAGACCATGGTGGTCTATGACTCAGAAAAAAAAAGACAAAAATATGATATACCTTGGATTCAAGTATTTTGGACAAACGGATATGGATTAGACCATGGTGATCTATGACTCAGAAAAAAAAGCACAAACATGATATACCCTGGATTCAAGAATTTTGGACAAATGGATATGGATTAAATCATGGTGGTCTGAGGTTGACACGTTGAGTGACTCTGCAACATTACTTGTGCACAACATTACAAAATAATTGCTGACCCCTGTTCTAGACAATCAGTCAAATATTTTAAATAGAGAATAGAAACAAAAGAAAATATTCATACCTTCAGCTTCAGGCAAAACAAATCTTTCCTCTTCTACTTCTCCAACAGCATCTGCTCCAGCTTCTTGCCTCTCAGCTTCCTTCATATTCTCCTCAATCTGTTCTGTTTCTAACTCTTTCTCGATATCATCGACGGCAAGGTGGTCCATCTCTGAGACAAGTAACAGAGCATAATCAGACCGTTTCAATGTGAAACACTGCCACTAGCTTCTTCTATGTCTTCTTCTTCTGCCTTACATCTCCCAATAGAGGCAGGCCCTCAATTAACTCTCTCTAAGCCCCTTGTAGGCCTGTTCATGACTGATTGGATTTTACAGCTAAAGTTTTCTATGGGATGAGGACGCCAATTCATGCAGTGGCTGGCATGCTTCCATGCCAACTCTTAGTCGCCTCCTGCAACAGGCATGGCAGGTTACAATGTTACTATTCTTTGTTTATCATTTGGGTCCAGTAGCATACGGGCATGTGTTACACGGATTCACATTATGTTGACACCAATTATTGTTCAAATGGATCAATCCCAAGCACACTGGCTTTCACTACCTTTGAAATTGTTTTATATCGACTTATTTAACTCTTTATGTTCCAAACAAGGCATCATATGTGACTGGCTATACTTTTCTACAGGGTGTGTGAGTGTGACATTCTAACAAGGACCTGTATGTGAGAGAACACAATAATATATACTGAGAGAGAGAGAAAGAGAGAGAAATAGAGAGAGAGAAATGAGTGAGAGAGAGAGAAGGAGGGAGAGAGACAGACATACACACACACACATTAAACAACAAAATGAGACAAGTAACATTATCTGGTCTCGTATTATGAATAGAAAAACTATAACAAATTCTAACAATTGGAAAGATAGAAAAAAAGAGATAGCGGACGGCAACGGAAGATTCTTCACAGCCATTCATCATGGCACGGGAAAATATCAAAACTGCTACATTCTGTTGGAGATCGCAGGGTGTTGAGAAGTTGGCTAGTTGACAAGGCAATTAACTGATGATGATGATGATGATGATGATGATGATGATGATGATGATGATGATGATGATGACGATGACGATGATGATGATGATGCGCATTCATGTATACTCACATATGCAAGTATATTCAGTCTCTCTCTCTCACTCACTCAATCTCTCTCGCACACACCACCCACACACACACAAAGTGGGAAGATAACAAGAAGATACTAATGAACAGTGATGTACAACCACAGCAAGAGACAGAGTGCTGGAGATTCAATGCAGTAATCTTCATTGTGGAGACGCCATGTGAATGACTATTATAATGTATATATACACATATTCACATGCGCATAGGTGACTGTGATCTAGTCAGATATACAGACCTTCCTCCAGTCCGGTATCTGCATTCTTTAGATCATCTTTGGAACTGACGTTTTCACTATCTCTGTAGAGAATCTGTAATAAGCATATAAGTATGTAGGTATATGTGTCTCAGCAACATAAACATCTTTATACGTGCCTCAGTTCTTATACATAAAGTGTTTATATGTGCCTCAGTTTGTATATTTAAACATATTAATATGTACCTTTCTCTAAAACAGCTGAATAAATTATGGAGTGGGACAGACAGAACTACAAAAATTAGATTTTTAAGAGCATGCATCTTTCCCATTGCAACATACACATGTGAGACATGGACACTTACTAAACAAGCTGAACAGCGCATAAACGCCTTTGAATATAAATGTTATAGACGAGTTCTAAAAATATCTTGGGTAAAGAAAAGAACAAATGCATCCATACTTCAAGAGTTGAATACTGAAGAAGGTTGGCTATTAAAGACGATAATATTGAAATATTTTGTTCACTTGAAACGTCACGAAAGTTTGGAGAGAACAATAATGGAAGGGTATATGCCTGGGAAGAGAGGAAGAGGAAGGCCAAAGAGAAGATGGGTGCAGGATGTGGCAGATGATCTCAAGACGGGTGTATCAGACGCGGGACATCTTGCTTATGATTGAGAGGTTTTCCAGAAGGTTGTTATGGGAGTGAGGTTCTGCAAAGGACATGCTACTGAATGAATGAATGAATATGTACCTCCGCTCATACAAGTAATGGTATTCATACATGCCTCTGCCATTATCAGTAAATATATCTATATGTGCTTCATCTCACATAAGTTAATATATTTATATGTACCTCATCTCTTTTAAGTAAATATATTTATATGTGCCTCATCTTGCATAAGTAAATATATTTATATGTTCCTCATCTCTTATATGTATATACATTAATATGTGCCTCCCCCTTTATATTTACACAAATTGATATGTGTCTCAGCTCTTATGAAAACATCATTATACGTGCTTCTGCTTTTTTTTTATATACATGTATGTATATGTGTCTTGGCTGTTACATATAAGCATATTTATATGTGCATTGGCTCTCATATCAGAACATATTTATATGTTTATAAATTCCTTAACTCTGATATAAATGTATACATATTTCCCTCAACTGTGAAAAATAAATATAAAATAATGTTTATAAATTATTTATATAGTTTAACTTAGATCTGACTAATGAATATCAATGACATAGCTAAAATATATGGCATAAAGATAAATGCTAGCACGACAAAGGTTTGGTAATTGCCAAACAAACCCAGATAATTTAAGATAATTTATATCTAAGGAAAGACCACTAAACAAGTTTAAAAGTTTTTCTATATGGGCAAAATAATTATAGAAGATATTCGATGTGAAACTGAAATAAAATCAAGGATTGCAGTAGCAAAAAAGGCTGAAAGAAACAAGCATTCAAGCATCAAGTAACACCCTGTTGAACTGCAGAATGACAATGCATATCTGGCTCTGAAACATGAACTCTAAACAAAAGAGATGAAAAGCAATAGGAAGATTTTGTGATGTGGTTTTATAAAAGGATGCACGAATGAGCCGGACAGAAAAGAGACCACATGAACAAGTTATTAAAGACATTGGAGAAAACAGACAAATGCTGAATATCATACACACATTTTTAAAAACCTTGCCTTGGATGGTTACAATATGAAGCATGGAGATCAGCTACAGAAAATTCTGGAGGGCAAGAGAAAAAAAAAAGTCCTAGGGAAAACTACATCACACACGCATGCAAGCATGTTGGGGCACAGACTTATGCTGAGCTAGAGAGAGTTGCTGACAATGAAGGAACATGATCAGACGACTTCAACATCAGTCTTTGGACAAACTGAACTAATGAATTAATATCTTATAAGACTAACTCACATCACTTGATGATAACTGTGCATCTAATTATACTGTATGCTCCCTCTATACTGTGAAAACTAATAAAATTAATCCATCCATCCATCATGTGCCATGCCGGTAAGCGTGGGCGGTCATGTTCTGCCATCTCACTCGATCAACAGAGTCGTGGATCAGTTCCGTGTTTTTGTCTCGACCATGCCACAAGGCCAAGCCATCCAGATACTTGTTTCTAGGTCTTCCCCTTGGTCTGTTCCCCTCGATCTTACCAGTTGTCACCAAGTTCTCCAAATCATTTCTTCTCATAACATGCCCAAAAAATTGTGACTGTCTACGTCTAATGTCTCTGATCAGTTTACGATCTTCATTTGTTTCTTGAAGGACTTGTTCATTGGTCTTTCTGGCTGTCCATGGTATTCTTTGCATTTTCCTCAGAAACCACATTTCTACAGCCATCAGATGTTTCTCAGCCTGGCTGCTCATTGTCCAAGCTTCACATCCATATAAAAGTACAGGTTCTATGTAGCATCTCAACACTCTTTTTCTCGTTTCAATTGACATCTTTTTATTGGTCAGTATGTTTTTCATCTTGCTAAAGGCTACTTTTGCCATGGCGATTCTTGTTCTAATCTCTTCAAGGCATCTCCCATCAGATGTTATTACTGTTCCGAGGTAATTGTACCTATTCACTTGTTGAAGAATATTCCCATTTACTTGTATATTACATTGTGGTATTTCGTCCTTCCTAGTGACGACCATAATCTGTGTCTTTTTACAATTTAATTCTAACCCTTGTTGTTCACTGTGTGTAACAACCGCATCTACTAAATTTTGCAGGTCCTGTTCATTATCTGCAATCAAGACTGTATCATCTGCATATCTAATGTTATTGATGCATCGTCCCCCAATGTTGATTCCTTCCATATTTTCAATATTTCTGAAAATATTTTCACTGTACAGGGAAAACAGATCTGGAGACATTACACATCCCTGTCTCACACCTCTCTTAATAGGCTGATATTGGCTTACTTCATTATCAACTCTTATGGCAGCTTGTTGTTTCCAATATATGTTTTTTACAAGTCTAAGGTCTTTCCCATCAATTTGTAGATCTTCAAGCATCCTTATCATGTTGACATGTCTCACTTTATCAAAAGCCTTTGTGTAGTCAATGAAGCAAAGGTGTAGATCTTTGTTTACTTCTATAGAACGTTCGATTACGGTTCTCAGTATATACACAGCATTTACTGTACCCTTGCCTACTACAAACCCACATTGTTCTTCTCCTATTTCAGGTTGTATTTTCCTCCTAACTCTTTGCATGATAATTCTTAGCAAAATCTTCGTGATGTGACTCATTATACTAATTGTTCGATGTTGATCACATTCCAAGGCTCCTGATTTCTTTGGGATTGCAATAAATATAGAATTACATAACTCATGAGGTATGTTTCCAGTATCATATATTGTATTAAGCAGACTGGTAACTTTATCTATTCCATATTCTTCTAAAGCATTAATCATTTCTGTTGTGACGCTGTCTGGACCGGGGGTTTTGCCAGATTTCATATGATTAAGAGCATTCTGAACCTCCATCTTCAAAATTGCTGGCCCTTCATTGTTATTTTGAACAATATATTGTTCGTCTCTGCTATCGTCATAAAGGTTTTTCACGTAATCTGACCATACATGTAAAATCTGATCTTTTTCTATTATGACTCTTCCATCTTTTGTCTTTAGGCAGCCTGCTGACGTACGTGTTCTTTGATTAGTAATCTCCTGAATTCTTTTGTGCATTAGTTTCGCATTTTTACTGTTGTGTTGTTTTTCAATTTCTCTGCAATTTTTCTCAAGCCATGTTTCTTTAGCCTCCTTACATAAGGTTCTGACTTTTCTGTGAATTTCTTCATATTTGGCAGGATTATTTTTGTTCTGTCTTCTTGTTTCCATTAGTTGTAAAATTTCTTCAGTCATCCATGTCTTACGGCCAACTTTCTTTACTTTTGGAATAGTTTTTTCTGCTGCACAACTGATTGAATTCTTCAGCATTTCCCATTGATCATCTACATCTTGAAATAGGATCTCTAGATCAGACAATAAATCAAATTTGTTCTTTACTTCTATGTTAAAATTATCTTGTATTTCTTTGTCAGTTTTCAATTTGCACAAGTCATATTTAGGGTTTCCTGCTGTATACTTGACTTTCTTTAACTTTACCCTCAATGTGCCAGTAATTAATCTGTGATCACTGTAACAGTCTGCATTTGGAACTGTTTTTACAACTGTTAATGCATTTCGAAACCTTTTGCTTATCAGGATGTAATCTATCTGGTTTTTAATCCTGCTGTCTGGACTCCTCCATGTCCATAATCTTCTAGGATGTTGTTTAAACCAGGTGTTTCCTACAACCAATTCTTGTTCTTTTGCCCATTCTACAAGTCTGTAACCTCTTTCATTTCTCTCTCCCAAACCATGGTTGCCTACACTGTATCCATCGCTTTGCTTTCCTATTTTTGCGTTGAAATCACCCATTATGATATTTATGTCTGATTTTTGACAGTTCTTCAAAGCAGACTCCATGTCATTATAAAATTCCTCTATACTTTCTTCACTGCTTTCACTTGTTGGGGCATATACTTGAATTACATTTATTTTAAAAGGTCTTCCGTTTAATTTTACTAATAGAACTCTGTCTGACACAGCCCAATATCCTTTGACAGAATTTGATGTTTGTTTGTTTAATATAATGGCTACACCTCTTTGCTGTTCTTCTCCCCCCGAGTAAATAATCTTACAATCCTCTCCTGTCCTTATCCCTGCTCCTCTCCATCTCGTTTCCGATATTCCTAATATGTTAATCTTCTCTCTCTCCATTTCTTTTTTGATGTCCTCCAACTTTCCATCTGCATTCATTGTTCTAACATTCCAAGTTCCTACTTTCAATGATATTAATCTTTTGCACCTAGTAGCCTGTTGACGGTCTGGAGTCACCTGGTGCGCATGACTATCCCTACCGGGCGAGGCTGCTCCTATGGAGCACCCATTTACGCCGTTTCTCTGATTATCGATAAGTGAACACAACATGATTTTCTTGGCATGTGTAAAGAAGGTAGTTTGCCATTGCTTTCCTTCCCAGCAGTGACCATACTGGTCAGTGACCGTAGCCATTGTCTCCTCAAAAAAGGAGATCCTCTGCCTACCGTCGTGAAGGTGTAGACCATAACCTACAACTATCTGTCGGCTGCTCTTCATCTTCATCCACCACCTGCACCCATGGCTTCACGTAACCCTGATCGGGGGGCTAAACGGGTACTCCACCTTGCCCAAGGGTGTCCCGTAGGCTAGCGGAGGGAAGGAGGCGCCTTACTTCTCCTTTGATAGGGGATACCCCTACCCCGCTACCTACCTCCGGCATTATGCTACCAATTAATAGGGAGGGAAAAAGAGATTGAGGAAGGCAGAAAAAGAAGATACTGGACATTCTCTCATCATGACACAGAAAGATCTAATGAATTGATTTGCAATGCTAAACAATTGTGGATAGGCCTGATCTCCAATACCTGTTGACTAGAAACTTAACCATGATGATGCTGCATTACTTAATGTAGCATATGGCACAAGATTTTACCAAATGTATTTTTATTAATACAATCCCTGATTAACATACTGGATCTAACTTAACCATCAGACAGAATATTAATTACCAGATGACTATTCATTACACAGAAACAACTTAACAATTTATCACAAACAGCCCATCAACAATTTATCAGCAAACCATCAACAATCTATGGTGAACACTGATGTACAACCATAGAAAGAGAGAGAGAGTGTTGGAGATTCAATGCAGTAATCTTCATTACTGAAGCAAATCTCATAAGAACTATTTTTTGGCCGGCATTATGCTACCAATGTCAAATATGGACCCTAATGAGCCCACAATCATAACAGAGATGAGATGCCTTAGAAGGGCTGTGGAAGTAGCCGTGAGAGATAGAATTAGGAATGAGGATATTAGAAGAGACAAATCATACACTTCATTAAAGAACAACAGATGAAATGGTTTGGTCACCTTACAAGAATGCCCTGATGCCATCTGCCACAAAGAGCCACAATGAAGAAATATGATGGAAAACTACATAAAATATAGGAGTGATAATATCAGAAACAACCTTAGAGAAATGAATACCAACTTACAGAGCATTAGAAGGAGTGCATAAAAGGTCTTTACATTTCCCTCCACGCCACTTCAAAGAAGAAGAAAAAGATCAACAACCTACCAATAATTTATAACAACCAATCATTAACATTGGGGAAACATCTGTATAATGAAAAATGACTGGTAAACATGCAAGATATAAGGCTGTAGACAAGCATGATGTCAACGCCATTCAGATCAGACTATAAAAAAGACCATCAAAATCTTAACATTCTATCATCAACAAATTATCATCAACTTACTCCAGGGATAAAGGCTCGTAAGTCAGGCAAGGTTTCATAGAAACAGCGAGTATCATCATCTTCAAATAAGGTTTTGTCTCCATCGTACTGAAACTGAGATAAAATTGTGGTATACTATTAATATTGCTGAAACGTGGAACTATTTAAAAGTGTGCAAAATGTTACAAATAGACAAAATGAACACACACAAAAGTAACAGTTCTAAACAAATAACAAATGAAAATAGAATTACTCAGCGAGATCAAGGTTCAATAAATAAGTATGGAATAAATATATTTAAAAAAAAAAAAAATATATTCAGGAACATAAGAAGGCACATTAAAAGTAAAAGTAAGTACAAGGGTCATTTAATAAATATTGGGATTTTTTTTTTTTTCAGGATAACCCAAACACGAAGATATTAAATTTGGTAACTGCTCCGAAGTGAACAGTACACATCTGACGCTTGGTGGTGGGATGGGCAAGTATCAGAAGTTTTCACATACGTACTTTGTTTTTCAAAATAGCATCAGACCAGGTGACTCCAGTGCAGGAACAGTGTGGGGCAAAGACATTTTTGGTGAAAGAAGATTCAAAGCCCGTTGAAATTCATCGTTGACTGTCATGTGTGTTTGGAGAAGAAACTGTAGCACGTTCTTCAGTGTTCAAATGGCGTAAATATTTTGGTGAATATTATTAATCCATTGAGGATGAGCCCCATTAAGATCATGCGATAAGTGTCATTACTAGTGAAACCATACAGTGTCAAAAGGGTTGTTTTGGACAACCAGCGAGTTACTGTACGCATGGCTACTGACATAAGC
This sequence comes from Cepaea hortensis, assembly GCA_963921405.1. Lineage (NCBI taxonomy): Eukaryota > Metazoa > Mollusca > Gastropoda > Stylommatophora > Helicidae > Cepaea > Cepaea hortensis. Next base: position 22,447,467 of record OY992882.1, on the reverse strand, counting down.
AAATGTCCTGTGGACATTATCATCAGCTTTTACTTACATTTTCATAAAATTTCCCACTGATGGGTGTCAAACCAACTGAATTTTGACCAAAAACAGCAACAGCAGCAATTTGCCGACAACTGTTGGATTGGATGAACGTGAAGGTGACAATTTTCTACCCCGCATCATTACAACCAATGAGAACAGATGAGACATGAGTGCATCACTACATGTCTGAAACACCTGTCTTACAGTTCTGACTTTGCTCTGGGTGATTTTTCACCTTTCCAGCCCTCTGATAAAACATCCTGTTTGACACTGATGACGAAGTGTGTCAATAAGTTCGCCAATGACTCAAGAACCAGCCAAAGAAATGTTATGTTGCCGAAATACAGAAGCTCATAGCCCGATGGGAAAAATGTCTTGCAGTGGTTGTTGGCTTCATCAAAAAATAGGACAGATAATTTTAGTTCATCTCTCATAGTTATCTAGAGATCACATCAGTCCATATACTTATTGGAGGACCCTTGCAAAGGACCCTTGTATATATCTTGAAATGTATTGGTGCTAGGCCTATATTTTTATAAACCAATTGGCACTCGAGTGATTTGATCAATATCATGCCTTTACTTCCTAGGATATTTCCTGGCACATATTTTAAGCTAGGTCAATCTGGTATGTGGGCGGGGCGGCGCCAAGCCTATGGATTCCTGAGGGACTTCCCCCACCCCTTCCCTAGCAGCAGGATCTACTAGGGTGACAGGTTAGTTCTTGCTTTCAAATCAAATTAACTGTGGAAATTAAGAAATTAAAAAATTACAACGAACCATCGCCGGAGCAACGAAGTGAATGCTCTGTGCTTGATACCTTTTACAACAGCCAGCAAGGAGAAAATGAAACGGAAACTTTAAATCAGTGGTTGGAACAGTTAGTAGTATGTCTCTTCACTTGCGGTTGAATGAGGGGACTGAGCATATATGGGAATGTCCTGAGTGCAGTGATATTGGTTCTTAGCTCATAACTTAAAACTCAATCCAGGAGCCCAGATCAATAGTAAAATATCTGCCTCTGCAATGCAGCAGGTTTTTGTATCTCCTTTAATTTGGTAACTACACATTGACTTGTTCAACCTGTGAGATCTTGCCAGTGTTCTGGGGTTATTTGGACATATCAGCTCCTCTACAGCGGCCAGGTTAGGACAGGGAAGAGAGGAAGTCATTATATGTGAGAATTACAAGCTGAAACAGTAAGCCACCATTATTTTAACGAGGCCCATAAGGGAAGACAAGAATAGTAACACTGTAACCTACCATCCCAGGATCTGTGTTGAAGGGGTAAATAACACAAGATGAGTACATACCGCGTTCAAAATCAGCTGCAGCAATTTGAATACAGACCACTTTGTGTTGACTTTTAACTATGGTATGAGTGTCAATTGTTCAGAAAACAATGGCAAACTACTTAACGTAAACTTGCCTGACAAATCACAAGCTGGGTTTGATTGCAACATCCTGTAAAGGACATGCAACTAATCAACTTTAACCTACCATGCATGCAATAAGAGGCACCTAAGGAGGGTTGGGGTAAAACTTAATAACTCATAACATAGTAAAATATAGCTGCAAATTCCAACCAATCATGAACAAGTCTACAAAGGGCATGGGGTGAGTTGGCTGAGGGTCTATGGTCTATGAAGGAAGGGTGGAAGGAAGGGAGGGAGGGAGGGAGGGAGGGAGGGAGGGAGGGAGGGAGGAAGGGAGGAAGGAAGGAAGGAAGGAAGGAAGGAAGGAAGGAAGGAAGGAAGGAAGGAAGGCAGGAAGGCAGGAAGGCAGGAAGGCAGGAAGGCAGGAAGGCAGGCAGGAAAGTAAGAAGGAAGGATAACTGATGAGGAGGAGAAGGTGATGACATAAGCTGTAATTTGAATAACGAAGACACAAACAATAGATTGCACGATTTATTGCCTGGCATATTTTGCTGCATCTCGTCAGGTACATACTGCAGAAATCACACCACATAAAGTGAAATAACTAGATAAATCCTTCAATCTGAAATGCACACATATTCGCACAGTAATGTTGATTGTCTACCACGGTAATTTTAAACTGACTAACATGTCTTTCTGCACAAAGCTGGCTTACGCAGGTTGATCACTATGGCTTCAGCAAACCTTAACAACTGACTACTCTGTGTGTTGAACAACACACTGAAGGCACTGTCTCTTTCAACCACATGGCCACTCTCGAGCACGTGTCTCGCGATCGATGAAGCAGGACTGTTCCGGTGTGTCGGCCTGCCTAGGCTACCATCTTCTGTGTTTAGTATCTTGTCCACCCAGTTCAGAATGTGTTCCAACACTCTGTTATGTAACTGTCGCTCTGTTCTACCTATGTAGATGGCCTCGCACCTGCATGTAAATTGGTAAATACAATTCGATTTGGTGTACAAAGCTACAGGTTCTTTAACTGCTGGGACTCCTCATCAGTTATCCTTCCTTCTTACTTTCCTGCCTGCCTGCCTCCCACTCTTCCTTCCTTCCTCCCTCCCTTTCTTCCACCCTTCCTTCATAGACCATAGACCCTCAGCCAACTCACCCCATGCCCTTTGTAGACTTGTTCATGATTGGTTGGAGTTTGCAGCTACATTTTGCTATGTTATGAGTTATTATGTTTTACTCTACCAGTTTGGCCTTCAGCCACCCGACCGACTCAGCAGAAGTAGGTGATAACTTGGAGACTTGATCAAACAACATTTCAAACTGTGCTTGCAATTCAAAACGGTTAATATGTTTGGCACCAATCCCCATCCCAGCAGTTAAAGAACCTGTAGCTTTGTACACCACATCGAATTGTATTTACCAATTTACATGCAGGTGCGAGGCCATCTCCATAGGTAGGACAGAGCGACAGTTACATAACAGAGTGTTGGAACACATTCTGAACTGGGTGGACAAGATACTAAACACAGAAGATGGTAGCCTAGGCAGGCCGACACACCGGAACAGTCCTGCTTCATCGATCGCTAGACACGTGCTCAAGAGTGGCCATGTGGTTGAAAGAGACAGTGCCTTCAGTGTGTTGTTCAACACACAGAGTAGTCGGTTGTTAAGGTTTGCTGAAGCCATAGTGATCAACCTGCATAAGCCGGCCTTGTGCAAGCAGAAAGACATGTTAGTCAATTTAAAATTACTGTGGTAGACAATCGACATTACTGTGCGAATGTGTGTATATTTCAGATTGAAGGATTTATCTAGTTATTTCACTTTATGTGGTGTGATTTCTGCAGTATGTACCCAACGAGATGCAGCAAAATATGCCAGGCAATAAATCATGCAATCTATTGTTTGTGTCATCGATATTCAAATTCACTATGGGAAAACATTGTTTTGAATAAACTGTAGTGTCAGTAAGCAATTTACTTCAGAAATAATGTTGCATTTTAACATATTCAAAAGCAAAAATCAAGATGTTTCTACAAGTGATACAAACAGCTTACCTCGGCATCTTTCATGGGATTGTAGATATCAAGCACATTACTACCATCATCATTGTACTCTGCAAAAGAAATCATGACTTTGAAGAAGTTGGACAAAGATAAAGAGCCAGGATGACAAAATGGTTGGTGAGCTTGATATCAACAAAGTGATCCTAGTTTCAATTCTCAACACTCAGTGTTTTTTCTGTCCATTGTGGCTCTGGCGGTTGATCCAGCCTCTTCATTTTCATTTCGTTCACTTGAATTCAGCCTCTATCCGCAGTTTTATTTCCTGCATAAACTGCACTGTGCTTATCTCGCAGGCTTTTGTAAAGTTTGACATCTAGGGTTGTTTGCTCTAGCTGTGCTTGGTAAAATCTTGTACCAGGTGTTTGTAAAGTCTCACTACACTTTGTATGTAGAGCAAATTTGAAAAATAAAGTACATGATGTCATTAAAATAATGTGCCCCACAGTACATCGTGAAGCAATATGCAGTGAATGGCTGTCGTCTGCTGGAGTAATTCTTTGCACTCCAAACAGAATGGTGTTATCAACAGAAGAAAAAAATTTTTTTGCAATTTTGTTCTACATACATATTGTAGTGAGACTTTACAAACACCCTTTATTTAGTATGTGTTCTGCAGTGTGAGGTCCTTGCCTTCATGTACAGACTGCTGTAGAACCTATCCTTAGCTTTGTGAATATGTGGCTACTGAGTTTGTTGTGTCCTGTTCAAAGCCTACAGATTCACCCGCATAAAATGGTTTCAATAAAACTAAAGGTAGCCACATGTAGCAAATGCTGCCATTGGGGTGTGAAATGTTACATCTTCACATATTCTATATTATAGCTTAATAATACGGGTTGGTTACTTTCCTTCCTTATCACTGTTCCTTGAAAAACACATCCCAGATATGTCTTAAAATTGTCTGAAAACTATTTTTAGTGGCTGGGTCAACCCCAGGACTGTACTGATAATTTTCAAAATACTTTCCATTGCCAGGGATTGAACCTGAGCCTCGGGAAGGTTAACCCGGTCAACAAATGTCTGAAGAAGTCGGATGTGTCGGCCGAAAGGCGCAAGTATAGCAGCTCTGCTGTAAACAGGCACAACGCAGTTACGTCTGAAAGAACTTTCCAGTAACATTTAAGCACAACGGCATTTCAGTAGATGCTTTTATTTTCCCGGAGATACCCTGACAGCCATTCGATGAGGCTGTATTGATCCCGTGAGGTATTCTAGTAGGAAAATATTTAACCTGATACTTCTCCGACTTTTATCCTGCAATAGAACTTAAGCGCTAAAATATCTCAAGCCAAGCCATCTTTTGAAGTCCTTTTTGTTAGTCGTTAGCCATGGTTCCGATTTCACGGCAAAGGGTTACCCCATTATGCTCCATACCTGTGCCAGTGAATATCACACAAAATGCTCCTTACTGTCCAATGTGAAAAATGGGACAGACAGCAGTCCCGACAAACCAACATGCACATTCAAACATGCATCAGTCCGCCACTAAAATTACAATTATTGCCAATAGAAGACTAGAAAACCAGCAGTTGCACACACATTCCTGCATAAGACAAAGCCACCTAGTTTAGCAACTGACAGTCCACCATTTTTCTGAACGTGTAGTTCACAAAGCAAACCATCGCGGACAGATATAAAAGCATTCTACATTAAATCAAGTCTCAGTGTCGCTCCCTGTCCTTACCTCAGTAGCTGTGTAATGGAACCATGTACTACAAGTCCAAAATGAGGAAGCAAACCATAGCCAGAAGCATAAACACTCCAGGGGCCTTAACAGCTCAACAGCCTATCCACCATAATGGACAGGAAGTTCTTTTTGTGTCTTTCCCATATGAATGTCTAATTCTCTTCTCTGTACAACTTTAGGTCTCCCTAGAATTATTTGTGTCTTGTGGATTCCAGAAGAAGGACATAGTAATAGGTGTTATCCCTACACTTGTTCTTAGTTTCTCATTTATCAGTCCAAGGTTTATACCGGAATACAATCAGTGTTGCCAGTGGTGGGTTGTGCTCAATCTTCAAACCTCAAATCCCGAAACAACCATATAAATAAAATATAAAATAACTAGAAATCAACTGACCTTCTTGTGGAAACTCTGGCAAATCTTCATTAAGCAAGTCCTAGCAGATAGAAAATCAAGAACATTCTATTATTACTGTCTAAACCCAGGTGGGTCATGTCTATTTTCCTAATCCACACTCCTTAAGTGAAGAGGTGTGGATAGTCTAAGCTTCAGTTCTAAAGCCAGATGTGTTGCCTTGACTGTGTCGTGTCTTTATCTGTTTAAGAACCTCTGACGACATCTATCTATTATTCTCTTGGTCTACCTCGGACTCAACGTCCAGATCTTTTTGTTTTTTGTATGCTCTCATCAGGTGCTGTTCAGGTCTCATTCTCATAAAAAGGTAGTCCCATAGCAGATACTGCCACTGTGGTGTGAGGTGTTAGGCCTTCACATATTCTAGGCCATGAGATATAAAGTTGGGGTGGGCAGTACTATTTCTTATTGCCATTCCTTTCCAGACATCCCAGAAAATTATTAAAATTGACTGGTGCCCATTTTTATGAGGCTGGGTCTACATTTGAGCCTCACTGGTCAGAAAAATGACCTTTCCTCTGCTGGGGATTGAACCCGGTGCACTGTCTTGGCAGGCAGGCGTCTTGCTCTGTCCTTTTTGTCTTTTCTACAAGACTGTGTACTCAGTACTCTTTAAAAATAAAACTGTCCAGCTGAGTAATACATGAAAACCTAGATTTTGGTGGTAGTGGTGGTGGTGGTAGTGGTGGTGGTGGTGATGGTTGTGGAGGAAATGGGTCCCTGTTCTTGAAGAAGACCTGGGTTCATTAAGTATATAAGCAAAGGTACTTTCAGGAACACCCAAAAATTACTTCTTTCCCCCTTGTTTCCTGTTTCCCTTGAACTTGGGCTCTGTATTTAAATAAGGCAACACAAAATCTGGGAAAACAGGAAAAAAACTTTTTTTCTAAAAAATAGTATGTATGTAAAAAGAAAAAGAACTAAATAGTGAGAGTTCCTTCAGTTTCCTTTCTTAGTGAGAGTTCTTTCAGTTTTCTTTCCTAGTGAGAGTTCTTTCAGTTTCCTTTCCTAGTGTAGGTTCCTTCACTTTCCTTTCCTAGTGAGTTTCTAGTTTCCTTTCCTAGTGAGAGTTCTTTCAGCTTCCTTTCCTAGTGAGTTTATACATTTTCCTTTCCTAGTGAGTTTCTACAGTTTCCTTTCCTAGTGAGGGTTCTTTCAGTTTCCTTTCCTGGTGAGAGCTCTTTCAGTTTCCTTTTCTAGTGAGAGTTCCTTCACTTTCCTTTCCTAGTGAGAGTTCCTTCACTTTCCTTTCCTAGTGAGAGTTTCTTCAGTTTCCTTTCCTAGTTAGAGTTCCTTCAGTTTCCTTTTCTAGTTGTTCTTTCAGTTTCCTTTCCTAGTGAGAGTTCTTTCAGTTTCCTGTTATCAGCTCAGCAGAAGATGTCCCCATTTTTTATACTATTCAGGAAAACCTCAGCTTACTACACAAACGCGATGACAAAAAGTTATGCTTCCAGCATGTGTATGCTAGATTCTGCACACATTATAAACATTGTGTAAGATAATCCCATTGGCAGATACTACCATTGCTGTGTGAAATGTTAGGCTTTCACATCAACTAGGCTATGGTATAATGAGTTGGGTAGTCAGTTACCTTCCTTCTTGTCAGCACTTCCAAGAAACTATCCAGAACATTCTGAAAACTATCTGGTTGAGTTGAGTTAAGAACCGACATCACTGCACTCAGGACATTCCCATACTTGCTCCGTCCTCTCGTTCAACAGCCAGCGAAGAGTCATAATACTAATAGTTCCCATCGCTATCTGATTAAAAGTTCTCCTGGTCTTCCCTCTCAGTTTTGAGATTCTTCCAGAACCTCTGCCAATCTCCCGCAATCTCATTCTTTCCACATATAGGTTCTCAATCTGTTCCTCCGCCTTCTCCACCTGGTCCCACAAGCGCATGACCACCTCTACCTTGTCCATAGGCAATTTGCCAACAAGAGGTGCATTCCCTGCTAGCCTATCAGCCTGTTCATTCCCCCGCACCCCCACATGGCCAGGGCAAAATATCCATACAATTCTCACAATCTGTGACCTCTGAAGCGACAAGAGCCATTCCACATGAAACATTCCTTTCTCCACCTTACTAAGCATACTCTTTTAATCCGTAATGAATACAAAGTGTGTTGCAGTAGTCTCCTCTAGCCAACGGAATGCCGCTGTTACTGCCTCCACCAAACTATCTGGTACCCATGACAAGTTGCTTGGATACCCAAGAGCCATGCTAGTAGGCAAATATAAAACTGTAACTGCTAGGGATGAACCTTTTTTGGCATGCCAGTGCACTAACGCAACGCTACTGTAGCAATTGTGAGTAGATTTTCTAACAATGACATCTTGCCACGGCGGCTGTCACATGGCCTGCTTTTTGTGATTTTATTACCACCAAGAAATGTTTAATGTATAACAAGCACACAACAAGCCACCTGGTTCAAATTCACATCATGGCGGATTTCTCAGCTTCATCTGTGCTCCTAAGTCGGTCATCCTAAAGTAGGTACCTGAAATGTCTTGGGAAGAAAAGGCGGAGAGCATGACATTGACCACATAACTCCTTGAGTGCCAATTGGTCTATAAAAATACGGGGTTAGCACCATATGTCAAATATGCCTCAAGGCATGTAATATCGGCTTCCACAACAGCCAAGATCTAGGGCTACCTCTTCAAGGCCCAGGTCTATCCATAGACAGGGTTTTTAGTCTGGCCAATTTTCAGGTGGTTATTGTTTTGATCGACTCCCCACAGTTTTGAAGTTCCAGTATCTGTCTTGCTGATTCCTCCCTGCACATATGAAGTTCCAGTGCTGATCCCTCCCTGCAGATATGAAGTTCCAGTGCTGATCCCTCCCTGCAGATATGAAGTTCCAGTATTGATCCCTCCCTGCAAATATGAAGTTCCAGTATTGATCCCTCCCTGCAGATATGAAGTTCCAGTATTGATCCCTCCCTGCAGATAGGAAGTTCCAGTATTGATCCCTCCCTGCAGATATGAAGTTCCTGTACTGATCCCTCCCTGCACATATGAAGTTCCAGTATTGATCCCTCCCTGCAGATACAAAGTTCCAGTATTGGTCCGTCCCTGCAGATGTGAAGTTCCTGTATCCATCTTCTTGCAGCTGAGGTAGTGTAGTGGCTAGATGTTCACCTGCTGGTATGGTGATCATGGGTTCGATCCACACCGAGGCCGATTCTAATTATTTAAATTGATCTGGGCTCTCATGATGACCCAGCCTAAAGTTTGCTACCAGGAGATGTCTTGGGAAGTAAAGGCAGCTTTTATAACACTGACCACATCACCCACTGATCTATACAAATATGAGTCTGGCACCATATGTCCAGTGTCTTGGGGTGTGTGACAGGGTCCTTTACTTATGTACATATCCATCTTGCACACCCGCTGGTCTCTGAGCTTGGAGGGGGGATACAGAGCTCCGAAAAACAGCTCCTGTGCAGATGGTACTTTGGTACGAGACAGGGATGAAAGTCTACACCAACCTAATTCTAATATATGCAAGCCCTTTTCTGGCTGAGCAAGATGCCCTGAACACCAATACGATGGTGTGAGAGTTCAAATTCCGTCTTCTAGAAGATTCACCACCAACCAATCATTACTCCGTGTCACTCCATCCCCCTAACGAAGATTAATAACCCACAATGAAATGTCATAGCAAGAAAGCAAAAACACATACAGCTAACACAGCAGCACTTGAAGACAACTTCTGGAAGGCAGCAAAAGCTTGTTCATAAGCCTCCTTTCTTTCTGTGGATATTTCACCCTTGCTCTAAGGACAGAAAACAGTGCCATCATTAAGGCAAGATTTGCGACATTTTAATTACATACGTTAATGTAACGCAGGCAAGCTTAACACTGCAAGGAACATGGTGTAGCACATTTTGAACATACTTTAAAGTTAGTTACATATCCTTTACAGGACAGCACAGCCAACCCCAGCATTTGTTGGCTGTTCATGATTTGTTTGCAAGTTTACGCTCAGTAGTTTGCCATTGCTTTCTGAATGACCGACACCCTCATACCTTTGTATGGGAAATTATCGCTAGGAGGCCTGTTGCCAAATCGCCCGCAACTGTCTTTCCAATGAAATATGCGGGATTGCGAATTCCGTCCATAACCCCCTCATCACAGAGCCATTTTGAACATACTAAGAAACAATACTTTTTTTCTACATCAAAACAGCATAACATTATTTTCACTTAACCTGTTCTTTTTCTTCTGCATTCCATCTCAGAATGGAACAGAGACCCTCAACCAACTGAGGCCAAGCCCTTTGTTGATTTGTCCCATAACTGGTTGGATTTTGCAGCTCACGTATTTTTTTTTTAATGGGGTGAGGTAACCAGTCCCATGCCAACCCTTCTTAGTCACCCCTTTTGATATGCATGGAAGGTTACAGTGTTACTGTTCTTTGCTTCACTTATCGACCACGCTAATGCATGGGCAATGTATGGTTGCAGTCGCAATAGAATTAGACATGTATGACTGCTATCACTATAGAATTAGGGATGATTGCGGTCACAATAAAATTAGATATACGTATGAGTACTGTCACAATAAAATTAGATATGGATAGTTGCTGTCACAATAAAATTAGATATGGATTGCTGCTGTTACTATAAAATTAGATATGGATTGTTGTTGTTACTATAAAATTAGATATGGATTAATGCTATCACTATAGAATTACAGATGATTGCTGTTACAATAAAATAAGATATGAATGATTGCTGTCCCAATCAAATTATATATGGATTAATGCTATCACTATAGAATTACAGATGATTGCTATCACACAAAAATTAGATATGGATGACTGCTGTCATCATAGAATTAGGGATGACTGTTATCATAATAAAATTAGATATGGATAATTGCTGTGACAATTAAATTAGATATGGATGATTGATGGCACGATAAAATCAGATATGGATGATTGATGACACAATAAAATCAGATATGGATGATTTATGTCACAATAAAATTAGATATGAATGATTAGTGTCACAATAAAAATAGATATGGATGATTGATGCCGCAATACAATAACACATGAATTATTGATGTCACTATAGATTTGGATTTGTATGATTAATAATAATAATTTGTCCCCAAGCAGTTTTCTGCTCGAGGTCTCTAATGTGATAGGCAAACCACATTTCGCAGAGGAATATGTTGCCAACATTTCCCTCACTTCTCAGGCAATGGCCGGTTCCTTGGCGGTGGGGTTATGGATGCAGTTCATAATCCCGCATACGCGCGTTCGAAACACAGCTGTAGGTGATTCGGCAGCAAACCACCTTACATTGGTTTTTTAATAAAATAGTATGGGTGCCGGTCCTTCAGAAAGCAATAGCAAACTACTGACCATAATTGTGCCCAGTAATCACGAACAGCCAAAACATGTTGGGTCATTTTTTATCAGGCAATGAGCCCAAGCACCGAACGCTTCTGCGACAATGCTCATGATATTATCAGTGCAGTTCCCTATCAACTTTGCTAACAAGCCTGTTTAAATATTGTTGCTGTCATGTGGGGAGCAGTTGGCTGAATGGCTAAGAACTCTGGGTTCTCCTCCGGGTTCTCCTCTGGGAGGCCCAGGTTCGAATCCTCGGTAAGGTGTGGATTTTTTTTCTGTCAGGGGCAAAAAGAAAATCCTAACCTGCACAGTTTGTGGCAACTATACTAGCCAGGCAGCCTTAATTCCTCAGGCTCAATTTTTCTTTAAAAATAAACTTCCATAAGAAACTGAATCCTTAATAATAAACTAGCTGAAACTGAGAATGCTATAAATACAATGAATCTTTACAGTTTTATCATTCTTGTATGATCAACTATCACCTGGAACTTTCAGAATGCACATATGACATTAAACTACAATCTAAAAATATTGATTCAAAATAAAACACAAAATGTGGATTAACGTTAATAAATATAGTTTTTATTTAAACAGGATGTTGTTGTGACAAGCCTTTATCAGCAAACAACAAAAAACAAACTACAATACATAAAACAGAAATGACAATACTGTAATACTATTTATAAACATTTTAACATAATATTCAACGGGCCATGCCACTGAAATAATTCCAGCAATTAATAAAGCTAACCACAAACGGATATTTATAGAATGTAAATCCATGTGGATATGGAAGAAAACGTCCACATTAATTCCCATGAACAGGTTTATGAGTAATGACAAAGCTAGATTTGAACTGTGTTTTTAAAAAAACATGCCAGCCTTAAGACCAAAGAACCCAACTTGACAAGAAGGTATAAAATTGTGACTTTTTTTTATATAAAACTATATTTGACCAGTCAGGGAGAAACAAAGAACAATACCTGCATAATTTTTCGGTTCTGCCTTTCCATAGACTTGAGCTCCTTATGAGAGCTAGTCACATGTTTGACGACAGAGTTGAAGTAGTCTTTCAGTAAATTCCGACAACCTTTCTGTCTGTCCGGGGGTAAAAGCTGCAGAAATTATAATCACAAATCGTATATAACATCATGAAATGGTCAATTCTGTTACAGTTTAGTTTAGTTTAGTCAATGGATCAACATCACGGCACATGGTTGTTACCCATAAGTGCTCCGTTCTCCTCCTAACTCAAACCTGAATCTGAAGAAACTCAGCTCAGTGCATGAACTCCGTAGCACCGGCGAGGATCCTGAAATACTTTGGGTAGATTTTTAACTCAAAATTTTGCCCGGGCAGTGCCGTTAGGCTACTCTTTTTCGATTTGCAACAGCCAAGGGATTTTTTACGTGCGCAAAAATACACACGGGTGTCCGATCTCACTACCCAGAGATCAGGGGAAATTTTGTTACTAGAAGCCCACGTGAAAAAATCACCGGGGCTTGAACCCAGGACCTCCAGCACTCGAGGCGGACACCATACCTCGAGACCATGCAGCCCCCTGTCTTTTACAGTAAATGTCCATTGAAACTTTAAAAATTCATATTTGATAAAACATCTGAAACTATGAAAATTCATTTTTAATCAAATATCATCTTAAAATATTGAGTTCACATATGACAAGGGATTAAATGATATTACAAGATAAGTTTTTGGTGCTATACCATCATCATCATCATCATCATCATGTGCCATGCCAGTAAGCGTGGGCGGTCATGTTTTGCAATCTCACTTGATAACCAGAGTCGTGGATCAGCTCCTTGTTCTTGTCTCGACCATACAACTTGGCCAAGCTATCCAAGTATTCACTTCTCTGCCCTTCCCTTGTTCTCTTCCCCTCGAATCTTGCCAGTTGTCACCGAGTTCTCCAATTTATTTCTTCTCATAACGTGACCAAACAATTTTGACTGTCTACTCTAATTTCTCTAATCAGTTTATGGTTTTCATTTGTTTCTTGTAGGACTTGGTCATTGGTTTTTCTGTCTGTCCATAGTATTTTTTGCATTTTCCTCAGAAACCACATTTCCATGCCATCAGATGTTTTTCAGCTTGTCTACTCAGTGTCCACACTTCACATCCATACAAAAACACAGGTTCTAAGTCGCAACTCAACACTTTTTCTTGTTGCAAATTACATCTTTTTATTGGTCAGTATGTTTTTCATCTTTGTGCTATAACAGAACACAAGATCAGTGCAGCTTTCCGCTGGATGGAGAACACGATACATACACACATCGTGACTGTAACTGACTCAGAAAGCATGCTGAGGAGGGTAAGGACAGGCAGGCTTCGCACAGAGTGGCTTGCTTCGCTTCGGAGGTCACGGGTAGCAAGTATCGCCTGGATCTTTTCTCCGGGGCATGCTGGTGTGCTGGGGAATGAACAGGCGGACAGACTGGCTGGCTCGGCAAAACTTGGTGGAGTATTGATGCATGACAAGGCAGACGTAGTTGCGGCCTTGTGGGAGCACGTGTACACCACAGAGGAGCAAATGGATCACCATGGTCTGGTAAGAATGAGGCAGCAAGGTGTGATGAGGGGATCTGGCCGACGCTCAATGCTCAGAGGAAAGGCGAGACAGACATATTATCAGATTGCTACTGGAACTATTAGTATTAGAACTCTTCGCTGGCTGCTGAGGATGGGGACGGAGCGCTTATGGGAATGCCCTGAATGCTGTGATGTTGGTTCCTAAATCAATCAATCAACACAAGAAAAAACAAAAGAGAGAACAAACAAGGTTTTATAGCAAATAACTATTAAAAGTATTTTTTTTTAAATGTCGACTGTCTTGGCTTGTAAAAATATGAAACTGGGAAATCTCTACTGAAAATACTGGTAGTCAAAATCCAGGGGCAAAGAAAAAGATGTCTTTATACTAGAGAATACTTAAATACCTTAAGTAGTGCCAGATGTTCAGACAGCTAACTTTCCTAGCAACAGAAGCCAATATGCAGTTTGGAAACATTTCATATCATTGTATCTTTCACATCGCAGCAGTCATATGTTTCCAACCTTTCACATAACAGAAGTCACATGTTTCATATATGTCACATGGCATCTGCCCATAAACAGTAAGCAAACCTTTTACACATTAGCTATCAAACACGTGGCAAACCTTTCTCAAAGAAAGGTAATGGCAATCCGGTACAAGCGCGTGCCCGCACGCACACACACATGCACACACACATAGAGGAACATGCGTGCACATATGCACACACACACATACACACACACACAGCATGCATACCACTGGCAAAATCCCTGACACAACCACAAGAACTGACTCCTACCTGGCTTTTAGGAATCATCATGTCGTACATCTCTGACAACAGTCTATGGAGACCAGAGAAATAATATTAGATTATCAAATAAATGCAATAATTATTGTCTATGTTCTTCTTCTTCCTCTTCTTCCTCTTCTTCCTCTTCTTCTTATTCTTCTGCTGCTGCCTTTTATCCAAAATGGAGCATAGGCCATCAACTAACTCCATGATTGGTTGATTTTCCAGCTAAAGTTTACTACAGGATGGGGAAGCTAGCCCCACACTAACCCTCCTTAGTCACCTCCTGCCCACACCAATTACCAACAATGGTGACACAATGAAAGAAATTACAAGACAAATATCCATTGCTCTTCAAAAAACTCAAACAACTGAATAAACTATGGTGTGAAACAGATATACCTACAAAAATTATATTTTTAAGAGCATGTATCTTTCCCATTGCAACAGATGCCTGGACACTTACTAAACAAGCCAAACAGTGCATAAATGCCTTTGATTATAAATGTTATAGACGGGTTCTAAGAATATCTTGGATACAGAACGAACAAATGCATCCATACAACAAGATGTGAATACTGAAGAAGGTTGTCTACTAAAGACGATAAAACAAAGAAAATTTTTAAAGTTTTGTCACTTGAAACATCATTAAAGTTTGGAGAGAACAATAATGGAGGGATATATGTCCTGGAAGAGAGGAAGAGGAAGGTCAAAGAGAAGATGGGTGCAGGATGTGGCGGATGATCTCCAGATGGGTGTATCGGACGCTTGACATCTTGCTTTATGGCCAAGAAGTTTTCTGGAAGGTTGTTATGGGAGCGAGGTTCTGCAATGCACATGCTACTGAATGAATAATTAATTAATTAATTAATTAAAGATAATTAGTAACTATTGGTCATGTAATAATTTTTGCCATGTGTGAGACGTAAGATGGTGCATGATGGTGGAAATGACCATGTGTTCACATACACCCACTGTGAACGGACATTTACAGCACGAATTGGCCTTATCAGTCACATTCGCTACCGCCATAGGTAAAAGTTATTATGCCTTTTTAAAGCACAAACTATTGTGTGTCAAGACGGCAAGGTGCCAATGAATCATAATGCTTATATTATTGTTTGTTGTTGTTAAGATTAATCTTATAAATGTTGTACACATAAAATAGCGAATGAATGGTGAGAGGTAATGAGGGCAGAATGTTGGGCTGGCCTGCATGCTCAACTCTTAACCCTTTGAAAATAAAGTTAGTTTGTTCGTCCGCTTGTTACTCACCGAATCTTCCTTGGCACAATACCGGTGTAGTCATCTCCGCAATGCTTGCAGAAGCTGATGATGATAGGCAGGTAGTTGTGCTCATCTCTATCAGAATTCACCAATATCGACAGCTGGTTGGCTAGAATAGGAAGCCCTTCCCTGGCAGTAAAGACTCCATAAGCTATCAGCTCTCCTAAAAATCTGAGATCAACTCTGTATTTGCTTGCATTGCTGATCTGTTTAGAACAAAGAGTTCAGCATAAAGTCACTTTTCAAAGGAGTAAAATTAACGTTTGTTTTACCATGGCTACAGTCATCTGTTTTTGAGGTCTTCCTCTATTTGTTTATGAGTGTCTTTGTGATTGTGAGTGGGTATGTGTGCATGTGAGGGAGTGTGTTTGTGTATTGTTGAGTGGGTGTATAACTGTGAAAGTTTGTGTAAATGATATATGTATGAATGTGTGTTTGTAGAGTGCGTGTGCGTGTGCGTGTGTGTGTCTCTCTCTCTCTCTCTCTCTCTCTCTCTCTCTCTTTCTATCTGCCTGCCTGCGTGCTTCATAACATAGTAATATGCATTATGTTCACAGTAATCATTTAACAATGTTTGTTTTTCTATGTGAATGTAACATACACAATAGATAGTCGATGAATGAAAGATGAGTGACTGGAAGGGTCGCTGGTAAGACGGGCATGTGTGCCCAATTTGTGACCCTTTGAAAGATAAAGTTTGTTCATTCGTCTGTCTTGTGAGTTCCACTGAAAGGACTTTCTCGTTATATTATCAGGCTTTCTCAAGTTGTGTCAAGTCCAGCACCAGCATCTTTTCCCCACCTCTTAATTCGCTGACATATGTCTTGTTCTCTCCCTAGGCTCCACATTAGGTATTCTGTTGTAACAGTCTAGTCCTTGTATTTGCGCAAACATCATTTACTGAATGTTTGTAATTTATTAGTAATTGTTGTAACCAATCTCCATGTTTCTGACCCATGCAGTATTGCTGATGTAACTTTGGTGCTAGGTTTTGAGTTCCACAAATGCCCAGGAGCTTTGAGAAACCCTCTTGCTTTTTGCATTCTTAGTTTAACAGTTCTGTCTGTTCCATCTTGTCTACACAGCTGCCTAACTAGATGTATCATGCCATCACTAATTAAGAGATTGTTGAGAACTACTTTACCTTCTCATCCTTTTTAGAGAGTAAGTACTTGTTGAACATGTCGATGAGAGCGTGGCTGAAATCTCCATATCTTTGATGAAGAAGACTGCAAATGTGGATGGCGCATGGAACATCAGACATCTTCATTTTAGCATCAATGATTGCACCAGCCTAAAAAATAGCAAATGATCATGAAAATAATTTATTGCTGAAGCTAGATTAAATTTATTTTTTTTTTACTTTCAAATGATCATGAAAATAATTTATTGCTGAAGCTAGATTAAATTTATTCTTTTTTTAAGCTTTCGCTTGCTTTGAAAGTAAGCATAATCAATACATGTGCTACTACTTCTAGTGCTTTGGACTGATTTTTGTGTGGATTAGCTTTCCCTTATACCAGTTTTCCTCATCATCGGACGAACCCACTCAGATTTCTGAGGTACTTGTAATTTATGTCACGATATCAAGGACAAGAAATTAAAATTTTAGTCCAACTGACCAGGATAGCGGTTGAACCCGCTACCTCGACATCAACACACCGGAAGTTTAAGAGCAAGTGCTCTGGTCCATTCAGCCATGCTGACCTCCAAGACAGGATATGTTCTTCCTCTTCTGCTGCTGAATTCACCAAGAAAGAATGTTGATTGATAGGGGTGTATTTAGTGAGATATTTGATCAACACATCACACTCCAGCATGGCAGGTTTACCTACCCTTTCCAAATCCTTACACCCTCAGCTGCTTGGGCACAGTGGTTAGTGTGCTTGTCTGCTGTGACAGTGGTCTGGGTTCAATCCACAGCACAGGCAGGATGATTTTTCTGACTGGTGAGCTCTGGGGTCGACCAGCCTCATACAAATGGGTACCAGACAATTGTCAGAAGTGTCAGGGAAGTGATGAGGAAGGGAATTGGCCATCCCAGCTCATATGTTGTGAGTCAGAATATGTAACAGCCTATAGTCTCCCCTGCTCATATGTTGTGAGTCAGAATATGTAACGGCCTATAGTCTCCCCTGCTCATATGTTGTGAGTTAGAATATGTAACAGCCTATAGCCACCCCTGCTCATATGTTGTGAGTTAGAATATGTAACAGCCTATAGCCACCACTGCTCATATGTTGTGAGTTAGAATATGTAACAGCCTATAGTCTCCCCTGCTCATATGTTGTGAGTTAGAATATGTAACAGCCTATAGTCTCCCCTGCTCATATGTTGTGAGTTAGAACATGTAATGGCTTATAGCCACCACTGCTCATATGTTGTGAGTTAGAATATGTAACAGCCTATAGTCTCCCCTGCTCATATGTTGTGAGTCAGAATATGTAATGGCATATAGTCTCCCCTGCTCATATGTTGTGAGTTAGAATATGTAACAGCCTATAGTCTCCCCTGCTCATATGTTGTGAGTTAGAATATGTAACAGCCTATAGTCTCCCCTGCTCATATGTTGTGAGTTAGAATATGTAACAGCCTATAGTCTCCCCTGCTCATATGTTGTGAGTTAGAATATGTAATGGCCAATAGTCTCCCCTGCTCATATGTTGTGAGTTAGAATATGTAACAGCCAATAGTCTCCCCTGCTCATATGTTGTGAGTTAGAATATATAACAGCCTATAGTCTCCCCTGCTCATATGTTGTGAGTTAGAATATGTAATGGCTTATAGCCACCACTGCTCATATGTTGTGAGTTAGAATATGTAACAGCCTATAGTCTCCCCTGCTCATATGTTGTGAGTTAGAATATGTAACAGCCAATAGTCTCCCCTGCTCATATGTTGTGAGTTAGAATATGTAACAGCCAATAGTCTCCCCTGCTCATATGTTGTGAGTTAGAATATGTAACAGCCTATAGTCTCCCCTGCTCATATGTTGTCAGTTAGAATATGTAACAGCCAATAGTCTCCCCTGCTCATATGTTGTGAGTTAGAATATGTAACAGCCTATAGTCTCCCCTGCTCATATGTTGTGAGTTAGAATATGTAATGGCTTATAGCCACCACTGCTCATATGTTGTAAGTTAGAATATGTAATGGCCTATAGTCTCCCCTGCTCATATGTTGTGAGTTAGAATATGTAATGGCTTATAGCCACCACTGCTCATATGTTGTGAGTTAGAATATGTAACGGCCTATAGTCTCCCCTGCTCATATGTTGTGAGTTAGAATATGTAATGGCATATAGTCTCCCCTGCTCATATGTTATGAGTTAGAATATGTAATGGCTTATAGCCACCACTGCTCATATGTTATGAGTTAGAATATGTAATGGCTTATAGCCACCCCTGCTCATATGTTGTGAGTTAGAATATGTAACAGCCTATAGCCACCACTGCTCATATGTTGTGAGTCAGAATATGTAACAGCCTATAGTCTCCCCTGCTCATATGTTGTGAGTCAGAATATGTAACAGCCTATAGCCACCACTGCTCATATGTTGTGAGTCAGAATATGTAACAGCCTATAGCCACCACTGCTCATATGTTGTGAGTTAGAATATGTAACAGCCTATAGTCTCCCCTGCTCATATGTTGTGAGTTAGAATATGTAACAGCCTATAGTCTCCCCTGCTCATATGTTGTGAGTTAGAACATGTAATGGCTTATAGCCACCACTGCTCATATGTTGTGAGTTAGAATATGTAATGGCATATAGTCTCCCCTGCTCATATGTTGTGAGTCAGAATATGTAACAGCCTATAGTCTCCCCTGCTCATATGTTGTGAGTTAGAATATGTAACAGCCTATAGTCTCCCCTGCTCATATGTTGTGAGTTAGAATATGTAACAGCCTATAGTCTCCCCTGCTCATATGTTGTGAGTTAGAATATGTAACAGCCTATAGTCTCCCCTGCTCATATGTTGTGAGTTAGAATATGTAAGGGCCAATAGTATCCCCTGCTCATATGTTGTGAGTTAGAATATGTAACAGCCTATAGTCTCCCCTGCTCATATGTTGTGAGTTAGAATATGTAACAGCCTATAGTCTCCCCTGCTCATATGTTGTGAGTTAGAATATGTAACAGCCTATAGTCTCCCCTGCTCATATGTTGTGAGTTAGAATATGTAATGGCCAATAGTCTCCCCTGCTCATATGTTGTGAGTTAGAATATGTAACAGCCAATAGTCTCCCCTGCTCATATGTTGTGAGTTAGAATATATAACAGCCTATAGTCTCCCCTGCTCATATGTTGTGGGTTAGAATATGTAATGGCTTATAGCCACCACTGCTCATATGTTGTGAGTTAGAATATGTAACAGCCTATAGTCTCCCCTGCTCATATGTTGTGAGTTAGAATATGTAACAGCCAATAGTCTCCCCTGCTCATATGTTGTGAGTTAGAATATGTAACAGCCTATAGTCTCCCCTGCTCATATGTTGTGAGTTAGAATATGTAACAGCCAATAGTCTCCCCTGCTCATATGTTGTGAGTTAGAATATGTAACAGCCTATAGTCTCCCCTGCTCATATGTTGTGAGTTAGAATATGTAATGGCTTATAGCCACCACTGCTCATATGTTGTGAGTTAGAATATGTAATGGCCTATAGTCTCCCCTGCTCATATGTTGTGAGTTAGAATATGTAATGGCTTATAGCCACCACTGCTCATATGTTGTGAGTTAGAATATGTAATGGCATATAGTCTCCCCTGCTCATATGTTGAGTTAGAATATGTAATGGCTTATAGCCACCACTGCTTATATGTTGTGAGTTAGAATATGTAATGGCCTATAGCCACCCCAGCTCAACTGTTGTGAGTTAGAATATGTAAAGGCGTAACACTTCACATCCCAATTACATCACCTTCTATGGGAATACTTTACCTTTACACCATTCGGCCAGACTACAATACAGCCTGTTTCCAATACTGTTGCATCAATCTACTATGTGTATCAGTGCCAATCATCAGTATAATAGGTCAGGAGAATGGGCCAAGTGCCTAATGTTTATATCAGTGTTAATCATACAAAGCTGAATAACAGCTACGCTTATAATGTTATGAGCATGGTCAGACGAGGGTTTGATGTCTGTGCCGAGGGTTTGATGTCTGTGCCGTTATCTCACTGTGAGAGGAAAATACTGACCACTTATTTGTCCATGCATTCAAGCCTACAGAATGTGTTGGCCCTATCACATCATAGACCCATAGTAAACTGCTTCGGGACAAATTTGTATAATAGGCCAAGAGACTGAATAGATACTCAAAGTGCAAGTAAGTATTATTTAAATCAATGGTAACGCAAGCAGTGGTTTGGTCATAAAATAAATAATACCGGGGCACTTTACAAACTGCATCATTATTATACAGTGGGTGCTTTGCAGAAAATAACTCCCATCATGACACAGCAACAAGTTTTTCAATCTCTTGCCATTTCTACCACCAAATAGACCCTCAAGACCAAGGTGTCTGCACTGTCCTGTGCTCATCTTCATGATGGCCATGGATAAGCTCTCGTTCCTAAAAATTTTGTCAGGACAGTGGGCTTATAGCATACTCAAATTTCAGATGTCAAACTGCCTTGGGATTCTTTAACGTGCATAATTTGTTCACAGGACCTCCTGTTTTTCGCCCTTATCCAACAAGGATAGGTATCTGACCTCACTACCCAAAAGATCAGGGGGTCGTGTGATACCAATGGTTTTTGGGTGAAATTACCAGCCCCATGCTGAGATCGAGCCCGGTACCTTATAAGCCGCGGCAGAACCATAACCTCCAAACCACAGCTTCCCTACCTGTTATTTAACATTCTCTGTTCTGCTCATTAATTACTAATGTTAAGACACGGCTGTGAATCATGGACAATTAGTAAACAAACAACAACAACTACCTTATGGACAGACCAAAACAAATAGTTATTCTGCGCCACAGAACAGGACACAATAGATTAAGCAACCACATGTATACAAAATTCAAGATTGGTGAAACAGCCATGTGTGCATGTGGATTGGTGCCGCAGACAGCAGATCACATACTCCAAGACTGCCCAAAATATTACATATCAAGGCAAACCTTCTGGCCTAGATAAACAACAGTGGAAGATATAAACTCTATGGATCACTGAGTGAACTAAAAAAGACAGTTAAACTCATACAAGAGACAACATTGCAGTTACAGACATATTTCAAGCAAACAAAAGAAGAATAAGAACAACAAAACCCTGTAGCTGTAAAAATATGGCCACACAGAATGCAGAAAATACATCTGAAGGTCAAATGCAGAAAATACATCTGAAGGTCAAAATGAGTAATCTAAATGTTTTGAAAGGGGCATTGAAAGACAACCTATCGCAAATATCAGAGGCAGTTGACATTTTTAGCCACATTACGAGAACATTAAAACTGAAACTTATTGTAACAACTGGAAAGATTTATGAACAAAGAAACAGAGGAGGACAAAACGACAACACTGCTAAAGTCAGGGAAAGACTGGCCACTTATTCCTCCTTGTTCTCAGGTCTATAAAATGTGATGACCCAGTTAAATCACAGACCCATATACCAGGTGTTTGTAAAGTCTCACTACCCTTTGTATGTAGAATAATTCAGAAAAATTAAGTACATGACATCATCAAAATATTTGCTAAAAAATGCATTAAACTAGTTACAATAGTCACTGCTATGGTCTAACAATGTTTTGGGGAAGTTGGAAAATACCAATTAAGTATTCATTATAACTTATTCAACTAATTTCTAATTGTAATGTGATAAGGAGATTGTTTATCAGGAAATCTTGCTATAAATATTTGAACAACCATGTGTATTGACCACCATTTTAAAGCACTTGTTCAACAAAAAACATTCTTTCATCCATTGATAACACCATTCTGTTTGGAGCGCAAAGAATTACTCCAGCGGACAACAGCCATTTACTGTATATTGCTTCACAGTGGACTGTGGAGCACATTTATTTATGTCATGTATTTCATTTTTCAAAATTGTTCTACATAAAAAGTGTAGTGAGATTTTACAAGCTCCCTTTATATTAGGAAACTGCTTCGAGACACTTTTTTTCTTCATGGCATGGAAAATATCAGCATCCAAACTGGTACGTTCTATTGGAGATAGCACATTGTGGAAAAGCAAAAGTGCCCACATCTGTTGGGAAAGCGAATGATAAGCAAGTTCACACAGCTGCAACACTCAAATCTCCCTAGATAGCCACCCAGACATTAAACTCCAGCAGGAAATAATATCTAACATGAGTTAAACTCACCACTTCTCCAATGTACTTTGTTAAGTTCAGTCCCAACAATTCCTTTGAAAGACTATCCTTTTGGGATTCTGTTAGATTCCTCTGTAGAGTTAAACTTTAAATGTAACATCTGCATATACCAGCTATTTGTAAAGTTACAATATTTATTTTAAAGTAAAAGTAAACTTATTTGCATGCATCACGATGTATGGAAGCAAAGAGAAACTCCAAAACACAGTCAAGTCCATCATAAGTAAACACCTGAGAGCATCATGAAAGATGTGATCACAAGCAGACAAGGAGTTTAAGAGGCTTAAAAGCAAGAAGATCAACTTCACTGCACTGGGTTTCAACCCATATGACTTGGTCTCTTTCCACAGAGTGGCCTGTCAAAGGCATCACACTGAACTCTATAGACCCATCGACAACCACCAGCCAGCTCCAAAAAATAAATTGTAACCAAGAACTGAGTGATGGAGTTCAAAACTTAACTCATGACCTTTAAAGCATGAGACAAGTGACTTGACCACTTCATCACAGTGACCAGAAGATGAGCATACTGTAAAGGTTGTACAGAACTCAAGAGGAACTCAAAAACACGGTGCTGTGACGCTCATCAGGAGGACTCACAGAGGGTGTAATAATTAAATATGTGATTACAAGTAGAAGTACCCCATAAAGGTATATTGGCAATATAAGGGATATGTTCATATATTCCATGACAAAACAGCACATAAGGATCATTATAATCAGCATTATGCCAATCAATTAGCTTTACCAAGTGGCCAAGTGGTCAAACCAATCTGCCCTGCGCTCTGAAGATCATGACTTCATTTTCAGAGTGCATCATTCAGATCACAATTGCAATTTGTTCTGGAGACCACTGGGAGTCAGTGCTGAAGCTAGAGTTAGCCTTGCACGATGATCTCGACAGGTAGCTTGCCGCCTACCACAGAGAGGCTGAGCCAGATGGGGTAACACTTAGTGCAATGAAGCTGATCCTCTCGCCTTTAAACTTTTCTAAATCTCTGGTACTCATTTCATGAAGCTGGGTCAAAATAAATGCAACCCTGTCACCAAGTTAGGATTACCATCAAGCTGTGTTGGTAGGTCAGTGCATTTACAACCTCACTAGAGGATTACCATCAAGCTGTGTTGGTAGGTCAGTGCATTGACAACCTCACTAGAGGATTACCATCAAGCTGTGTTGGTAGGTCAGTGCATTGACAACCTCACTAGAGGATTACCATCAAGCTGTGTTGGTAGGTCAGTGCATTGACAACCTCACTAGAGGATTACCATCAAGCTGTGTTGGTAGGTCAGTGCATTGACAACCTCACTAGAGGATTACCATCAAGCTGTGTTGGTAGGTCAGTGCATTGACAACCTCACTAGAGGATTACCATCAAGCTGTGTTGGTAGGTCAGTGCATTGACAACCTCACTAGAGGATTACCATCAAGCTGTGTTGGTAGGTCAGTGCACTGACAACCTCACTAGAGGATTACCATCAAGCTGTGTTGGTAGGTCAGTGCATTGACAACCTCACTAGAGGATTACCATCAAGCTGTGTTGGTAGGTCAGTGCATTGACAACCTCACTAGAGGATTACCATCAAGCTGTGTTGGTAGGTCAGTGCATTGACAACCTCACTAGAGGATTACCATCAAGCTGTGTTGGTAGGTCAGTGCATTGACAACCTCACTAGAGGATTACCATCAAGCTGTGTTGGTAGGTCAGTGCATTGACAACCTCACTAGAGGATTACCATCAAGCTGTGTTGGTAGGTCAGTGCATTGACAACCTCACTAGAGGATTACCATCAAGCTGTGTTGGTAGGTCAGTGCATTGACAACCTCACTAGAGGATTACCATCAAGCTGTGTTGGTAGGTCAGTGCATTGACAGCCTCACTAGAGGATTACCATCAAGCTGTGTTGGTAGGTCAGTGCATTGACAACCTCACTAGAGGATTACCATCAAGCTGTGTTGGTAGGTCAGTGCATTGACAACCACACTAGAGGATTACCATCAAGCTGTGTTGGTAGGTCAGTGCATTGACAACCTCACTAGAGGATTACCATCAAGCTGTGTTGGTAGGTCAGTGCATTGACAACCTCACTAGAGGATTACCATCAAGCTGTGTTGGTAGGTCAGTGCATTGACAACCACACTAGAGGATTACCATCAAGCTGTGTTGGTAGGTCAGTGCATTGACAACCTCACTAGAGGATTACCATCAAGCTGTGTTGGTAGGTCAGTGCATTGACAACCTCACTAGAGGATTACCATCAAGCTGTGTTGGTAGGTCAGTGCATTGACAACCTCACTAGAGGATTACCATCAAGCTGTGTTGGTAGGTCAGTGCATTGACAACCTCACTAGAGGATTACCATCAAGCTGTGTTGGTAGGTCAGTGCATTGACAACCTCACTAGAGGATTACCATCAAGCTGTGTTGGTAGGTCAGTGCATTGACAACCTCACTAGAGGATTACCATCAAGCTGTTTTGGTAGGTCAGTGCATTGACAACCTCACTAGCAGTTTTATTTATTTGAAACTCTTTTATAAATTAGTTACTGTCATTTTAACCTCCATCAAACACCAGCTTGATGTTGCTGTTTGTCAATAATTTTTATTTTAACCCCCATCACACACCAACTTGATATTGATGCTTGCCTATAGTTTCTATTTTAACCCCCATCACACACCAGCTTCACACTGTTGCTTGCCAATAATTTCTGTTATAACTCCGGTGACACACCAGCTTGATATTGTTGCTTGTTAATAATTTATATTTTAATCCTTATCATGCACCAGTTTCACACTGTTGCTGGTCAATAGTTTCTAGTTTAAACTCCATCATACACCAACATGTTATTGATGCTTGCCAATAGTATATATTTTAACCCCCGTCACACACCAGCTTCACACTGTTGCTTGCTAATAGTTTCTGTTATTGCTCCCATTACTCACCAGCCTGATATTAATTATTGCCAATAGTTTTTACTTTATCCCCATCACACACCAGCTTGTTGCTCACCAATAGTTCCCATTTTAACCTCCATCACACATCAGACTGATACTGAGGCTTGCCAATAGTTTCCATTTTAACCCCCATCACACACCAGCTTGTTGCTTGCCAATAGTTCCCATTTTAACCTCCATCACACATAAGATTGATACTGAGGCTTGCCAATAGTTTTCATTTTAACCTCCATCACACATCAGATTGATGCTGAGGCTTGCCAATAGTTTCCATTTTAACCCCTATCACACACCAGCTTGTTGCTCGCCAATAGTTCCCATTTTAACCCCCATCACACATCAGATTGATACTGAGGCTTGCCAATAGTTTCCATTTTAACCCCCATCACACACCAGCTTGTTGCTTGCCAATAGTTCCCATTTTACCCTCCATAACACATCAGATTTATACTGAGGCTTGCCAATAGTTTTCATTTTAACCTCCATCACACATCAGATTGATACTGAGGCTTGCCAATAGTCCCCCCCCCCCCATCACACACTAACTTGATATTTTTCCCCCAATAGTTTCTAGTATAACCTCCATCACACACCAGCTTGATTTTGATGCTTGCCAATAGTTTCTATTATTTAAAAATAAAGTTAGTTGCATATCCTTTACATGATTTCTCAGTCAACCCTAGCATTTTTTGGCTGTTTGTGATTTCTTGGCAAGTTTGCATTCAGTAGTTTTCCATTGCTTTCTGAACAATCAGCACTTATACCATTGTATGAAAACCAGCACAAGGCTGTCTGCTTCCACTTGCCTGCAGCTGTGTTTGGAAGTATGCAGGATTGCGAATTGAATTTTGTAACCCCTTTGCCACAGCATCGGTTTTCTATTATAACACCCCCCCCCCCCCAATTATAACTAATAACTAATGATCTCATAGGTAAAATAAAACTGAAGCTCAAGAGATATATATATAACAGAAAGATTTCATATTGAATTTACGATTACTGTTGGGTTAACTGATGCTCCACATTCGAACAATATCATTGGCTATGTACAAGTAAATGGAAATATTCTTCAACAAGTGAATCGGTACAATTATCTTGGAACAGTCATAACATCTGATGGGAGATGCCTTGAAGAGATTAGAACAAGAATCGCCATGGCGAAAGTAGCCTTTAGCCAGATGAAAAACATTCTGACCAATAAAAAGATGTCAATTGAAACGAGAAAAAGAGTGTTGAGGGGATACATAGAGCCTGTTCTTTTGTATGGATGTGAAACTTGGACAATGTGCAGTCAAGCTGAAAAACATCTGATGGCTGCAGAAATGTGGTTTCTGAGGAAAATGCAAAGAATACCATGGACAGACAGAAAAACCAATGACCAAGTACTACAGGAGACAGACGAACATCGTAAACTGATTAGAGAAATTAGACATAGACAGTCAACATTTTTTGGACATGTTATGAGAAGAAATGGATTGGAGAACTTGGTGACAACTGGCAAGATCGAAGGGAACAGACCAAGAGGCAGACCGAGAGGAAAATACCTGGATGGCTTGGCCACATGGCATGGACGAGACAGGAACACTGAGCTGATCCACGACACTGGAGATCGAGTGAAATGGCGAGTCATGACTGCCCACGCTTTCCGGCATGGCACATGATTGATTGATTGATTGATTGATGTGTTTTAAGTATCTCAGCCAAAGTATTATTCATTTATTCACTTCATATCATAAGTAACTCTGCAGTGTGCACTTGACAAGATGCAGCGAAATATGCCAGGCAATAAATTGTGCAGCATATTGTTTGTGACGTCTGTGTTTAAATTCACAAAGGGAATACAATGCTTTTAATTTCTGAAGAATAATTTTTATTTTAAGCCTCATCACACACCATCTAAGATTGTAGCCGGTTCAACAGGTTTTGAGACCTAGCTGCTGAATGCCAGTTTACACATGAATTTATATTTGTTTATGAGTGTGTTCCAGATGATGAGAAGAGAAGATGAGAAGAGAGACATTGGAGAACATCGTGACAACTGGAAAGATCGAGGGGAAGAGAGGCAGAGGCAGACCAAGAGAAATGATGCTGGATGGATTGAGACGGTGGCATGGAGGAATATCAGCAACAGTGTTGATCCAGAAAACCAAAGACCGAGATCTATGGAGAGCCATGAACGCCTATGCCAGCTGGCACGGCACTTGATGATGATTATGTGTTCAAGAATTCACTGTTATTGAACAATATGAAGCCAGAATGCACGAACATTACATCCCAACAAGCTTACCAGTTTTCTGATAAAAGCTGTGTTCTTTTTCAAGCTGGAGTCCAATTTACTGAAGAATGACTCATCTGGTCGGTTTTCTATCGTATGCAAAAATAAATAAATATTTTAATTCTTACAATTATATAACAAATTTTATGTATTACAATTATTAGGCTCAAAAATGCAATGTTAAACCTACCTCCCTTGTTTAATTATACGAGAATGTAAATAATAAAATCCGAAAAATGGAATCAGCATGGCTGAATGGATAAGAGTGCTAGCTCTTAAACTTCCGGTGTGCAGATGCCGAGTTAACGGGTTCAACCTCCAAAGCGGTCAGTTGGACAAAAATGTTGACTTCTCGTCCTTGACTTGGAGACGTAATTTAGTAGCACCTCAGAAGTCGGAGTGTGTTCGCCTGATGGACACTGGTAATAGGGAAAGCTAATCCAAAGACAAAAATCAATCCAGTGCACAAGTAGTAGTAGCATATGTATGGACTACACTTGAGTTCAAAGTGAGCAATCAGAAAAAATAAATCAGAAATTGTCATTATGCACATGGTTAAAGACAATTGACAGAAATGATGTTTAAAACTATGAGTCTTAATAGGGGAAGTTAATAAGGAAGCCACAAATGGCTGTAGAAAACTTAACTAAATATGATAACTTGAAACCAGTTTTTTGTTTAATACATATATTGTCCCTTTATTTCTCAACATAATTTCCACCAACACTGATGCACTTATGCCATCGTTTTATCAGTACTCCCAAACCGGCTACATAGAACTGCGTGCTCTGTTTTCTAAACCACGTTTTCACTTCACATGCAACGTCTGCGTCATTCGTGAAATGTCTCCCGCCAAGGTGGGTTTTCAATGTTTATGCTGACAAATGTTTGTCCCATAAAGCGATGCATAGCTGGGTAGAAAAAGTTACGAGGATGAGTCAATATGTAAGCTACACAGTTCTGTCAGATGGCAGGTAAATTAAAACAGAGCACGCAGTTCTATGCAGCCGGTTTGGGAGGACTGATAAAACAATGGGATAAGTGTATCAATGTTGGTGGAAATTATGTTGAGAAATAAAGGGACAATGTATGTATAAAAATAAACTGGTTTCAAGTTGTTATCATATTTAGTTATTTTTCTACAGCCATTTGTGGCTTACTTATTAACTTACCCTCGTAATTAGCCTATCTTTAATGTCCAAACCATAAGGAAAAGACCAATGGAATTTATGGGGCTTATCAACTATCACCCCATATTGAAAAATCCAAATATACCTATGCCCGCAAAATGACAACAGATAATAAATAGCATATTTAAACCAACTTTATACTACCAATGTCAAACTTGGACATAACTTATGCAAAATCAACACCTGTGAGATGAGATGCTTCAAAAGAGCTGCAAACTATCCGAGACCGAATAACAAATGATGTTATCAGATCATCATTGGCACCTTGCCGTCTTGACAGACGATAGTTTGTGCTTTAAAAAGGCATAATAACTTTTACCTATGGCGGTAGCGCATGTGACTGATAAGGCCAATTTGCGCTGTAAATGTCCGTTCACAGTGGGTGCATGTGAACACGTGGTCATTTCCACCATCATGCACCATCTTACGTCTCAAACGCTCGGTGTGTGACTTATCTGCAATAATTTTCTCCTTTGTCTTTATTCCATTTCTGATGTTTGCCCTCCATGCAACACGTTCAGCGGCGACTTGCTCCCAATGTGCATTATCAATGCCTGTATCAATCATGTCCCGCTTACACACATCTTTGTATCGTAGTAGAGGCCGACCCTGAGATCTCTTACCCATCTGTAATTCACCAAAAAAGATGTCCTTTGGTATTCTACCATCATCCATCCTCCTAAGATGTCCTATCCATCTAAGTCTACGAAGACTGAGCATGGAATAAACTGTCACGCAACCTGATCTTTCCAATACTTCAGTATTTGTGATTTTGTCTTGCCACTTAATACCAAGAACTCTTTGCAGACACCGCATATGAAAGCTGTTTAAATGTTTCTCTTGGTGTGAATAAGTTGTCCAGGTTTCACTGCCATAAAGAAGAGTACTAAGGACACAGGCTTGATAGACAAGGACTTTTGTTTTGGCAGTAAGCTTCATGTTCTCCCAGACTCTTTTTGTTAACCTGTTCATTATTGTTGCTGCCTTACAAATCCGGATGTTGATTTCCTGATCTAGGGATAATTTGCTATTTACCACTGATCCTAGATATGTCAGGGATGGAGTTATTGCCTCTCCATAGCACAAAGTCTGGGCTAAAATATAGAGACCATGTGTTGCCCATGCAGCATGATCCCTCTCGGCCTGCCTAGTTCACTCCAGAGGAAAGGTAACACCTCTACATCTGGAACAAGACAAGCTGCAGAAGCTGCCGGATCAGCAAAGCAGTGCTCTAACTGTCCGCCTGTCGGAGCTTCGATCCTAGACCAGCTGCCAACCAAGGCTTAGGGCCTGGTCTGCCCTGCCATGACATTTAGTCTTTAGCTTGCATTTCCTCGCACCAAGGTAAGGCTTGTACCCTCCCAATTGCGCTCTTCCGCCCGAAGCCGTTGGCACAATGTGGGGTTTCGGGTTTGGTAAGCGCCGCCCAACATTCGGAGCTAACAGAAAGCAGGTAGTACCGTCTACTGTTATACGGTAGCTCAGTCATATCTGACTAAGACCTGACACACTGTTATCATATATACTATGGGATACAAGGACAGTTGCTAGAAAACATCACAGCCATGAACCATTTGAGCCAAAGTGTAATAAGAACACAAGAGGATATATCAGATATGATCACAGTCAATACAGGCGTGAGACAGGGATGTGTGCTCTCTCCTCTGCTATTTAATATCTACGTAGACTGAATATCCAAAGAAGCAAGCCTTAACAGAACAGATTCAGAAATTTTTAACTCTTTGCTTCAAATGAAACAACAGATTCACTCGCAATAAATGGACTTTTTGTTTGCAAATGATCAATGCCTATTTCATAGTGACGAGGGTAGACTGCAAAATCATATTAATAAGCTTATTTCAACATGCAGCAGATACAATATGAATATAAATACAGTCAAAACTGAAGTAAAGCAAGTTAGCAGATCTCCTGGTCCACTAAGTATACTGATAAATAGCAAATCTTTGAAACAAGTTAAAGAATTCAAATATCTTGGAAGTATGATCACAGAAGATGGCAGAATAGACAGGGAAATTGAAATCAGATGTCAAAAAGCAAGTGTGCTTATATATCAACTATCACCCATACTGAAACATTCAAATATACCTGTGTCCTCAAACCAAGAGTTAATAAATAGCATACTCACACCAATCGTATGCTACCATTGTCAAACTTGGACATTATCCAAATCACACTTATGGAAAACCAACACCTGTGAGATGAGATGCTTGAGGAGAGCTGCCAACTTAACTATCCGAGAGAGAATAAGAAATTATGTTATCAGAGAGACAGTGGGATCAACACCTTGTGCCACATTTATTGAAAGACAGAAGATCAAGTGTTTGGCCATCTCGTTAGAATGCAACACCATCAACTACCAGCACAGGCCCTTCATCAAAGATCTGTTATCAGAGCAGAGGACGCCTAGAAGAAAATGGATTGACGACATCAAAGATCAATACACCTCACATTATAAAAACAAGGTCTTTACTTTTACAACAACTGTAATTGTGCTGCCTCAAAGGGACATGCTCCCGATCTACAGTCTGAAAGTTACACAACAAAGTAGTATCTTCAGGCATAGCAAACGGGATTACAGTGCACTGATGGCAAGGTAGCTGACGGTGAGGTAGCGGGTTCAATCCCTACATAGGTGCTGAGTTAAAAATTTGACTTCTCGTCCTTGACTTTGGGATATAAATTACAAGTACCACAGAAGTAGAGTTGGTTCGCCTGATGGCGAGAGAGACAGATAATACAGAATGTTAGCCCGCACACACAAATCAGTCCAGTGTGGACTACGCTCAAGTTTAAAGCGAGCGAACAAAAAAAAGCAACAACAAAAAAATTATATGGCATAAAAAATACATTCACACAATGCTTGACTCTGGGGAAAGGCCATGAGATACCTCGCCTGGAGATGAACTTATGCAGATCTGAACAGAAATTGAGCAAACTAGTTGCCAACTTCACAGTGGGCAGATAGTTCAGTGTGGGTGTGAAACAAGCAGCAAACACACAAAGGAACTTCTAAGCAAAGAAAAATTCTTGATGTGTAAAACATGCAAATGAATACGACTATGATGTTACCTGGTGCTGCCAAGTTTATGACCCTCGCCTCTGATTTGCTGTTATTCCTGTCTATAGTCTCCGTTATGTAGTCGGTCAGCATTTTCTAAGGATGGGAACACATCAAGAATTACAGCAACATATACAGCATCAAAACTCATTTTTTTAATATGTTAGCAAGATATCTTACTTGGGAGGTCATGGCAGCATAGCGGCTAGCATATTTGCCAGCTGGTCCAATGGTCATGGGATCAAATCCTCATCAAGATGGAGATTTTTTTAATTGATCTTGGCTCCCAGATCGACCCAGCCTAAAATTGGTAGCAGGAAATGTGGGAAGGAAAAGTGACCGGCATGATACTGATCACACAACCCACCAAGTGCTAATTGACCTACACAACTATGGAGGTAGCACCATATACCCAATGTGCTACAAGGCATGGAAAGGGGTCCTTGGCTATTTTTTGGTATCTTACCTGTTCTGAAGGAGGCTCAGACACAAACACACCATATCACAGACTTCAGAAAGAGGTGGTTGACACTTCTGAGATCATATACCTCAAAAGATCTCAACATAGAGCCATAGGAAGACCACGAAAATTATGGATAGAAAACATCCAAAGAACGATAAACAAACATGTCTTATATTTTTCATATCCAATTTGTCCTGAAAGAAAGAGGCTCAGATACAAACACACCGTATTATAAACATCAGAAAGAGGCAGCTGACATTTATGGCCATATTATGAGAATGAAACCGGACTCAATACTAAAACAAAGCATGTAACCATAAAAGATCTCAACATGGAACCATGGGAATACCATGATAATGATGGATAGATAATACAAAGAGAATTCTAAACAAACATGGATGCACATCTGGTCGTGAAATGCAAGCCTAGGCTCCCCATACTCTACACTAAATAGTAAGTTCTACCTCTGAAGTTGGAGTGGGTTCACCTGATGGCCAGGGACATTGGTAACAGGCAAAACTAATCCGCATGCAAAAATCAGTCCAGTGCACTAGAAATAGTAGCACGTGTATGGACTACGCTTGCGTTCAAAGCGAGAAAGATGCTGGTGTTGACCGCAATATCCTGGAACAGGATGGAAATGCGGAGAAAAAAACAAAGTCTGGATTAGCAGAAGAGACATCATCCACCTGGGGCTAGACACAAGACATCATCAATATGTGCCATGCCGATCATCGTGGGAGGTGATGGTTCACCATCTCACACAATCACTAGAGTCATGGATCTGGGAAGGTAACCCAGCCAACAAATGCCTGAAGAAGTTGGATGTGTAAGCCGAAATGTTCAAACATCGCAGCTCTGCTGTAAAAAGGCACGACGACGCAATTACGTCTAAAACAACATTCTAGACGAACGCAGAAGAAGAAAAAGAGTCATGGCTAAGGTCTGTGTTCTTGTCCTGGTCTTGCCGTGTGGCCAAGCAATCCAGGTTCATCATTATGTGCCATGCCGATAAATGTGGGCAGTCATGTTTCATCATCTCACATGATCACCAGAGTTGTGGATCATCTGTGTTCTTGTATCGATCACACTACATGGCCAAGCCATTCAGGTATCTACTTTTCCGCCTTCCCCTTGTTCTATTCCCCTCAATCTTGCCAGTTGTCACCAAGTTCTCTAATGTATTTATTCTCATAACACGTCCACAAAGTTGTGACTGTCTACATCAAATATCTCTAATCAATTTATTTATATCTTTGCCTTCCCCTTGCACTTTTCCCAATATGAGAAGTAAAAAAATCTAAAATGTACTGTAACAACTGGGGAGATTAATGACAAAGAGAAACAGAGGAAACCAAAGAGATATTTTTGACCGCCCTTTGTCAAGTCATTGCAAAATGTCAGCACATGATGTGATACATTCTCTTAAAAACTGATCTAAAGAATAATCACTGCTCAAGCCAGTCAGCAAGACATCATCATCATCATCATCCATCATCATCATCATCATGATGATGATGATGATGATGATGATGATGATGATGATGATACCTTATTTGACATTCCAATGTAAGATTCTAATATTCTGGGAATATGTCTATTTGACATTTCAATACAGGTTCTAATATTCTTGAACTTTACCTTATTTGACATTTCAATATAGATTTTAACATGGTAGAACTTTATCTTAATTGACATTCCAAAATAGATTACGCTATTCTAAAACTGTACCATATCTTACATTCCAATACAGATGATAATATTCCAGAACTTTACTAGCTTGCTTGCGTTCGCTGGCTGTGAACTCCAGCGCGAAGTCCTGTATGCCAGATGAAGACATCCTGCTGTCCAACATCAGTGTGATGTCATACAGGACCTGAGGTTTGCGTGGGTATCCGTTGTCCCATGTCTGGCTTTTTGGTGTGCAGACTGGTGGTTCCTCACCATGCAGGCAGATACTCTCCGACTTCGGAGGAATCAGCGATCCTACTGTCGTTAGCCAGGACCCCAAAGGGACCTGTTACCCAGGACGCATGACTAGGACATGTCAGTAGGTCTTGGCCAGTATAGAACCTGGCCCTGATGCCTTGGAAACACCTCTGCGTCCCAGAACTTTACGTAATTTGATATTCCAATGAAGATTCTAATATTCTAGAGCTTTACCTTATTTGGCATTCTAAAGAAGATTGAATTATACTATGAATATGTGTAAAAACAGTTGCTTCATAGATTTCCAATATTCCAATATAAAAGCATACATAAAAATACATCTTACCAATTCCTCTTCCTTTTTCCTTATTGCATCTTCTTCAGCTTTCCTCTGCAACAACAAAAATTCATCACTGCATATGAAACTCACAATAACTCTGTCACATAACTGTACGTGGGCATAACATAATCAACTTCTTGATCTTAAACTTGTGCCATGCAGATGCCGGGGTAATGGGTTAAACACTACACCAGCCAGTTGGATATTTAAAAATGCTGACTTCGCGTCCTTAACTTGGGGAGTAGTAAATTACATGTACCTCAGAAGTCGGAATGGGTTCGCCTGACTGCGAAGGACACTGGTAATAGGGAAAGCTAATCCACACGCAAAAATCAGTCCAGTGCACTAGAAGCAGTAGGACAAGTATGGACTACGCTTGAGTTCAAAGCGAGTACGTGCAAACAACAAAGCTGCCAATGGAGTGGAAAGTGTTACGCCTTCACATATTCTAGGTCACAGTATAATGAGGCAGGGTGACCAGTTCCTTTCTTTAACATCTTTCCTTCCCAGACAATTCAAAGAAAATTCTGAAAATTGTCTGGAACCAATTTGGCAAGACTCGGAGCCATACTGGTTGGAAGAGATAATGTACCACTGCTGGGAATTGAACCAGAACCACTGTCTAGGCAGGCAAGCACACTAACTACTAGGCAACTGTGGATTCATGTCCTCAGGATGGAGATGGATAGACAGGCAGACGAAGAGGAATCAGATGAAGAGGAATCAGAAGAACAGTATTACAGTAGACGGTATTACCTGCTTCTGTTAGCACTGAATGTTGGGCAGTTCTCACCAAACCCGACACCCCACATTGCACCAACGGCTTCGGGCAGATAAGCGCAATTGTGAAGCACAAGCTTTAGCCTGGTACGGGGAAATGTAACCTAATGACTAAATGTCATGGCAGGGCAGTCAAGACTCTAAGCCTTGGTCAACAACTAGTCTAGGATGGAAGCTCCGGCAGGCTATATCCCAGGTCCCCATCAGATGTATTGATGTTACATTTACTCTGCAGTAAACTAGGCAGACAAAGAGGAATCATACTGCTTGGGCAACACATGGTCTCTACAATTCACCTTGGCTTTGTGCCGTGTACAGGCTATTAAGCCTTTTTTATTTTAAGCACAATGTAACTATCATCTGTTAAGATGGCAAGGTGCCAGTACACCTATAATAGGACTACCACCGTTTCAAACAGAGAAACAACAACTCATTTCAGTACCTTCTCTTCTTCTTCTTTTCTTTGCTTTTCCTCTGCTTCTTCTCGCTTTTTATTTTCCTCAAGCTGAAGTTTCTCTTCCTCGGTCAACTGTTTTTCCTCCTCAACAGGTTTCATTCTGGTGTCTTCTTTCTTCGCTAGTGATGTCTCAGGTTTCGGAAATCGCTTCTGATCCTCCTGGCGGAGTGTTGTCTTTCCATCTTTACTTGGTAGCCTTGTGTCTTTGCTGATCGGTTTTCTTAAAGTATGAAACATGTCAATTAAAAGCATGTTAAAAAGCAACATTTTGTAAATAAAAGTAAAATTAACATGCCAATTAAATACAAGTTTGTTTTTTTTAAAGCAATAAATTAGCAGTCACAATATCAAAACCATAAAACTCTCTCGAAACCATAAAACTCTCATCTCCTGTATTTTC
Source organism: Cepaea hortensis (assembly GCA_963921405.1). NCBI lineage: Eukaryota > Metazoa > Mollusca > Gastropoda > Stylommatophora > Helicidae > Cepaea > Cepaea hortensis. Next base: position 22,410,678 of record OY992882.1, on the reverse strand, counting down.
AGGGGCTTCCCTGTAAAGGTTAAGGGACACTGTGTTAAATAGGAGACAGGCTTATGATATCATGATTTCCAGCATGAGAATGGAGGTGGAGGCTGTAATGGTGGTTTCCAGTGGCTGAAGAGTTGATCATAATGATAGCATGCTATGTCAAATAGAGACAGGTATGTTCTGTGTAGAGGGGTTTGCATTGCTCAAAAAGACAAACGTCTAGAGCATATGAATTGTCTGCCCTGTACATGCGGGTGTGTGAGAAAATGAACAGGCTGGCAGACTGGTTGATACTGTTCCTGTGGGCAGAGAGCAAGATTCTGACAAGGTTGATGTGGAGAAGGCTCTGCGATTGAGTGGAAAGTGCAGCAAAACACAGGACTCCCATCTGTAGAGGTTGATTCAGTGAGGGATGAGCAGAGGGCCTGCATGACAGGCAGATGTTCAGTCAGGATGCCACTGGTACCATCAGCATGTGAACTCTTTGTTGGCTACTGAAGGGGACAGAGCATGAGTGGGATTTTCAGATATGAAGGAATTTTTCATTTCATATTTAATCTCCAGTCTCTAGCAAATACTTCAAGACATAAAACTGGTGCATTTTAAGAGGTACCTTTTGTTGTGTTTGCTAATGGAACTGGCATTCCTTTAGCAGACACTTTGGCAGTGGCATAGAATATTATTGTCTGTGCATATACTAGACTACAGAGCCCAGCAACAAGCAGAAAAATTTAGATGGCTGGCAGACCACACCCCATTTATGAGAGGTTTAGTGGTCTTGGAAGCGGAAGACTAAAGTGAAACAACTTTGGGAAATCTGCAAAAAGAAAGATCAGGAAAGATCCTTTCCTTAACACATCAACACCCAAATCCATCTACAATGCACGCAGATTCCCAGCTTGGACACAACAGTACCTCCTGAGATGATAGCAAACACTTCTGGTATTATGAAAAAGAACTCTCACAAGGCAACAGAAAGCAAAAACACAGCCCTAAACTACACAGGCTGCAGAACAACTATCCCAAAAATTAAGACAATGGAATGTAAGAAATGGATGGCAGAATACATCGTGAAATGCATGGAAATAATAAGAAATAACCAAAATAACCATGAAAAATATTAAGAGATTCACTGGAAAAGTAGGAAATTGTGCAAATAGGCACTGTAAGCATTGCTTGAGGGAAATTGAAAGCCAACACAACACTCAAAATACCAAATGAATGCACAAAAGAATTTACGATATTACAAAGAAAAGAACACTCACAATGAAACAGAAAGCAGAAACACAATCATAAACTACACAGAAAAACATTTCCCGAGTAGCACCTGGACAAATATGCGTGGATCAGCAAAAAACTCAACAGAAAATGGAGTTGGAAAAATTCTCCTAAATCTAAACTAAAAGAGAAAACAGTCAGTGGAATATGGAAAATTCTCCTGTAATTTAAGAACAGAGGCAGACATTTTAAACTCTGATGCAGCAATGCTGTTGACAGAGAAAAAGAACAGAAGCACTTAGCTCTCTTCACAGATGCAAAGTCAGTTGTCTCAATACTGAAGAGCAAAAACAGTGCAGAACTAGCAGATCTAAGAGCTGTACTTCATAGACTATGTCAGAAATCCATTGTAAAGAGGAACGACGAAGAAATATAAAATTGACTGCTACTTTCTTACAACATATTTAGGTTGACATCTGAAGTTGTATGAAGAAGAACTATAGGAAGGATAAGAAATGATGATTAGATTCTATCAAGGGTATTATTACACAAACACAAACAATGCAGTCCAGACTTCCCATCAGGCTCAAGATAACAAACTACAGCTTCCCTTATGGTGAATGACAAAAGTGGATCATCACAAGTCATTGTCCAAATGTTGATAAATAATTGAGTGAATAGAATCCCATGCCACATATGGCAATTTGAATGTGAAACAATAGACCTTCCTAAAACCTAAGTCATGGCATTGTAAGGTGAAGTGACCAGCTCTGACCTTGCCATCTATGATAAAGGTCATTCCCTGGTAGATACCGCTGCAAAGATGTCAAATATACTAGGTCACAGCATTAAGACGTGAACCACAGACCATTATGTTGGTAAATAACCCCAAAACCATCCTGCTATCGCTGTTCCTTTCCTTTATTACGCAAGCAAGTAAATGAGCTGGTCTCATATTTTTACAGACTAATTGACACTGGACGGTGGAGAGATAATATATATTGTCGTGTCCTCCTTTAAAGTGTCGTCCCTGGAGTGAAGAGAGTCGACCCCCACATTATAATATTTTTCCCCTTATTCATATCCTGGAGAATCCACCAGCTTCCGTCCAACACACTCCATCAGCCTATGGACACCTTTTCCTATCACTCTCTCACTGTCGTACTATGCCCCCTCTCATAATTCCCCAACGCAACATACTCAACAACTCTTGCTTCTAAAAATTAATAAAGATTAATTTATTAAAAGAAAAATGTAACGTATATGAGACGTGTATGCGAAGAAAATGTGTGTCGTGTATTATAACATAAATGTGTATGTCATCCTTCAAAGTTCAGGATCATAGTGTACACATCATGGCAAGGATCACACGACATCATTCGAGTCAGTACGAAAAACCTCACCGAAGTCGTATCCTTCTCTCCAGACATGTCCTCCTCCAGGAACTCTGATGACCATGAGATCTGAATCCCATGTAAATATATAATCCGTGAAAAAAAACTGTTATTGTTCCTAACACCACTGTTCCTAACAGTTTATAGAAACTCCGGCTTCATAATTCCGGCGCGGTGAAACAAACATGGAACACTGTCCTATGAACAAGACTTTTTGTCTCTTGATAAATGTTCACTAGTTCTCACTATTTAACAGTTATTGTCTATACTCCAATAGAGACCTTTATTTTTGTTCTAGTCATAAGTGAACTGAATATCCATCACTACTGGTGTGTTAAAACTGGTATGACCTAAACTCATTCGGTATTTATCTGGTAGGATACCATTCAGCTCCACTGAGCAAGGTTGATCATCTTCCTCTAGCATAATCTCTGTTGTAAAGTTGTTGGCCAATCTTCCTGCGCCAAACTTTATCCGGGATCGGCTTTTCTCTGGGTTTCGTGTTCTTCATTCCAACCAGAGGAAACCTGTAACATAAATCATATAACCGGTGATAGCCTCCCCGTCACTGATCTCTATTAGATGATCGTGGACCATCTGCCTCGCTTCAGAAAATACAATGAACCTACTCTGTCATGGACAGATGATTGAACACATAGGTTATCATCAGGCCAAGACAAGAAAAAAAAATCAACAAACAGAATGCGGAACCCCGCCTACCAGGGACACTACGGGAATATCCCAATTATCCCTCATTACTCGATTCTCAACTAGTAAAGCTTATCCACACTTCACTAATCTATTTTCAACTAACAGAGCCAAGTATCACTTCCCTACTCTAGCTAGTTTTCCACTAACAGTGCTAATCATCACACTTTAGTTTTAACAAGGCTACAGCCTATATTAATTAGAACGAATATTATAATAGGTTATACCTTACGGCACTGCAGTTTACACTAAATTACATGTAATGGTAGCCATACAGGCTCGTGTAAACTAAATCAAATATCTCCTTCACACGTTAGATGTTCTAACTGCTGCAGTGACAAGCATGTCTGCCTAGATCCACATTTTCAAGTTTTCCTAGTTGGTCCCAACTCGGGTTTTTATGGCAACTCCTAAAGTTGGCCACGTGACGTTATCCTTTATGCCCCCACACAGGTGGCACAGTGGCAGATCATCCCCTGTCAGGGATCCATCCTCCCTGGCTCCATTAATGTTAGATTTGTCATCACTGGTTTTGACATCCAAAACAATCTAGAGAGTTACTGTACAGTTCCAACAAAGGGTTTCGATACCAAGCTGCCAATCATGGTTTTCCAAACAACCTACATTGTGCACGTGACGTTGTTGATATACTGCAGGTGTTCCCTGTTTCCAATAACCAGCCCTCAACTTTCTGTCATGTTGTGACAGTCAAATCTGCCATTCCGTTTTATGTCGGGAAATACCCACTGACAGTCTGACCGTTTTCTCCCTAGTCGGGCACTTCCGACCTGTTGATAAACTGTCAATCTTCTGTTCAGTGGTGACACTCCCAGCCGCCCTTTCGCCTGATGTCCGGAACTATAGATGACAGATGGAACCATTCCATATCCTGAGCGGGCAAGGCTATGTGACTTTAACTGTTTATGAACTGCCAACGCGGTGTATCCATTCCTTCTCACTCACCACCAAATGTGTATATGTGCTGCCCCGATGTAACCCGTGCAGCTGTGTTTACTCTGTTAGTACGACTGTTGTGGCCTAGAAAAATTACGCCAAGCAAACGTCGGTATTATTATCTGGTTAACTCATGGCGATCTCGTGACATAGGCCCCCTCTTAAGAGAGTAGTCCATCTCACTCTTCTCCACCATGAGTTTAATCCAGATGATTCATTCTTCTTCTTCAGGAGCTGGGTGTCTTGACAAGAAATCCGCTCCAACATTTTCCTTCCCAGGAATGTACTCCACTGTGAAATTATAGGGTTGAAGTAACAACGACCACCGCATCAAACGGGCGTTGAGCTTCTGAGAAGTAGCCAGGAACATCAGGGGTTGATGATCCGACTGCACTCGAAACTTAACTCCATACAAATATGGCTGAAATTTTTGCACTGCCCATACGAGAGACAAGCACTCTCTCTCGACAGTTGAATAATTCCTCTCCGCCTGTAGAAGTTTCTTACTTGCGTATGCTACAGGTTTCAAAACCGAAGCATCGTCTTTTCCTTCCTGTAATAGAGCTGCCCCAATCCCAATCCCACTCGCATCTGTTCTCAACACAAATTGTTTGGAAAGGCCAGGGAGCTGTAATACAGGTTTGCTGACCAAGGCCTCCTTTAACTGACTATAGGCCTTCTCACATTCTGGTGTCCAAATGATTTGGTCCGGGAATCCCTTTTTCAAGGTTTCCGTCAACGGAGCTCCCAGTTCAGTGAAATGTGGGATAAATTTGTGGTAGAACCCACACAACGAGAGAAAGGATCGCACATCCTTCTTCGTTTTTGGCCTTGGTGCATTTCTGATTTTCTCCAGGTTCTTTTCTTCCGGGACGTGTCCTGGAGTGATGGTGTGGCCTAGAAATTCCAGAGTCTGGTAACCAATCATGCACTTGGTTGGACGAGCGGTAAGCCCAGCTTCCTTGAGCCTATTAAACACTCTCTCCAAGGATTGTAAGTGGTCATCCAAGCTGTCACTGGAAATCAGAATATCATCCATGAAAGAGATGATGGACGGATCCTGTAACGGATCTAGTAAAGTCCTCATCATGCGTGTAAACACACTAGGTGCATTGCTGAGTCCAAAGGGCATGACCTTGAATTCGTAGTGTCCACTGGGTGTACTGAAAGCTAACAGTGGTCGAATCTCCGGTTTGACTGGTATCTGATAGTACCCCCGACTCAGATCCACCTTTGAAAAGTACCGAGCCTTATGGAGCCTAGCGAATAACTGAGTTGGATTCGGCAAAGGTTCCACCTGAAATTGTGTGTGACTGTTCAGAAGTCGGTAATCTATACACAACCTGTGTTCTCCACTTGGTTTGCGTAACAAAACTACCCCCGCATTGTATGGGGATGTGGACGGTGCAATCACGTCATCCTCCAGCAGTTTTTGTATTTCCTCCTCCAGGGCCTTTTCTTTAGAGAATGGCACTGGGTAAACCTTTTGGCGAACAGGCTCCTGTGTGGTCAAAGTCATCTCGAACTCAACCAACCTCGTTCGTCCTGGTTTATCAGTCAGTATCTCCTTATGAGACTTGAGAACCTGGGTTATCCTTTCCCTCTCCTAGGAGGTCAGATCAGGGTTCACTTTCACATCCCTATAGGTTTCCTGGTGTACCAAGGGATATTCCCTGCCCTCGCTGATTCCCACTTCCGTCTCCACTGCAACTGCCATTGCCATGAGGTGAGCTGCCTTGTCTCCGGGTCTCTCTTCGTATTTCCGCAAGAGATTGATATGGAAAATCTTCGACTTTCCCCGGATCCGGATTTGATAGTTGGTTCTGGATATTACCCTTTCCACGGGAAATGGTCCTTGCCAACCTATCTCCAGTTTGTTGTTTCCCGTTGGGAGTAGCAACAAGACTTTATCTCCCACCTCTAGAGATCTTTCTTTAGACCTACGGTTGTAGTAAGCCGCATGTCTTTTCCTGGCCTTTTTCAAGTTTTGATTTGCCAGAGTCCATCCCTTGTGGAGTTTTTCTTTCAGTTCCTCCACGTATTTGTAGGATGAGATCACTTCTTCTGACGTCCCCTCTTCAGTCCAACTCCTCAACATGGCTTCCAACAGTCCTTTGATTGGACGACCAAACAGCAACGTAGCGGGTGGTAGTCCTGTTGAGCCATGAGGAACTTCCCGATAGGCAAAGAGTGCTGCTGGGATATATTCATCCCACCTATCAGGTTTTTCCTGCGCTAGTTTCCTGAGCATTGTCATCAACGTGCCGTTGAAACGCTCCACTTGTCCATTGGCTTGAGGGTGGTAAGGGCTGGTATGTATGTGGTTAGAGTGAAACACCCTAAATACCTCCTCCATGAGTTTTCCACAAAACTGAGATCCATTGTCCGTCAGAATTTGATCCGGAAAGCCTAATCTGGTAAAGGCCTCCATCAGTGCGTCCGCCACTCTTTTCGAGTCAATCGTGGTCAATGGTATAGCCTCACCCCACATTGTACAGCAATCCACCATTGTGAGTATATACATGTTCCTCTTTCTAGTCCTGGGAAGTGGACCCACGATATCGATGGCTACCCTCTCGAAAGGAGAGTTCATGATGGGCATCTCACCCAACACCACCGGTGCTGTCCAGTGTTTCGGTGCCACCCTCTGGCACTCAGGGCATGACTTCACATACCGACGCACATCATCTGTCATTCCCGGCCAATAGTAGTGGCAGGAAATCCGCTGCATGGTGGCGGCAATACCCATGTGTCCACTGAAGGAGATGGTATGCCCCATATGAAGAATCTGGGACCTGTGAGCTTTCGGGACGACCAACTGACCGTATAGGTTGTCTCCCCTTCCTGCTCTCCTGTAGAGTATCCTATTCTTCATGTAGTACTGCCCCCGTCCTGGTGGATCAGCACTTTTCTGCAGCTTTCTGTAGCAAGGACGTAAAGTATCATCCTCACTCTGGGCAGTTCGTAGCTCCCCCGGCATTGGGTTTGTCACAATTGCATCTGCCTCTTCCGTTTTTGTCTGAGAGCGAGTCTGCATTGCTCCCATATGAATTGGCTCCCTGGGCATTCCCAGAAAGACATACCGGCAACCTAGGATGACTGGAAAAATGGGATCGGTCAATACAGCGGCCTTGATGGTGCCGGTGACGTACCTTGACCGAATCTCCACATTAGCAATGGGCAACTTCATGGTTACAGCACTCTTCTGTGCAGGCTGTATATCCAAGGTCTCACCTGTGAATTGTTCTGGATGTACCAGATCCGCAGAAATCACGGCCTCCCCGTCCAGTCCTGTGTCGTATAAACACTCCACTTGACGACCGTTAACCTCTACCAATTCCACTACAGGTGGTTTTTCCTGGTCTGGAGTCTCTTCCTCGGCCTCGACCTGTTCGGTGGGCTCCACCTTAGGTTTCCCGGGGCACACGACGAATTGAGTGTCTCCTGACTCTCCTCTGCAGTCGATAGCATTGTGCGTATTCGACTGGCATTGGTTGCACCATTTCCCTGTCCTAGATTTTCTATTGCCAAACTTGAGTGAGCTCTCCTGGTGGCGAGCTTCCTTGTTGACCTTGGCATTTTCCGTGACAATTTCTTGGAAGTCACTTGACATGCTGCGAAGTGAGGGTTCTTAGCCTTCGATTTGCAGTCCCTCGTATTGTGAGAGGGTGACTTACAAATTGAACACCACTTCTCCGACCACGGTCGTTTAGGTGTAGAGCTTGAAGTGCTCTTGCTTCCCTCCTTCTTCTTCTCTGAACTATCCTCTGATTTTTGCACATAAGGTTCCCACTTTTTTGTTCCTGAGTTTTTGGCTTTCTTTTTATCATGTTTCTCTTGACTTTTGGAGTTGGTGGAAAGGTTTTCCCCTGCCTCCCCATGTACTTCGACGAACCGTTCTGCTAATTTAGTCACGAGGTCAATACGTTCCGCTCCTTGTTCTCCCAGGAACGTCCTGAGAGGTTTAGACATTTGCTTCTTCAGCTGGTCGACCACCATGAGCTCTTCCAGACTCTCATAGTCATGTGCGAACCCAGCCAAATCCATCCACTTATGGAGATAAGATTTTAGACGCAAACTGTAGGCGGCAAACAACTCCCCCAGTTCTCGTTTCGCTGCTCGAAATTTTTTCCGGTAGGTATGTGACGTAACCTCGAATCGTTTCAGCAGAGCCGTCTTTAACTCGTCATAATTGTTCTCATGTCCTGGTGGCAGGCGAGAATAAACCTCGTATCCGGTCCCGCGTAAACCCTGGGATAGCTTGAGATTCCATTTGTTACGCTCCAGACCCATAGCAACCGACATAGCCTCGAAGCGTTGAAGGTACTGGTCAATCTTCTCTTTGTCTTCCTCGTAGACCGCCAAAGGAAACTTCATGGCATGGTACCCATGTCCACCTACTGGTGTTGAGCCTGGGATGGAGGAACCTCCAACTGCTCCCTCAGTTTCTCCATTAGATTGACTCTTCAACTCGAGTTCCCTCATCCGGTACTCGTGCTCCCTTTTCTGTGCTTCCTGTTCCGCTTCTAATTTCCTAGCTGCTTGCTCAGCTTCAAATTTCCTAGCTGCTTGCTCAGCTTCCAATTTCTTAGCTGTTTGCTCAGATTCAAATTTCTTAGCTGTTTGCTCAGCTTCCACTTTCTTAGCTGCTTGTTCCAACTCCATCCTTCTCAATTCCAGCTCGGCCTTTCGATCTTCCCGTTCTGCTTGACAATACTCTCTCTCCACTTCCTGTATGTAATCCGTTAGAGCAGAACCCGCCAATCCCATTTCTTCCCCCTTTGCCTTTAATTCTAACGTGCTTAGTTTAGGGGTGGCCATTATACAGAGAGGTAAGCTAGCAGGTCTAGTACAATATAACTGCAAATTACTATACAGATATATGAACAAGTACTATAAATCTAGATATTACCACACACAGCACATTCACTCAGTGACAAGAGTAGAATCAGGACCACAGACCTACCAGACCTATGCAGACGTGTGAAGTGTGAACAGGTAAGATATTAGTCCTAATCCCTATCCACATTCACTCTAGCTGGATTCTCCAATATGATATCACCGTTTTATAACTAAGGATCCCGTGTCAAAAGACCCCGTTGTCAGAAGATCCCACTGTCAAAGGTTCCTGCTTGCAGGAGATCTCGCTGTCCAAGGATTCCGTTTACGGGAGATCCCGCTGTCCAAAGATCCCATTTACGAGAGATCCCGCTGTCCAAAGATTCCGTTTACGAGAGATCCCGCTGTCCAAAGATCATGTTTACGAGATATCCCGCTGTCCAAATATCACGTTTACGAGAGATCCCGCTGTCCAAAGATCACGTTTACGAGATATCCCGCTGTCCAAATATCACGTTTACGAGAGATCCCGCTGTCCAAAGATCCCGTTTACGAGAGATCCCGCTGTCCAAAGATCACGTTTACGAGCCCCCAATAATGTCGTGTCCTCCTTTAAAGTGTCGTCCCTGGAGTGAAGAGAGTCGACCCCCACATTATAATATTTTTCCCCTTATTCATATCCTGGAGAATCCACCAGCTTCCGTACAACACACTCCATCAGCCTATGGACACCTTTTCCTATCACTCTCTCACTGTCGTACTATGCCCCCTCTCATAATTCCCCAACGCAACATACTCAACAACTCTTGCTTCTAAAAATTAATAAAGATTAATTTATTAAAAGAAAAATGTAACGTATATGAGACGTGTATGCGAAGAAAATGTGTGTCGTGTATTATAACATAAATGTGTATGTCAGCCTTCAAAGTTCAGGATCATAGTGTACACATCATGGCAAGGATCACACGACATCATTCGAGTCAGTACGAAAAACCTCACCGAAGTCGTATCCTTCTCTCCAGACATGTCCTCCTCCAGGAACTCTGATGACCATGAGATCTGAATCCCATGTAAATATATAATCCGTGAAAAAAAACTGTTATTGTTCCTAACACCACTGTTCCTAACAGTTTATAGAAACTCCGGCTTCATAATTCCGGCGCGGTGAAACAAACATGGAACACTGTCCTATGAACAAGACTTTTTGTCTCTTGATAAATGTTCACTAGTTCTCACTATTAAACAGTTATTGTCTATACTCCAATAGAGACCTTTATTTTTGTTCTAGTCATAAGTGAACTGAATATCCATCACTACTGGTGTGTTAAAACTGGTATGACCTAAACTCATTCGGTATTTATCCGGTAGGATACCATTCAGCTCCACTGAGCAAGGTTGATCATCTTCCTCTAGCATAATCTCTGTTGTAAAGTTGTTGGCCAATCTTCCTGCGCCAAACTTTATCCGGGATCGGCTTTTCTCTGGGTTTCGTGTTCTTCATTCCAACCAGAGGAAACCTGTAACATAAATCATATAACCGGTGATAGCCTCCCCGTAACTGATCTCTATTAGATGATCGTGGACCATCTGCCTCGCTTCAGAAAATACAATGAACCTACTCTGTCATGGACAGATGATTGAACACATAGGTTATCATCAGGCCAAGACAAGAAAAAAAAATCAACAAACAGAATGCGGAACACCGCCCACCAGGGACACTACGGGAATATCCCAATTATCCCTCATTACTCGATTCTCAACTAGTAAAGCTTATCCACACTTCACTAATCTATTTTCAACTAACAGAGCCAAGTATCACTTCCCTACTCTAGCTAGTTTTCCACTAACAGTGCTAATCATCACACTTTAGTTTTAACAAGGCTACAGCCTATATTAATTAGAACGAATATTATAATAGGTTATACCTTACGGCACTGCAGTTTGCACTAAATTACATCTAATGGTAGCCATACAGGCTCGTGTAAACTAAATCAAATATCTCCTTCACACGTTAGATGTTCTAACTGCTGCAGTGACAAGCATGTCTGCCTAGATCCACATTTTCAAGTTTTCCTAGTTGGTCCCAACTCGGGTTTTTATGGCAACTCCTAAAGTTGGCCACGTGACGTTATCCTTTATGCCCCCACACAGGTGGCACAGTGGCAGATCATCCCCTGTCAGGGATCCATCCTCCCTGGCTCCATTAATGTTAGATTTGTCATCACTGGTTTTGACATCCAAAACAATCTAGAGAGTTACTGTACAGTTCCAACAAAGGGTTTCGATACCAAGCTGCCAATCATGGTTTTCCAAACAACCTACATTGTGCACGTGACGTTGTTGATATACTGCAGGTGTTCCCTGTTTCCAATAACCAGCCCTCAACTTTCTGTCATGTTGTGACAGTCAAATCTGCCATTCCGTTTTATGTCGGGAAATACCCACTGACAGTCTGACCGTTTTCTCCCTAGTCGGGCACTTCCGACCTGTTGATAAACTGTCAATCTTCTGTTCAGTGGTGACACTCCCAGCCGCCCTTTCGCCTGATGTCCGGAACTATAGATGACAGATGGAACCATTCCATATCCTGAGCGGGCAAGGCTATGTGACTTTAACTGTTTATGAACTGCCAACGCGGTGTATCCATTCCTTCTCACTCACCACCAAATGTGTATATGTGCTGCCCCGATGTAACCCGTGCAGCTGTGTTTACTCTGTTAGTACGACTGTTGTGGCCTAGAAAAATTACGCCAAGCAAACGTCGGTATTATTATCTGGTTAACTCATGGCGATCTCGTGACATAGGCCCCCTCTTAAGAGAGTAGTCCATCTCACTCTTCTCCACCATGAGTTTAATCCAGATGATTCATTCTTCTTCTTTAGGAGCTGGGTGTCTTGACAAGAAATCCGCTCCAACATTTTCCTTCCCAGGAATGTACTCCACTGTGAAATTATAGGGTTGAAGTAACAACGACCACCGCATCAAACGGGCGTTGAGCTTCTGAGAAGTAGCCAGGAACATCAGGGGTTGATGATCCGACTGCACTCGAAACTTAACTCCATACAAATATGGCTGAAATTTTTGCACTGCCCATACGAGAGACAAGCACTCTCTCTCGACAGTTGAATAATTCCTCTCCGCCTGTAGAAGTTTCTTACTTGCGTATGCTACAGGTTTCAAAACCGAAGCATCGTCTTTTCCTTCCTGTAACAGAGCTGCCCCAATCCCAATCCCACTCGCATCTGTTCTCAACACAAATTGTTTGGAAAGGTCAGGGAGCTGTAATACAGGTTTAGATATTACCACACACAGCACATTCACTCAGTGACAAGAGTAGAATCAGGACCACAGACCTATGCAGACTTGTGAAGTGTGAACAGGTAAGATATTAGTCCTAATCCCTATCCACATTCACTCTAGCTGGATTCTCCAATATGATATCACCGTTTTATAACTAAGGATCCCGTGTCAAAAGACCCCGTTGTCAGAAGATCCCACTGTCAAAGGTTCCTGCTTGCAGGAGATCTCGCTGTCCAAGGATTCCGTTTACGGGAGATCCCGCTGTCCAAAGATCCCGTTTACGAGAGATCCCGCTGTCCAAAGATTCCGTTTACGAGAGATCCCGCTGTCCAAAGATCATGTGTGCTGCCCCGAGGTAACCCGTGCAGCTGTGTTTACTCTGTTAGTACGACTGTTGTGGCCTAGAAAAATTACGCCAAGCAAACGTCTGTATTATTATCTGGTTAACTCATGGCGATCTCGTGACATATATACAGACCTACAAGCACTTGGAATCAACGACTGGCAAGAGAAGTTCAACCAGAGAGACGAATGGAGACGGACTGTATCTGCAGCAAAGAACCTCAATGGCTCGTAATGCTGAAGAAGAAGAATTGACACTGGAAGGGAGATGTGGTCAATATCACGCTGGCATAAGGCATACATTCAGACGATGCTTGGCTCTGAGGAAAGGTCATAGGATGCCTCATCTGGAGCTGAACCTATGTAGATCTAAACAGAAAATACTGTCTTTATTTTCCAGAAAATATCCTGGTACTCACGTTAAACTAGGTCAACCTGCGAGCCAAAGGCAATTTTTTACATCCCCTCAATGGGGATTCGAACACATGACCAGCATACAGAAAGGGTTTAGGCTAGCCACAGCCCTGTCGCAGCTCCCTATCCTATAATGGCCACAAATAATCAATGAACATAGTGGAGTTTCCAGGCATTTAAATTCAGCTTCCGGCAGGTCAGTCATATGAGTGCAAAATTAATGTTCAGTTTCATTACGAACACAAACTGTAATGCAATGTTTAAGGTGACAATTTTTATACACAGCATATTAATCAAGTTTATAATTCCATAAGCACTTTTGGAACACCCTTACAAAAATTGAAGATAACCTCATCAATCAAGGCATAGCTCTGAAGGAAGAATAAACTGCTATACCTGTCTCCCCTTTTGTCCCTGTCTCTGTCTCCTCTATATCCATATTTTTCATCACCATCCACCCTTTCTCGTCTTTCATTTCTCTCCGATCTGTCGCCTCTCTGGTCCCCTCTGTCTGAATATTTGGGCCGGTCACTGCTTCTACCATTGCCTCTCCCGCTTGCTCCATATCCTCGCTGCTGACTTGAGCCATATCTAAAACAACCAAATGTACAAAACACAATGTTAAGCAGCAGAGTTGATTCACAACAATAAAGACCGAGATATGGTGGGAGGCATAAACTCCTACCCAGATGGCTGGGCACATGATGATGAATGTTATGCATATCAACAGAAGTGATCCTGGGCGCCAAGGTCCAAGATCTGTGGAAAGCCTATACCATTTGCCACAACATCACATGATGATGACGACGACGACGAGGACGAGGACGACGACGACGATGATGATGATGAATGTTAAGTATGAGTTATTATCACTGACCACAACTTTTTCAAAACTCTTACTGACCCAAGTAGTAGTTTCTTTAACTTGTTATATCCCAAACCCGGGATGGTTAACACGGTCAACAAATCCCTAAAGAAGTCGGATGTGTCGACTGAAAAGTGCAAATATTGCAGCTTTGCTGTAAACGGGTACAACACAATTACGTTCAAAATAACATTCCAGACGAACGCAGAAGAAGAAGATATCCCAAACTGTTGTTACTTTAAAGTAATGGGTCTGAAGAAGTTATAATAATAACAATCTACAACAGAAGAATATCTCAACCTGTACAAAACTTACAGCTGCAAAATACAACCAGTCATAAAAAAGTCTAAACAAAGGACTTGGGAAGGGTTGGCTGAGGGTCAATGCTCCACTGGAAGATGAAAGGCAGAAGAAGCAAAAAGGACACAAGGAGTTACAGTAACAATTAGGGTTAATGTAACAATATGGTGAGGAATCAGAAGATAAGAAAATCATGGAATAACAAAGGACACAAGGTAAGTTATTTATGACAAGATGAGTTCAACCCTTTTCCCAAGTCTTGAGTATTAGGTATATAGTCATTCATTATGTGCCATGCCGATACACATTGGCAGTCATGTTTTGCTATCTCACACGATCACCAGAGTCGTGGATCAGCTCTGTGTTCTTGTCTCGACCATACCACATGGTCAAGCCATCCAGATATTTACGTCTCTGCCTTCCCCCTTGTTCTGTTCCCATCAATCTTGCTAGTTGTCACCAAGTTCTTCAATTTATTGTTTCTAATAACATGTCCAAAACGTCTAATTTCTGTAATCAGTTTACGGTTTTCATTTGTCTCTTGTAGGACTTGGTCATTGGTTTTTCTGTCTGTCCAAAGTAATCTTTATATTTTCCCCAGAAACCACACTTCCACTGCCATTAGATGTTTTTCAGCTTGTCTGCTCATTGTCCAAGGTTCACATCCACACAATAGCACAGGTATATTGTGCCAACCCCATACTTTTATAGACCAATCAGTAAATGATGGGTGATGTGGTCATACCACACCAGCTGCCTTCCTCTCCCGGAACATGTCCGGGCATGCAGTTTAGCTTGAGTCAACCTGCGAGTGCAGGTTTATATTTTTAAAATCCCCACCTTGGTGAGGATTTTAACACATGCCCAAATACCAGTCCCTGGTATTGGCTCCTTGTCACAAAAACTTACAAATATCAGCCAAAAAATATACTGGCCTCTTGTCACAAACATAAATGTCAGCCCCAAATACTGGCCTGTTGTCACAAACATAAATGTCAGCCCCAAATACTGGTCACTTGTTACAAATACTTAAAAATATCAGCCACAAACAAATACTGGTCTTTAGTCACAAACTGAAATATCAATTACAAAACAGGTCTCCTATCACAAATACTTAGAATTATCAGTCACACATACTGGTCTCCTGTCACAAACAGAAATATCAGATCCCAAAACTAATCACATTTCACATTAAGAAATATCAGCTCCAAGTACTAGTCTCTTGTCACAAACCTACACAAAGGCTTTCAATAGAGTAAGGCATATCAGCATGGTAGATATGCTTTCAGATCTACAAATTGATGGGAAAGACAACAGACTTATAAAAAAACATATACTGGAAACAACAAGTCTCCATAAGGATTGATAATGAAGTGGGACAATATTAGCCTATTAAGAGAGGTGTGAGACAGGGATGTGTAATGTCTCCAGATCTTTTTTGCCTAAATAGTGAATATATTTTCAGAAATGTAGAAGATATAAATGGAATCATCATTGGAGGACGAAACATCAATAACATTAGATATGCAGATGACACGGTATTGATTGCTGACAAAGAGCAGGATCTGCAAAAATTAGTAGCTGCGGTTGTTGCACACAGTGAGCATCTGGGGTTAGAATTAAATTGTAAAAAGACACGGATTATGGTCGTCACTAGGAAGAACGAAATACCACAATGTATTATACAAGTAAATGGGAATATTCTTCAAGAAGTTAATCTGTACAATTATCTCAGAACAGTCATAACATCTGATGGGAAATGCCTTGAAAAGATTAGATCAAGAATTGCCATGGCGAAAGCAGCCTTTAGCAAGATGAAAAACATACTGACCTATAAAAAGATGTCAACTGAAAAGAGAAGAGTGTTGAGGGGATACATAGAGCCTGTACTTTTGTGTGGATGTGAAACTTGGACAATGAGCAGTCAAGCTGAAAAACATCTGATGGCTGTAGAAATGTGGTTTCTGAGGAGAATGCAAAGAATACCATGGACAGACAGAAAAACCAATGACCAAGTATTACAAGAAATAAATGAAAATCATAAATTGATTACAGGAATTAGACGCAGACAGTCAAAATTCTTTGGACATGTTATGAGAAGAAATGGATTGGAGAACTTAGTGATAACTGGCAAGATTGAAGAGAACAGAGCAAGGGGAAGACCGAGAAGTAAATACCTGGATGGCTTGGCCACATGGCATGGTCGAGAGTAACACTGAGCTGATCCACAACTCTGGTGATCGAGTGAAATGGTGAGTCATGACCGCCCACGCTTTCCAGCATGGCACATGATGGATGGATGGATGTCACAAACGCTTAGAAATATCAGCTACACATACTGTCTCCTATGACAAACACTTATAAATATCAGACAAACATACTGGTGTCCTACCATAAACATTTAGAAATAGCCACTTCAGTTAGCAGCTGCCAAGCATTTTACTGGCTATACTCTATATATATATTACTTCTGAGAGATAACCAGCTGTTGCCTTACCAAAGAATTTGAACCCTTGTCTCTAGACTTGAGAGAGCAGGATTCTAATTGCTAAACCAACTTTTCTTCAATCAAGTTTAAAATGCACAACAAAGATTGTCAAATTATTGTTACCTGTTTTTATCAGATTCCGGGCAATACCCATCTCCCTCTCCTAACTGCAGATCATCTCTCTTCCTTCTACTGCCCATGTCTGACTTTGAGCTGTCCATAATCTGTACGCTGTCTCATAAAGCTGATAAAGTCACCACTAGTACATCTCTGGGTTTCACATAATGCTGCTGCCAAAACAGAAGTGATGAATTTGTTTTAAAAAAAAGAATAACACTATGAAATGTGGTGTTAATAGTTTGTGAAATGTGCTGTACCGTAATTTATATTACATAATATATAGCAGATGGTCTCCCTGGTGAAGGGGTTAAGGATGCTGTTCATAATATCATATACCCACATTCGAAACACAGCGTGAGATTTGGCAGCAGATTGCGTCGCACTGGTTTCTTATGGAAAGGTATGTGAGCCAGTCGTTCAGAAAGCAATGGCAAACTACTGAACGTAAAATCTTGCCAAGACACCAACAACAGTTGAAAAATGCTGGTGTTGACTGCAATGTCCTGTAAAAAGGATATGCAAAGAATATATATATATATATATATATATATATATATATATATATATATATATATATATATATATATATATATATATATATATATCAACATAGCTGGTGTTTTATTATACACAATAGAGAATTGCATTGGTGTCGTGAGCGAGGTCAGATGAGGATGTGATAACTACTCATCATCTCGCTAAGTGAGAGACTGACCACCTATTCCTCCTTGCGTCCAGGCCTACAAAATGTGACGACCCTAGCGTACCACAGACCCATAACAGCAAACTGCTTCAGGACAAATTTATTTGTGATTTTGTAATATATAGTAACAATATGCGGAAATTATTGTTAACATTTTATTAAACATACTATAATAATGTGCTATATGTAAGGTTAAAATGTTAGTTGCATATCCTTTACAGGACATCTGCAGGCAACACCAGCATTTTTTGCTGTTTTTGAAGTCTTGGCAAGTTTACGTTCAGTAGTCTGCCATTGCTTTCTGAACGACCAGCATCCATACCATTTAGTAAAAAACCAGCGCAACATGGTCTGCTGCCAAATTGTGCGCAGCTGTGTTTCGACCGCGGGTATATGGGATCACGAACCGCGTCCGTAACCCCTTCGCCACGGAAAACAGCATATATATGGTAACAAGTAAAATGTACAATAAAATTGAATTAAATGTATTGTAACTGTATAAAATATTACAAGTATATGAAGTATGAGAGAATTACTTCACGAAAGACAATGGTGACAGAGGCAGCCACTACTGAATGAAATATATTGTAACTGTGAAATATGACTTTAAATTATGTAAAATATATGAGAATGACTTTCAGGAGGACAATGGTGACAGAGGCAGCCACTGAACTATCACAAATATAATACAGGACTCTGAGTCCTTTCACTGGAACCCACAAGGCAAAATTGATTGCGGAAAGCTTAAAAACACAACAGAAAAGAAAACTAGAAACAGATGTATTTTTTTTTCCGCTCACTAGCTTTGAACTCAAGTGATGTCCATACACACTACTTCTAGTAGTCAAGGACGAGAAGCAACATGTTAGTCCAACTGTCCGGTGTGGGGTTGAACCCCTTACCTCAGTATCAGCACACCGGATGTTTAAGAACATGTGTTGATATCCATTTGGCCATGCTGACCTCCACAGAGATGTTGAGTTGTTGAGTTGAGCTAAGAACCGACATCACTGCACTCAGGATATTCCCATATGCGCTCTGTCCTCTCGTTCAACAACCAGCAAAGAGTCACACTGTTAATTGTTCACCTCGCTATTTGATTGAAAGTTCTCCTGGTCTTCCCTCTCAGTTTTGAGATTCTGCCAGAACCCCTGCCAATCCCCTGCAATCTCATCCTTTCCACATACGAGTTAAAGGTATCGAGCACAAAGCACACACACTGTTGCTTCGGCAATGTATAATATGGGAAGGACATGAAGCGAGCTGCAAGAGATCTTCGTGTAGTTGGCCAAGGCCTATGTTCTCTCTTACTCTCTCTTTTTCCCTCTCTTCATGGATGATGAACACATGTATCAAACACATGTCCCACCATGATCATGACATTATCAGAACAGCCTCCTAGCGATTACAATAACACACCTGTTGGCCTATACTCCAACAGGGGACAACGAGTAGAAGAATAACAAGGGCTCTGAGAATAACCCTCTTGGGTCCCTGACAATTTTATGAATGCTCAGGAAATTCTTTGAGAAGGAAAGGTGGCAAGGAAGGAAACGCACCATCTCATATAACAAGGGCTCTGAGAATAACCCTCTTGGGTCCCTGACAATTTTATGAATGCTCAGGAAATTCTTTGAGAAGGAAAGGTGGCAAGGAAGGAAACGCACCATCTCATGTCATTATGCCATTGCCAAGAATATTGATTGATTGATTGATCTAGGAACCGACATCACAGCATTCGGGACATTCCCATAAGCGCTCCGTCCCCATCCTCAGCAACCAGCGAAGAGTTCCAACACTAATAGTTCCAGTAGCAATCTGATTATATGTCCGTCTCGCCTTTCCTCTGAGCGTCGGCCAGATCCCCTCGTCACTCCTCGCTGTCTCATTCTTGCCAGACCATGGTGATCCATTTGCTCCTCCGAGGTGTACACGTGCTCCCACAAGGCCGCAACCACATCTGCCTTGTCATGCATCAATACTCCACCAAGTTCCGCTGAGCCAGCCAAACTGTCCGCCTGTTCATTCCCCCGCACACCGGCATGCCCAGGAGAAAAGATCCAGGTGATGCTTGCTACCCGTGACCTCCGAAGCGAAGCCAGCCACTCTGCACAAAGCTTGCCTGTTCTCACCCTTCTCAGCATGCTTTCTGAGTCAGTTACAATCACAATATGTTTATGTATCATGTTTTCTATCCAGCGGAAAGCTGCACTGACCGCCTCCACCTCCATTCTTAAGCTAGATGTAGTGTCATCATACGCCAGGCTCTCCTGCACCAAACGCCGACCATTAGTTTTTGCCAAGAACCCCCAAGCACTTCTCCTACCTCTCAACATCGACCCATCCGTGTAGATAATCACATCACCCGGGCGAGAATTTTCCTGAATTAATTGCTGAATTTCCACTTCCGTGGCCCCTGCTGGCCACTCCCTGCACTCCCGGCTCAATGTGATTATAACTCTGCACAAGTCTGACTGCACGGCTGGCACTCTGACCCACTCCTCTCCTCGCCTAATGTTCTCCAAGGGGCACACCTGTCTGATCATATCCTCCGCCTGAGCCATCCATGATTTCCCTCTTATCAGTCTCTGACCCTTAACTACGTCCAGCGCCTCATGCAACGGGTGATCTGTGTCTGCAGCTACTCTGAGGTATGCCTTCGCTTGCATCACCTTGTGCCTACCAGCAACAGTAGGCAGACCAAGGATGTAACGCATACACACTACTGGAGTGTCTCTGGTGCATCCCAGAATGACCTGCATAGCTTCATTCTGTATGCGCTCTAATTTCACCAGCTGACTCTTTGAGACAGTGAGCAGTCCTAGTCCATAATCAATCACTGAGAGGATCAAGTGCTGGTATAGTGTGAAGAGCATTCTCTGCTCTGTGTCCATTGCAGCCATAATTTTAATTGCATTGAGTCCCTTTTGAGATCTTGTCACAACCGTCTCCACATGGTCCTTGAAGGACAGACTCCTGTCAAATGTGATTCCCAGATACTTCAGTTTGTTCTCTCTGTTGACGCTTCTACCATCTATCGTGAGGCTTGGGGCATCATCTCTCACAATCCTGTTGTCCAGAGAGCACCACAACACAGCCGCCTTTTCCAGGTTGATGACAGCACTCATTTCAGTGCACCAGTCAATCACTTTGTCTACTGTCACCTGTAGCTCCTGGGCTGTTTGATCCCTATTTCTCCCCTGCCTGTATGCAAGAATATCATCTGCAAATGTTAGAATCCTTCCAACCCCTGGTGCCAAGAATATGTTAAAACCTAACACAAAACACCCCATGTCATTATGCTGTAGCCAAGAATATGTTAATACCTAACACAAAACACCCCCAAAGGTAATATCTGCAATTTTACTACCTTTCCCTTTACTTATTATTATTATAAGTTAATTGCATATCATTTACAGGATGTTGCAACTTACCCCTGTATTTACTGGTTGTTTGTGATATACTAAGCAATTTACTTCAGTAGACTGCCAGTGCCTGTCTCCGTGGCGAAGAATTTATGGAAGCAGTTCATAATCCCGCTTACCCGTGTTCGAAACACAGCTGCGTGCAATTTGGCTGCAGACCGCGTTGCACTGGGTTTTAATGAATTGGTATGGAAGCCAGTCGTTCAAAAATCAATGGCAAACTACTGAATGTAAACTTGCCAAGACATCAACAACAGCAGTAAAATGCTGGTGTTGACAGCAATGTCCTGTAAAAAAAAAAAAACAAGGATATGAAGAAACAAAAAGTCTGCCAGTGTTTTCTCAATCGCTGATGCCTCATACTATGGAAAATCAAGCAAAGTGGCCTGCTTCCAAATTGCCCGCAGCCTATTTTCGAAAATTTGAGTCGGTATGTCGAGGAATTGTGAAACTCTGTGGAGGTCAGCATAGCAACAAAGAAATCCAGCCATGACAAGTGTGCCACATGATGATGGTTACATGAAAACAACACCTTCTATCAGTGATGTCCTTAGTGTGTGCAGAAACCAGTTGTTACTGGATGTAACATAGTGATGTCCTCAATGTGTGTAGAAACCAGTTATTACTGGATGTAACATAGTGATGTCCTCAATGTGTGTAGAAACCAGTTATTACTGGATGTAACATAGTGATGTCCTCAATGTGTGTAGAAACCAGTTGTTACTGGATGTAACATAGTGATGTCCTCAGTGTGTGCAGAAACCAGTTATTGGATGTAACATAGTGATGTCCTCAATGTGTGTAAAAACCAGTTGTTATTGGATGTAACATAGTGATGTCCTCAATGTGTGCAGAAACCAGTTGTTACTGGATGTAACATAGTGATGTGATCAATGTGTGTAGAAACCAGTTATTACTGGATGTAACGTGGTGATGTCCTCAATGTGTGTAGAAACCAATTATTACTGGATGTAACATAGTGATGTCCTCAATGTGTGTAGAAACCAATTATTACTGGATGTAACATAGTGATGTCCTCAATGTGTGCAGAAACCAGTTGTTACTGGATGTAACATAGTGATGTCCTCAGTGTGTGTAGAAACCAGTTGTTATTTGGATGTAACATAGTGATGTCCTCAATGTGTGTAGAAACCAGTTTTTACTGGATGTAACATAGTGATGTCCTCAGTGTGTGCAGAAACCAGTTATTGGATGTAACATAGTAATGTCCTCAATGTGTGCAGAAACCAGTTGTTACTGGATGTAACGTAGTGATGTCCTTAGTGTGTGCAGAAACCAGTTATTGGATGTAACAGTGATGTCCTCAATGTGTGCAGAAACCAGTTGTTACTGGATGTAACATAGTGATGTCCTCAATGTGTGCAGAAACCAGTTGTTACTGGATGTAACATAGTGATGTCCTCAATGTGTGCAGAAACCAGTTGTTACTGGATGTAACATAGTGATGTCCTCAATGTGTGCAGAAACCAGTTGTTACTGGATGTAACATAGTGATGTCCTCAATGTGTGCAGAAACCAGTTGTTACTGGATGTAACATAGTGATGTCCTCAATGTGTGCAGAAACCAGTTGTTATTGGATGTAACATAGTGATGTCCTCAATGTGTGCAGAAACCAGTTGTTACTGGATGTAACATAGTGATGTCCTCAATGTGTGTAGAAACCAGTTGTTACTGGATGTAACATAGTGATGTCCTCAATGGGTGTAGAAACCAGTTATTACTGGATGTAACATAGTGATGTCCTCAGTGTGTGTAGAAACCAGTTGTTACTGAATGTAACATGTCTTCATTTTACTTCGTACCATATGATTACTGACAGCAACTCACTCATTTGGGGGGAAAAACCACCCTGTAATCTCCAGCGAAAGTGACTTTCTGTAACTGTACATTCTCAAAGCTATGTATTTTGCCAACAAGAACCATAGTCCAACCAAGAAAGTGATCTTCTGCTGGAATTTAGGACTAGCGTATAAAGGGACATTTGAGGATAATTTAGCCCGTTCTCAAGAGCTCATTTGTACTAACATTTTCCCCAAATTTATATGGGTTCTGTTTATGTAAATTTGTCCATTTTCAACCTGTATGAAGCTGAATTTATTATGTGCTTTGTTAATATTTCTACCAAATGTATTGTGTATTTCCTTCAAGACTTACTTGTCAAGTTACTGTTATTTGTACAATGGCAATGAGTAACCAGGGCAGGAAATGGGATGTTCCCATTTAAATTACATAGATAGTGGGGAGACTGAACAACTTTTGTTACTTATAATGATGGCTGCTCTCAACATGTGGATGTACAAAATCCTTAGACTTGTACTAAACTTTGAGCCTTGTATTTAATTAAAACCCCACATAATTGAGACTGATCAACAATTCTCATTTAACCGAGATGCTCACTTGGGGGAAAACAGGAAGACTTGGTTGGTCAGTTTCTATATAGGTGCCTTCTCCACTAAATCCTCCCATAATAAGTACAGGTAAAATGTTATCATAATCTTAGACAAATTCTTATTAAAGTCAATGTAATATGGCATTAGTGATCATATCCAGCGATAGACAATACAAAAAATAATTCAGGAGTCATCCCCTTTTTCTCAGGAGCCACATATTTATTTTTAAGAATTGTGTTTGAAAATTCAGGCTCCAGGTGAAAATTTCCAGGCATCAAGGTGACCAAGTGTCCTATATTTGTCTACTCCTGATCATGTCTGTCCACAGCCTTAAGTTTATTGTAATGTAAATCAATTATGATACTGGTATTTCTCTATGCTATGACTATGCTGTGATGCCAACTCAGTTTGGAACTGTCCTGCATTATCTTTATGTCTCCCACTTTTTTTCCCCTTGAATATTCTTATCATCTAGACCAGAGTGGGCAAACTAGGCCCGGCAACTGATATTATGCGGCCCTCGAGGGCTTTTAGAAATAAAAATGTTTACTTTGTTCTTAAGTTATTTTGTTGAATTTTACAGAATTTCATGTACCGATATGATTATTTTAACATTTTTGATAAAATTTCTTTCTAATTTTCTATTTTGTAAATTTTCATCATTGTCTGGATCAACATACATTTGCGAACAAGCATTTTCTTGCTTGAAAATTAACAAATCTAAGAATAGGTCTTTATTGTCGGACTGCACCTTGCATGCTGTCATGTGAATTTCAACAAGTAAACTTGCTCCAGATTTCAAGAATATTGTCAACAATTGCAAGCAGTTACATACATCTCATTAGAAATCAACAATTGTAGTGACAATGTCATTGGTTTGTGTCTAAATTAAAGCCACTGATCCATCCATCCATCATGTGCCATGCCGGTAAGCGTGGGCGGTCATGTTCTGCCATCTCATTCGATCACCAGAGTCGTGGATCAGCTCAGTGTTTCTGTCTCGACCATGCCACGAGGCCAAGCCATCCAGGTATTTGCTTCTAGGGCTTCTTCTTGGTCTGTTCCCTTCGATCTTACCAGTTGTCACGAAGTTCTCCAATTCATTTCTTCTCATAACATGCCCAAAAAATTTTGACTGTCTGCGTCTAATATCTCTAATCAGTTTACGATCTTCATTTGTTTCTTGAAGGATTTGTTCATTGGTCTTTCTGGCTGTCCATGGTATTCTTTGCATTTTCCTCAGAAACCACATTTCTACAGCCATCAGATGTTTTTCAGCTTGACTGCTCATTGTCCAAGCTTCACATCCATATAAAAGTACAGGTAGCACCTCAACACTCTTTTTCTCGTTTCAATTGACATCTTTTTATTGGTCAGTATGTTTTTCATCTTGCTAAAGGCTACTTTTACCATGGCGATTCTTGTTCTAATCTCTTCAAGGCATCTCCCATCAGATGTTATTACTGTTCTGAGATAATTGTACCTATTCACTTGTTGAAGAATATTTCCATTTACTTGTATATTACATTGTGGTATTTCGTTCTTCCTAGTGACGACCATAATCTGTCTTTTTACAATTTAATTCTAACCCTCGTTGTTCACGTTGTTGTTTTTTTAAATATTATAATAAAAAAATTGTAAAATCTTGTTAACAAATTAGTAAAAGGTTTTGTCCATATTGTAAAATATAATGTATAAGTGTTTAAGTAAAATAAAATGGTAATAATGAGTTCTTTATACTGTTTAATAACCTATAAATAATTCATAATTGCTTATTGTGATAGATTGCTGTAAACAAAGTGGACATAATATATGATTATATGTGCGCCCCCCCCCCCTCCCCCCCAATAGCTTTACATTTGTCAATATGGCCTCGTGCACAAAAAGTTTGCCCACCCCTGATCTAGACAATTAGACAACACTTTGCCCACCCCTGATCTAGACAATTAGACAACACTTATTCTGGAACATTGTTGGGCTACTAAACCGTTTAGTAAATGAAACCAAATTGCACAGAATATGGTCATGAACATGAGAAACGTTTCATTTTCATTTCAAATCACAACAGTTTAAGTTTTTAAGTTACATCGTGAATGCATTTTAATGTTATTTAAGTTCTAGAGTTTGTGCTATAACTATAACTATTGTTTGCAAAGTGACTATTAAATTATTACTTTACAAACAATGATTGCATTAATGTTTTAGCATACTACATTATTTTAGTTTGAATATTCCATGTAAAAACATTACTCAACTAGCCAACAAAACCAGTGAATTCAGTTTCAGTTATCACTGATCAGATAGTGACAGTGAGTGAGACAAGTTCAAGTTGTACTTGTACTTGTAGCAGCTCAGTTCGTTGACTTGTCTATGGGCAACTTTGCTTTAATTATTATAAAACATATGACAACAACAAGCTCCACTTTACTGTAGTAGTGGGGATACAAGCTGGGAGTCAGTCTCACACATGTGAAGGAATAAACATTCGCTTGGTAAACTATCAACAAAGTAGGTTCTCTGTAGCCAACGGAAGAAGATGGGGATACAGGCGATTTCAGAGTAGCTTCCCTTCTCTTAGAAAGAATGAGTGGTTGATCAGTGATCAGATTAAAGAAATCATGTTGATCACTAATAAGTTTACACTGCCATGCCCGACAATTACACGAGACAATGCTTTCAATGGCTGTTGTGTTGTTGAAAAACACTGTCTATTGTAGTTGTAGCTGTTTGCTCTTCTACAATTGAAAGGTTTGGGGAGTTGCGATGACTTGTTCCACAGTAGGCAAAGAACGCACAGATTCCGAACGTGCACGTGGGCTCTCCATGCTGATTGTCGATCATGATTACAAATTTATGTGATTCTCTTGCAGTCTTGACAAAGTGTAGTCCATTGCCCTATATAAACAACAATCACCTTCGGATTAATAGGTCTGTGAGGGTAAAACCATGGGCAGCTGCTTTGGTGGCTGACTAGTTAACGGACTATCATTTTGAGCCGGTGACGGACCCCACTATTATTAGTATAATTATATTATAACTTCTTGAGGTTGAACGGGGTAGGAGTAATGGTGAAATCGAATCGGGGGGGGGGGGGGATGCAGTCTCGCAGTGTGTGTCCTTGGCGGGCTTCATCAACGCAAACACTATAGTCGAACCTCAATTCGATAGACAAACTAGTGTTACTGTCTCCCGAACTCTGTCATCACATGCCTTCGAAGTCGGGTGTGTCAGCTGAAAGGTGCAATATTATCGCATCTCTGCTGTAAGCAGGCACAACGCAATTACGTCCAAAAAGTATTCCGGATGAACGCAGAAGAAGAAACTATAGTCTGTTCAGAAATGAATGCCTTCATTAACGATCAATTATTTTGAAAACTGTCTGTTGCATCGTTATGAAATTTTTCCTGCCGTCTTATATTTACCCCCACCCAATGAATATGCCTTTGATAGGTCCAAAAGCAACTTAAATCATGGAAGCGGCGACATTTCTTTGATGTTTTGACGAAAAACTAGTGAATTCACGCTAACAAACTTGTTTTACAGTACCGCAACCTCAATTCGGATGACAATACAAGGCGTATCCAGATTCTTATGGGAGTGGGTGCAATGTGTATGTAATATAAGTAAAGACAGAATTTACAGAGGCATGGGGTACATAATGTGGAACCGAAATGGAAATGGACAGGAAAGTAGACAGAATATATTTCTTACCTTATATTTCATTTCCTTCTTGTTTCTTCAGCTTCTGGTTAATAATGTGTACACAAGGAGTCATGTTATTAGGATGCATTTAGCTTTTTATATGGAGTTCGTGATGGCTTCCAAACAGCTGTGCGTTAATGTGCGTATGGAGTGAACATAGATGATACAACAGTTTAGTCATCATGTGTCAGTTTTTAAGGATCTGTTCAGCTGTCTGTGTTGATTGTTCACACGTGCACATTGGTGACAGAACCGTTTTGAGTCTTCGTGAAAGATTGTCTACTCTGCTGTTTACTGTTCAAAGACGGAACATGATTATTACCTGTTTTGCACAACGAATATAGCTGTAAATGTCTCTGTCGTGGGCTTCTTTCTTAATGGCCAAGCTGCTGGCCCTCTTTTCATTGAGGCTTATAGATTGATTCGTATGTTCGTGTGTTGTCCCCTCATTTGACAACGTGTTTGTTCTCACGTTTCTTGGAATGCCACACTATGTCAATTTCCACCGCAATATTACTCTTCTGTTGGTATTCAATGCGTTTAGTGTGTGTGTGTGTGTGTGTGTTTTTCAGTACCAGTTGTTTGTCACCGCTGAGGGCTTGTGGAATTGAAAATTCATCACTGTGGAATAGAAACTGTTGCCATTGACATTGTGCTGATGCTGTAATGTTTAGGGCCTGCAATTCGTCTGAATAGTTGGAGCAAAATATCACAGTAAGTGTGCACGTGGATTAAGGTCTGCGATCTGCCCAGACCTTAATCTGTGTCGGACGATTCCAGTAGGTTGATGACTGCTCTCGGTTGCATAAAATTCAATCCATGCTTTCTCCAATAGTCCTCTTCCTCTTTCAACACATGGTCCTCACATTTTGTTTCCAGTAACTTTTATCAATATTTAATAGCGCAGACTGGGTTCGTCAGACAATTTGAATGTAGTATTGTCAGCTGCCACTTGTCCTTTAATTTTAGCCCACACAAGTTCTGTTAAACTGTCCTTTACTGCCAATATAGTACCTTGGCGGTGTATGGCAGAGGGGTCTTTGAGCCTGGGGAATTAAGGCCGCCTGGCTAGTGCAGTCGCCGCGAACTGTGCAGGTTAGGATTTTCTTCACAACTTCTATAGGGTTTAAATGAGAATGGTACGGCGGAAGTCTCAAGCACCTATGGCCATGCTCTTCTATCAACTTGTTGATTTGATATTTCTTGCTTTTTTGCGCCTGTTTTACAAGTGACAACAACTGTAGCTTGAAATATGTTTCGGAAATGGTATATTTTCCCTTCGGAGCCATATCTTTATTGCTTCCTTTGTGCTCGATGTCGTAGGTATTTTGTCTTCTTGGGCAACAACATTGTGATATGATGCATTGTCCGTGATTAGACAAGACAGGCTATAAAGGGATGGAAGTACCGTATTCTCGAGCCAATCTCTAAATACATTACCATTCATCTCATTATGATAATCCCCATTGTCTGTATGCTTTGATACGAACATGAGTCCAGCATTCTGTAGTTAGCCATTATGAGTACTACCAGCATAGGCTATGACCAAACGCTGTCCTTTACTACTGGGAACATATCGCTTTATCTTTTCATCCACTGATTGACATTCCTTTTCACTTGTGTGGTGCGCATTGATCCACGTCTCATCCAAATACACTATGTCATAATTTTCTTTGCGCATTTCCCTTATTTCACGTAGGTATCTGCTTCTCATAGCTCCTAAATGCGGTTGCTCACAAAGGATATTTATACCTTCCTTATACTTTCTAAAAGTGAAGCCTAATCTCCTTATAATTTTTCACAAAGTTGTTTTGGATAGCTCTATGTCATTGTTATTTCTCAACCAAACCCTATGTTTTCTTACAGTCACGGTTTCTTTGGCATCCGGCATTTTTATAATAGCTCGCCTTATGACATCCTTGTCAAAGCTGTCTTCAATTGCCTTTCTACCTACCGTTTGCTTATCGCGTGTTGGTTTCATTCCAGATTCTTGCACCCATCGACGAAATGACCGTTTACTTAAAACCAATGCATGCACTGTTCTTTTTTCGGGATTTGTAACAGTATGAAACAGTTTCCTGCGATCAGCATCTTGACAAAAATATGTGTACAACTTCATAGCGATGCTTTTAAGTATACAAAATTTCACATTCAATCCCACTGAACAATATTCACACATTCAAATATTAGCGATAAATGGTAAGATTTATTTATATAATCACGTTTCATGAAAGCACCCGCATTGACGACACCTCTGAACACTCCCATTTAACTGCGCACCGTTCTTGCCACAACAGGTACCACGAGAAAAAATTTTAAAAGCACGGATGTGTCTGGGTGATGGTGTAATACAATAAAAACTATGGACTTAATCTCTGACCCGTAAATTATACACCGCACATAAATAAGCATTGAAATCTGCTGTACAATCTCCGGAACAAAATATTTTTTATTGGGTGGAAATAATGATAAGGTTATATGCTAAATCTCATCATTTTCCCTCAGTTGTTTACTGAGATATGGATGTTTATATGGAGGCACCCAAATGTGAACAGACTATAGTAGTAGCAGCACGTGTGTGGACTACGCCAGAGTTATACACACACACACACGCGCGCGCGCGCGCGCGGAGGACGCAGCTGGAAAGTTACAACCCTGAACCTGGCGCGAAGAAATACCTAAAAGCTAAATGTTATGGCATGCCAGACCATGGTCAGCCACTGGTCTAACCGACAGTTATAGCATTGCTTTGCTGATCCGGCAGCTTCTGCAGCTTGTCTTGTTACAGTCGTATTGGTGTTACCTTTCCTCTGGAGTAAACTAGGCAGGCCGAGAAAGGGAGTCAAACTGCATGGGCAACGCGTAGTTTTTTTTTTCTTTTCAGTTCAGCCCAGGCTTTATGCTATTGTTGAAGCAAAATGTAACAAACTATGTCTGTCAAGATGGCAAAGTGACAGAAACCTAAAGGCATTAATGTATGTAATGTAACAAATAGTATGCAGTCATTACACAAACAATTAGAGAAGCTTGCTGCATTTGACGTCTGGGTGTCTTGTTGTATTTTGTAAATGTAAAAGAAAACACGCAACGCACCTTGTAAAAACACAGTGTTGTACGAAATAAAACGCCATATTAAAAAGAAAAACATGTAATTAAATAGTAGCAAGGGACATAACTACATAAGTTATTTCAAAGGACAATACTAACAGTAGAATGACTGTATTAGGTAATTTAAATAATTGTATTAAATTATCTTTTATGCATTTTTAAAAATAAAAGTTATCTAACGTTATAAACACAATAAATAAACGATGAAAATATTAAGGTATCTTAAGAATTTGAGTAAAAATAATGGCTTTATTTTAGACGTGTGAAAATATTCTAACGCACTTTTTCTATTCATCTTTAAAATAACAGTCAATGTTTCATCCTTATTATGGTATCAGGAATAATTAATGTGAATAAAGAAAGAATTTTTTTCCGGTCTGTTTTACAGGCCAAATAAAATTTAAAAAGCATAATCTATACAGGACGTCGCAGTCTACCATAGCATTTTTTGACTATTTATGATATCCATTTTCATCACACTACCGAAGAAGCCAAGAGCTGTTGAGTGTGAGGATTACAGAACTATTAGCTTAATGAGCCACATAACTAAGACACTACTCAAGGTCATACAAGAAAGAATTCAACATAAGATAGATGAGGAAGTAGCTGAAGAACAATTTGGGTTCGCAAAAATAGCGGCACCAGAGAAGCAATTATCTGTTTGAGGATGTTAATTGAAAAATATATAGAAGTTCAAAAAGGTGTATATGTTTGTTTTATAGACTACAAGAACGCTTTTGATAGAGTACAACATGAACGACTAATTACGTACCTTCAAGATATAGGAGTAGACGGAAAGTACATCAGACTTATTAGTAACGTGTACTGGGAACAAGAGGCGTCAATTCAATCAATCAATCATGTGCCATGCCGGAAAGCGTGGGCGGTCATGACTCGCCATTTCACTCGATCACCAGTGTCGTGGATCAGCTCAGTGTTCCTGTCTCGTCCATGCCATGTGGCCAAGCCATCCAGGTATTTTCCTCTCGGTCTTCCTCTTGGTCTGTTCCCCTCGATCTTGCCAGTTGTCACTAAGTTCTCCAATCCATTTCTTCTCATAACATGTCCAAAAAATTTTGACTGTCTACGTCTAATTTCTCTAATCAGTTTACGATGTTCATTTGTCTCCTGTAGTACTTGGTCATTGGTTTTTCTGTCTGTCCATGGTATCAGGAATGAAGACAGTGTTGGAGATCCATTGCAGCCAACCTTCATTGCGTCAATTAGATGCGGTAATAACTATTCATTGCCTATAGAGATAAAAAGAGGAGTACGGCAGGGATGTGTACTGTCCCCAAGCCTCTTCAACTTATACACAGAAAGAATTTTTAAACAAGTTGAAATGCCTGGACTCAACATCAATGGAAGAATCATAAACAATCTTAGATATGCTGACGATACCGTGTTACTAGTTACTAGTAGAAAGTGAGCAAGAGTTGCAAGACCTAGTGGAAGAAGTAAACGGGCACAGTGCAGAATGTGGCTTGGATATTAACATCCAACAAACAAAAACTATGATAATTAGCAGTGAAAAGGGAAAGGTCATCAATGAACATCACAGTAAACGGTCAGATACTAGAACAAGTAACAAGTTTCTCTTATCTTGGACATATAATAACAGATTATGGCAGAAGTGAAATGGAAATAAAAAAGAGAATAGGAATGGCCAAAAATGCTTTCAACGGCATGAAATCAGTATTAACATCTAAAGAGATTAATAATGCATTAAAAATGATAATTGTCAAATGCTACGTATATTCAACGCTACTGTATGGCGCGGAAGTCTGGACATTGAACAAGCAACTAGAAATTCGCATAGAAGCCCTGGAGATATGGATATACAGACGAATATGTCGTATTTCATGGAAACAAAAACAATCAAATACAGAGGTCCTAAAAAAACTGGGAATGAAAAGAGAGTTGATGAAAGAAATAAAGAGGAAACACGTGAACTATTTTGGCCACATTAAAAGATATGATACTCTTATAAAAACCATACTGGAAGGCAGGGTTGAGGGCAAGCGAGCAAGAGGTAGACAAAGATACAAGTGGGAGGATAACATCAAGAGATGGACGAACATCAGCCTGACAGAATGTACAGTCAAGGCGAGAGACAGACAGTGTTGGAGATCCATTGCAGCCAACCTTCATTGCGGAGACGGCACCTGATTGATTGATATCTTGGCAAGTTTGCGTTCAGTAATTTGCCATTGATTTTCGAACGACGAGCACCCATACCGATTCGTAAAATTAAAAAAAATTTAAAACAACCCAAGGCTGTCTGCTGAGAAATCGCACGCAGCTGTGTTTCGAACGCGGGTATGTGGGATTACGAACTGCATCGGTAAAACCTTCGCCACGGAGCTGGCACATGCCAAATACCTGTTAAGAAAAACTCAATACACACACACACACTCACTCACTCTTACACACACACACACACCTTCACACATTTATTTGAAA